>CM037784.1:62819363-62869363 GCA_021229015.1 Solen grandis
TGTATGACAGGTTTTATATTTGGATGAAAATAATTATACCAAAACAAGTACTATAACCTTCAGTGACATACCGATAAAACTACCATCTCAGAAATTAACGAGTGCACTGAGTATACAGTATAAAGATTAATGCATGATAACAGCTTTTTATCACTTATTAATTTCAACCATATAATATATACATGAATAACTTTTACCTATAACATACAATTCTTTACATACCGAAAATTTTTGCTGTATTTCATGAATCATAAACCCGAAACTTTTCTAAATCGATTCATACCACAAAGGTGCCAGTTACCATCATCTCTGATTTCATCATTTATAATAAAATCATTGTGTATCTCACAGTGCAAGGCTGACAGTCTTATGATTTTAAAGCTACAGATATCTTTTCCGTATGTGCATGATCTTGTTCACTGGACATTTCAAAAAGCACGTTTTGAAAAATCATAGTTTAGAAAAGTAATCTTTTTTTTTGTTGTGCAAAATTAAGTAAAATATCAGTTATTAATGTCAAAAGAAATAAATGAAAATTGCAAGCTCAGCATCATTTCAGATTGAAATAAAAGTGTCATGGTCCAGTGGTAACATACATGACTGCGGATCCAAAGGTTGTTGGTTTGAACCCCCTTTGAAGGAAGATTTTCATGGCCTTCCCATGTGCCAAGTACTTGTCCAATTTATGAACCAACAAAATGGTTGTAAATTGTAAAAACTTGTTTCCCAAATCAATGTAAAAAAAATTGTTTGAAATTCTTTAATGAACTATATAACATTGATCAGTACAAAAAAAATGTTACCGGTATATACTCAATTTTTTTTTTGCAATATCTTGAAAAACAAATCTTTAGAACAAATCTCCAAAAACTTAATGAAAATGTGACTCCAAGGAAGATAGAAACATGCAAGCTTGACAGTATACAAAGTACTATACGGGCTCCATGTTTACATTCTATACAACTTGTCATGCATACTCAAGATAATAGCAAGCACTTGACCTCCAATCTGACATTGTTTCCACTTTATTACAAGATAATCAAAGGCCAGAGAGATTGGATCTTTCCCTCTGGCCTTACTTTCAAGTTCCATTACCCAATACTATCACCCACAACCCTGTAACTAACAGTTATAATTATATGTCTGTAGTAGACTCTTGTTCCAATACTGGGATATATAACACAAACATATCAATAACATCCCCTTAACCAATATAAAGCTCACAGGGTGATAGCGATAGTTATTTATTTTTACAATGCCTTTTCCAGAAAAAGGACTCTTAACCCTTTCCCTCATAGAGGAAACCATGAAAAGACCTATGCGAACAACATAAAACCAGATCAGCCTGCGAGTAACTCGCAGGCTGATCAGGTTTTATGCTGTTCGCTGCTCCTCAGTGGTCTGGAAATTAGGATTTTATAATTAAATTTGGTAAGGTTTAACTGAGGTTTTCTGCAGATCAGGCTTTATGTGGTACCTATTGAGTGCGTCAAAATGAGTCTATATGAGGAAAGGGTTAATACTATATATTTGGGGGAAGGAGCTGTCTGATTAAGATCTCCTTTGCTTGCATGTTAATTCATTATTGTAGCTACACAGTAAAGACTGAATTAAATGACAGATGGGAAACCTTAACCGATGTAGACTTGAAAGTAATCCAATAGGTCAGAGAGTCAAATACTAATCAAATTTATGGATGGCCATTAACTGACCAGTTCTGAGGCTATATCTGAATCAAACAAATGTGGACAATGGTCATAATGTATCTATCAATGATGTCACTTCACCAAAGGTGTTACAATGAAGCCATTATATATCTCTAGGTTGTCAAGATGTTGATGACTTTCACCTCTTGACAGAATGCAGTTCAGATGTGAATAATTTATTAGATGACACTGAATCCAATGAAATGTTTTCATGTATTGACTGCAGCTTGTATGCTGTGACAGCAAAAGAAGGGGGTCCTGTATCAGTCACATTTGAAAAGAAAATGTCACAATGAAATTTTCAAATCAGTTACTTGTAACATAATAGATGTCAAATAGATTTTTTGTGAAAAAATGTGAAAAACATGCCAAATTCTTTCAAAGTCACTGTCTATGAGTATTGATGTTCAGTATTTAGTGCACAATTTTGTTGTTTATATTTGTTATGGAGTTTATCTTCACTGCAACAGCCTGTCAGTCACTCAGCAACATCTAGCTAATTACAGTGGGGGAAGACCTCGAGGACCATCAACCTGGCTTAACCCTTTCCCTCATAGAGGACACCATGAAAAGACCTATGCGAACAACATAAAACCAGATCAGCCTGCGAGTAACTCGCAGGCTGATCAGGTTTTATGCTGTTCGCTGCTCCTCAGTGGTCTTGAAATGAGGATTTTGTAATTAAATTTGGTAAGGTTTAACTGTGGTTTTCTGCAGATCAGGTTTTATGTGGTACCTATTGAGTGCGTCAAAATGAGTCTATATGAGGGAAAGGGTTAAGCCAACTGGAAGACTTCCTTCCATCACCAGACCAAGAAAACATAGAACCCACAGCACTTATCTATAAGTCAACCAGCAGCATATAATCTGATCAGCCTATAAATAACTCAAAGCCTGATATGGCCCCACCCTAAGTTCTTGCAAATATCTAAGTACAATCTAAGGCTCTCACTCAACTACCAAATTTAACCCTTTCCCTCATATAGACTCATTTTGACGCACATAAAGCCTGATTAAACCTTACCAAATTTAATTACAAAGTCCTCATTTCCAGACCACTGAGGAGCAGCGAACAGCATAAAACTGAGTTACTCGCAGGCTGATCTGGTTTTATGCTGTTCGCATAGGTATTTTCATGGTGTCCTCTATGAGGGAAAGGGTTAACTTCTTATTGACTCTAATAGCCATACTTTGATTATGAGCATGAAAATAATGCACAAGTACAGAACTACGGGGTAGTGTTGGACTGATAAATCAGTTTGTCAACAAAGACAACACTGATTAATCCTGGATGAAGAGTTCTTATTCGTCAACAAATTTTGCAATTATGAGTTCAGACAGAGAAGCGGTTTTTGGTCAGTAAAAAACGTAACTAAGCTTACTTCTCATTATATAGTTTGGTGCCATTTTTTGACTGCATTTTATGGTAATGTTTTGATATTTATCATATGTTTAACAAGTTTTAAATACTTAATACAGTCTGTAAATGAAAAGGAAGTTTACAAGACTGTAGCATTCAAGTCACTGATTAATCATTAGTCAGTCAGAAAGATGGGCTGATTAATTAACTTTTTTTTTTTTTGGACTGATGAATTGATTCCAAACTCTACACTGCATAGTGAGGCTTGCTCTTATCCTGGTTGCACCAATTTGCTTCTTTGGGTTGTCCTCATACATGATAAAAAGACACTCTACTGACCTAAATGGACTGACCAGTCTTTAAACCCTTTACTGGTCACACATGCTGACCTTTGACAACGGAAGTCTAGCGACACCAACATCAGACTGACAATGGTAAAGCCTTTATGGTTAAGTCATGGATATAATCCCTAAATCTTGCTCGATACTGTAACAAATCTGTTATGATATTTTGCTCTAGGTCAGGTTAACTTTCACCCTCCACCTCAAAAACCTATCTAGAAAATGGCTCAGACTGGAAGATGTTTGGGTCTAGCAACCTGCAAGTTTCTTCTTTATCATGATCAATGTTGTTATTTTTGAGTTAATACAAGTAGAAGTATAAAACTTAATCTAACAATTACTTACCGCTCCTAAGTTAAACAAGCAGTTTTACTATAACCTGATCATCCTTTTTGAGACCTTTACCAACTGATCTGGTTAAATGAGGTTTTTGAACTATTTATGATAAAATATTAACATCATCAGCATTATATAATATCATAATAACTTCTTATGTATAACATGCTGCCTTTAAGAAGTTTCAGACACCCCCCCCCACCTCGCCCCTTTTTTTGCCCCCCCCCCCCCAGGAGAGGAAAAAGATGTGTCTTTTTCTTGGCATTTTTGTTAAATCCTAGTTCTTATATTTCCTTAATAACCCCAATTGTCTGACACAAATCAGGAAGTAAACTATATTAAATTCATTCTTTTTTTCAATATTTAGGCAAAAATCTGCCTTTCTCTAGAAAAAAACATGAATTTTTTAGCAACTACATTACGGACGTTTATACAGTTGTCATACTGTGAATGGAGTGAATTCTATTGTTTACTGTATTATTTCCTTCTGGAAAACCAACACAATTATCAAATCTTTTTTTGAAAAAACTACAGACGTTGTGCCTGGACTCAAACGCCTGGACTCAAACCAGAGACCTTCTGGATAACAACTTTCCACAACAACTCATGTAACAGCCCACAGTATGATTAACGCTCTACAGCCAAGTCTTGTGATGCTAGTACAACCTGTGGGTAAATGCCAAGGCTGATAATAAACCACAGTAATTAATACCCAGAATCTATCAAGCATACATTAAAAGACCAGATATAATTGCTCTGGAACCCAACAAGCAAAGGGCACACCCTATTTTATTACTTTCCATAAAACACAATTACTTAGTCTCCATAAAAGAAAATACTTGCAGAGCCAGCAAGAAAGGACATTTAGCCGGCTGAGAACCAAATTCACCTATATCATGGTGACTTATTCCATCTCTTAGGTCATTTTTTAACCTACCAACTGAAATGGTGTTTCAGATCGTCCCTATTAATACAGCTTGAAAGAAACTTGCTTGTTGCAACAAAAGTAGCATGCCAAACTCTACATACCTGAGTTATTTGTTGGGCGACAAAGCAAAGCTATTTTCTATTCTTTTGCTGACAATCTAATTAAACAAGGCTGGGAACACATACCTTGTACAATGTTACAGTAGTGAATAGGCAATATATATCTAGGTGAAAGCATGTTTTGTAACAGTGTCCCATATATGGACGAGTGTCGGCTTGTCAATATATAAGGCATTGTCTCAATCTAAAAATGAAATAATATGATAATGTCCCCGGATAATTAGGTTCAAATATGTTAATAACTTTGGTTCACCATTATTTTGTGGTATTTGCTATATGCTTGACTAATACATATTGGTGTTAAAAACATATATTGTCCTTGAACACATAGAATTATTATAATCATTATTTGTTTCATAGAATGCCGAATAGTTTGTTAGGTTAAACACCCCAGCAACAGTATTTCAGTCATTTGGAGACTATCTGTCTACTTGAGACAGATATAGCACTGCCACACTGCAGTATCACGCCATAGACATGTCACCCAGTCACATTATTGGTGTTTTCCGCACTAAACCTTGCAAATAAGAAAGATGAATACACTTACATGCAAGGTTTAACCTTTTCCCTCATATAGACTCATTTTGACGCACTCAATAGGTACCACATAAAACCTGATCTGCAGAAAACCACAGTTAAACCTTACCAAATGTAATTATAAAATCCTCATTTCCAGACCACTGCGGAGCAGCGAACAGCATAAAACCTGATCAGCCTGCGAGTTACTCGCAGGCTGATCTGGTTTTATGCTGTTCGCATAGGTCTTTTCATGGTGTCCTCTATGAGGGAAAGGGTTAATGTAAATTTTCAAACCCACCAAAAAAGACCCTCCTTCCCTCATCATACAAAAGTATAGACATTTGTATTTTCTAAACATTCTTTGATATTTTAAACTCATGATAAAAAGAAGGAATCCAAACTTGTTTGAATCCTGATCACCCTGCATATTGTTTGATACCATGCAAATAGGTCAGCTCTCAGATTAATATACTAACAAACATTATGTACACAAATGAACATGGTCAATTGACCATGATAAGGAAATGATTAACGTGTCATATGTCATCAGACTATTTAATCCCCACCCCCTTCTTCAAGAATGGCATATCTCCATACATACCACTGTTTGTCCTAAAGCTTTACTGCACTGATATATTTCAACAGCATAATGACTAAATGTACACCGGGATTAAAAATCCTGGACGAAAGGAAGAAAACTCCAGTGATTCGTGAAACAATTAAACTCTTAAGTTGCTCAGGTCATCCAGAAGTAACATGTAAGTATTAAACACTACAGTAACACCTTAGTCATGGGAAATGGCTACTTTGGCTGCTTAAGGCAGGTGACCCTCTAAAGCAGGGGTCAATCACAAGTGTAGTAGAATACTGGTACATTATCATTAGCTTGTTTAACCCTTTCCCTCATAGAGGATACCATGAAAAGACCTATGCGAACAGCATAAAACCAGATCAGCCTGCGAGTAACTCGCAGGCTGATCAGGTTTTATGCTGTTCGCTGCTCCTCAGTGGTCTGGAAATGAGGATTTTGTAATTAAATTTGGTAAGGTTTAACTGTGGTTTTCTGCAGATCAGGCTTCATGTGGTACCTATTGAGTGCATCAAAATGAGTCTATATGAGGGAAAGGGTTAATAAGAAACAACATATTTCAGTATACACATGGATATCCCTCTTGACCATTCCTTATTCAACCAGTATGAATTTTTTTGTGGTGGAGGCATACACAGGGTTTTGGAAGAAGACTGTTCTTGACAGGCAGGAATTTGACAGACAGAATGGTACCAGATTCCTGGAAATAGACTCTGGCATTAGCATACAATATGGGGATTTTGACAAACTGCTAATGCCCTATGGAGGGGATTTAGAGTAAAAAAAAAAAAATGTCAACTTTCCCTTGAAAAGCCCCCCACCCCCCTGATAAATGTATGTTGGACCAGTACTTACAACCTGGAAAGGTCATTTGAAACTTAGGCTGTTCAGTCTGTTGAGTTCCAACCCACCAACACTTTTAGATAATCATACAGTCAAAGCACAACCATTTCTTTTGGATTTATTCTGGTCACATAAAAAGCAATGTGTTCATGAAAGACTGGCAAACACATGAAAAATTATTTATACATTCAAGGAAGAAACCTGATTATTACACATTGGGTACAGAGAGTATCAGTTTATACCAAAGAATACCTACTATCTATCCAAAAATGATATTACTGTCACTATGCCAAGATTTGTTTTGAGGATTCTCACATTCCTTTTATATATAAATATATATTTATAAAACATCTTTATCCTGACTTAGATTAAAGGTACCTACACTGATCTGACAGAAAAAATGTAGGACACGAAATAAACATTGAACACCGTCATATTTTAATCAAGTTTACTTACTCGCAACAGTCTTCAGCTTGAAATGTATGTCACTTCACTATTAACATACAATATGAGCTGCTGTTTATTTTAACACTATAATTATTTGAAGTTGCAGTCAAAATTTCTTACACCAAATATTTCTTGCTCAAATTCCACCAAAAAGTAATACTTAAATATTTAGGGGCAAAATCCATCATTCTTCTTTCTCTAAGAAATACCCAAATATTTTATACAAAATATCTAAGTAAATAATAAAATGTTAACATGCATAATTACCTTCTTAATTTACAACATTTGCTAAGAAGCAAAAAAAATGAGTATCTTTATACAAGAGACAAAAATAATGAAATTCAAGTATTTAACCCTTCTCCTTATATCAGACTCATTTTGATGCACTCAGTAGGTACCACATAAAGCCTGATCTGCAGAAAACCACAGTTAAACCTTACCAAATTTAATTATAAAGTCCTATTTCCAGACCACTGAGGAGCAGCGAACAACATAAAACCTGATCAGCCTGCGAGTTACTCGCAGGCTGATCTGGTTTTATATTGTTCGCATAGGTCTTTTCATGGTGTCCTCTATGAGGGAAAGGGTTAAGTATTACTGAATGCTAAGTATGGTTGGTGGAATTTGAGCCTGACATAATAAGTTGTGTAATATTATGCAAAAAATTTTCATCTATCACCTTTTTTAATCCTAAATTAACAAAACATATATTTGCCCTTCTATAAAAGATCTAAGAAATCTTTGAATGAAATCTGTGTTTCCACCTTTAATACAAAATGATAACTGAAAGTTTTTTTTTCATATCATGTATACGCCATACATACACTGTCAGCTAGTGCACAAGGTGGACTGTTTACATACTACGCTAATCCCCTTTTTACACGCCTTCACTATATTTGAACAGTTATGGTTTATACATGTTTACAAGTTTCAGTGTTTATATTATACCCTACCGGCTTCATACTACTTCCGCCATGTCTATGGACATCTTTTTCAACTTCTGATGATGAAGTTTCAAGCTAATGTGTGAGAAAGTGCCGGATAAGACCCTAGCTAAATATCACAAATAGCTTCTCACTGCTGTGGGTTCGAGTCCAAGCAGGGTCACTCAAATTTTTTTTTGTGAGGTAACCCATCCAGCTGGATTGTGCAAGGTCGGTGGTTCTCGCCCGGAGCCTCTGAGCACTCAAGAAGATAAGATCTCCACTTGCAATTAACTTGACATCACTATATGACTGAAATACTGTTGCAGCAATATAACGCCATAAACTCTAACACAAGCATGACTCAAATATGCCATAGTATGGCAGACCGATGAAAAAATGCCAGACAATACTCATCTTACAGTTACTGATCGGTTGCCTCCGTGGCCAAGAGGACAAAGTCGCTGACTTTAACATTCACTCAGCCCCTCACCGTGTGGGTTCGAATCCCGGCAGGGTCATTCGGATTTTCATGTGAGGAAGCCTTCCAGCTGGCTTGCGGTAGGTCGGTGGTTCTACCCGGATGCCTCCGTGCATTCGGGGTCTTCCTCCACCTGTATTTAGCTGGACGTCGCTATATAACTGAAAGACTGTCGAAGCGACAGCAAACTCAAATAGTCAAGTCAAGTTACTGATCAACAGTGACTTAAAGGCTGATCTGGTTTTATACTGTTTATACAGACATGGTTTTCTTAGTTTTCTTTTTCTCAATTGTGGGTCAAATGACCCCTTTATATATAGAAAAAGACACAAAATTTGACCTCTTGATTCAGGAAAAAAGACAAATTTTAAAATGGGGGTTACATTATAGACAATCTGAGGGCCAAATTAGACAATTTTGTATGTCATGGAAAACCCATGCAACATAGCTAAGAGATTTCCCTTGATATATATCATGTGGTAAAAATAATTATCTTAAATCTTTATCTACAGGAAACACATCCCTTGATAGTGTCTAAATAAAACAAAAATCAAAGTCAGAGATTTGGAAACCCAGAAACATGGCACATTATCATTCCACTTTATGACTGCAACAGCCCTGTTTATGATATCAACAGTCAGGACCTAGAGTCTAGATCCATCACAATAACTATGCTGACCCATACAGGTTTCTACATATACTGTTGTGATGATATTCATATAAACATTTACTCATTCTATTGTTTTAATGTTACATTAACCCTTTCCCTCATATAGACTCATTTTGACGCACTCAGTAGGTACCACATAAAGCCTGATCTGCAGAAAACGACAGTTAAACCTTACCAAATTTAATTACAAAATTCCTCATTTCCAGACCACTGAGGAGCAGCGAACAACATAAAACCTGATCAGCCTGCGAGTTACTCGCAGGCTGATCTGGTTTTATGTTGTTCGCATAGGTCTTTTCATGGTTTCCTCTATGAGGGAAAGGGTTAACATTACCGGTCAAGGTCACATGATGGTCAAGGTCATAGTTTTTTCAACAGTGACAAAACAATTGGGGAAGGTATTACTTTACAGCTCTTCCCCTTGTTTAGTTTTGTGGGTGAAACATTAACACTACCAGTTCTTAGAATCAATCTATACACAGATCTATCTAAAATGGGCCAGAGAATGTATTTATCTCTATTTTATGGCCCCGAGAAACTTATCATATATCTACAACCAGGATTTAATGTCCCCTTCAATATCAAAACCCAATAAATCCTGGTACAGTGATGAACAGGTATAAAATAATGAATGAATCAAAGCAAATGATTGTTATCAGATTTGATAAATGAGTAGTTAACTCAACTTCTATTGACAATCCTTAAGGAAAAAAAAAGCTTTTGTTTAAATAAAAAGATAAAAATTTTAATCATTTTGTTCAGAATTTATGTCTTGCAAGGATGGTGTAAAAACACCCGAGTACTTTTTTTCTTTATATCACTGGCACATTTAAGTCCCCTACCATGATAAAAAAGAAAGGAAGATATAATCAATCATGAAACATTGCTTCCAAAGCAAGTGACACTCACTATAAAAAGCACATGTTTTATCACAACTAAAATGCATGTATGAATACATAGCTATGGATAAATATGCATACAAAAGAAAAGCACATTTTTTTTTTAATTAAAATTTCTTGTAGGGTGACATGACCCAGTGGTAGTGTGCATGACAGTGGGTCTGAAGGTTTTGGGTTTGAATCTCTGTATGAGTTAGATCATTTTGTGACCTTCCTAGGCACAAATTACTGGTCCAACCCCAGAAACTGTCATTACATAAGTACATGTACAAGAACTTTTTTCCCAATCAAAAAAAAAAAAAATGTTTCTAAAATTAAAAGCTCAATGGTGAATTATCGACCATAACGTCCACATGCATGTGAAGATTGTATCATAGAATATGTACAATATTTCATATCCCCTCTCTAGTATGTATGACCATATATCATATTCAAAGTAACACTATCACATATTATATATCATTCAAATCCTACCAAGACTGCTCTAACCACGCTCTAATGTAAAGCGATATACAGCAATTTGGCAGTGAACCATTAGTTGACAGACTGTTTATCCTTTTCATGTCCTACACATGGTATTATAACTTGTTGAAATCAAGTGTTCTATAAACAGCCAAAGTCATAAAAAGGGCATCAATATCTGGAGGACCCTTCACTGATTGCAAGATAAAAGTCACGTCTAATTTTAACAACAGGAAAACACTCCTTCCTCCTTTCTGCTTGCAGTTATAAGATGAAAAGTGTATAAATAATCAGATACGGAACAGGAAACACAAGAGAACTGCATATTTTCATGTCTGTGTAATACAATAATTCTGCATTTAGTATAAGAGTATACAGAAAGAAAGACCAAAGATCCTCCTTTATCTTATCTATAACTCACCTCCAAAAAAAAAGCAAATAAATGTTTAGCTTATCATAAGACAAATCACATTTCTTATCTGTAGTAAGAACAATGATTCAATTTTTTCATGAGAGCAAGTCTAGTAGACACTGCTCAATTTACTAAAATAACAAAACCTGCCAATATTTGTGTTTGTTTTCTTTAGATTTAATATCCCACTGACAGTATTTCAGTCATTTGGGGACTTTTGTCTACATGAGACAGATATAGTACTGCCATATTGCAGTATTAGGCCATGGTGTGACCCCATCACATCATCCTGACATTTCCAGTTAACCAGTCCAGTAACTCTAAGCACAAGAGAGATATACCATTACCATTTTTACTGACTATGGTATGTCACAGCCAATGATCAAACCTACAACCTCCAGACTATAGACAGACACTCAAACTACTTTGTCACCAGTCTGTTTAGCTTTAATGCCTACCATACACTCAAGCTTACAATTATCATGGGATACTTAGATTACTGGATAGTTTTGTGGTTACAGCTGCTATTTGCTTCAAGTCACTTTTTTCTGGAAATACTTTTTACCATATCCAGATATGGCCCCTGAATATCCATCTGATCTTCTCATTGTCCATTTATTATCATAATAGCATGATAGACTTTGAAAAAAAAAAATCATTATTAAAAATTAAAAACCTAGATTTTCTCATTTTTAATTTTCTAAAATCATTTAGCTTTGTGTTGTTCTTGGTTTGTCATTGTGTGTGTGCGTGTATGTGTGTTGGGGCTGGGGGGGTGTACTATCATATTAACATAAGAAACTTTATAGCCTTGTTAAACAGCAGGCTTGCCTTCAATCTTTGTTCCAAACACAAACCACCTGCAGAACTAAAGAGTATTACTCTGTCTGTATAACTCGGATCTAATTATTATCACATTAACTTTAACACCTATCTGGATAGGGCAACTTGCAAGGTGGAATCAAATGTTGTCTACAGAAAGACAGTTGAACCTGCAATATACACAAAGCTGTAGGTGAATTCTAGAGACTGCGAATTAAACCCTTACAATGCTGTGGGCACTTGTGACTGTCTAAAAATTTCAACCAGTGCAGACCAAGATCTGTCTGCATATCCATGCAATCTGATCCTGGTCTGCACTGTATGCTATTCAGTCAATAAATTTTCAGCAAGCACCCCCAAAAACAACTAATGGTACAGTCCAAAATGAAGGAAAGACAAGTCTAATGAAGAAATTTAGCAAGGTAAGGGTTAAACAAACTGGCATCTGGTGCAGCTCATTTTATGTCAAGGGTTTCAAATTCAAAATACTCATATCTCACAGTATATTATTATGGGTTTAATACCACATCAAGAATCATGTATGAAGTATGTGCAAGTAACTGAAAAAATTTCTCCAATTAAGTCAGAGGTAATGCATTTGAAAGTTGAGGTAGACATGCCTTCCTCAAGAGTATTGTTGTCAGAAAAGTCTGTCTTAAATCTATAGATGATTCTACAACACACACTGTGGCTCCCCCATCCTACCACTCTGTATGACATCTTTATATTTAAAGCAAAGCTTTAGTTGCAGAGGTTATTCTGTAAATTTTCATGAGAAATAAAAATACGTATGAATTTGTGCTCTTCTTTAAGTACATGTACTTAGAACACAGAACTTTTTCAGAAAATGATACCTTGCCCCATACACATATAAAAAAAGATATTTCAAATTGTCTCAAACTTATCCATATTGCTTTCTAGCAAGACTATATACTGGAAGGAAAAGTGGCCATAATATTCATCCATGGGGGTGCATTCCTGCCTTGCATTGCATCTGACCATCAGCTAGCTAAATTGCTATCAGAAAAAAGATAAGTATATCAATCATGATATGATACCACAATGTATATATCAGAATTCAGAAAATGATTTATGATTTTGAAAATCTACTCACCGGCTGCTTGTATCGAATGCTGCCACTTCTCTTTAAGGTTCCACCTTTGACCACCTCCTCTTGAACGTCCACCACCGATCCATCAATAGCTGGCCGTACAGACAGTTCAACAAGCTCCGGGATAGGCTGGACTTTCAGGGTAACCGTATCCCCAGTCATTTTAATCAAATCCACTATTTCCTCTCGTGGAGTTTGCTCCACGTTCACACCATTTACTTCAATCAATCTATCTCCTGGTATAAGCCCAGTTTGGGTGCTACTGTGCCCTGCTCCGGGCTCAGCAAAAATAACAGTTTGTTTCACATCCCCAGTATCCCCGCTTCCTTTCTGTGTTATTGTCCCTTTCCTCAATGTAAATCCAAAGTCACCAGCTTTTGATCGGTTGATAGTCAGCTCCCTCACTCTAGGTGGTTTTGATGGGATGATTTCTGGCAGGCAAAGTTTGGCTTTGAAAGATTTTTCTGGAGGCGGGGATTCTGGTGGGGGAGGTGGCATGAACTCTGGGGGTCGGTCCTTTATGGAACCCCTTGAACTCCTAGCTGCTGGTTTTGGCTTGCCAGACTTACTCTCCTTTGCTGGAATTACAGGCATTTCATTGTACGCTGTGTTGGTCTTTAATACTGTTTTGTCATCAACATTTTCGGATACATGCTGACGGTCCCCTTTGGATTTCAAAATGGATTTGACAGGTTTTGGCATGGTGGCAGGTGGATGCTTGTGGCTTCCTTCTGGGGGTTGATCCCTCCCAGGACTGAGTCGCCCCGCACTACTTAAGCTTGTGCTGCTGTCGCTGTCTCGCTGCATGAAGCCACCATCATCATCGTCAGGTGAAGCTCCCTCTGGTGACTTCTTCTTGTCACTCCGCCTCTTAAAAATACCTCGTTTGACATCCTCAAGTCTGTTCAGCTCTTCTTGTGTAAATGATTCCCTTTGCTTTTCCTTTTTCTCTCTTTCTTTTTTCTCTTTCTTTTCTCTCTTCTTTTCCTCTTTCTCCTTCTTATGCTCCTTGTCTTTTTTCATAAAATTGAACATTTTTGAAGTTTAAGTATACAGCTGAAATAAAACAAACATAATTTATTTAAAACAGATATGTTACAAACTATATGTAAAGAAAATCATACAAAGCTGATAGGATAGGATAATCGTGCAAAAAATATCATCTGACTAAAGTAAGTGAGAACTTGTCTATGTCCTGTGAGAGATTTAAGACCTATAAAAATGACTAGTTTAAGAGAATTTTAACAACGTGAATCATGCCTGATGTGAACTATGACAAAGTAAACCACCATCTTTGTGAACCCTGGACGATGTGAACTGTCTTATAGGACAGGGTGAACCAT
Organism: Solen grandis; assembly: GCA_021229015.1. Lineage (NCBI taxonomy): Eukaryota > Metazoa > Mollusca > Bivalvia > Adapedonta > Solenidae > Solen > Solen grandis. The sequence continues at coordinate 62,833,675 of CM037784.1, forward strand.
TTCATGAGACGATGTGAACCTGTTTATGATACGATGTGAACCACTTTGTTTTGTGCAGTATTGTGTATTATATAATACAATCATTAGCAGTCACAATCTAACATCAACTGTCCATAAGTTGTCTCACAATTGAGTGACCCAGAGGTACCCAACTGGTGTTTTAACAATGCATGATTGCTTTTCATGCAATGTCAAGTGCCTTCTCATACGACGATGTTAAATATACATTTGAAATATTATCAAGACTTTTTTATATAATGTTTCATATGATGTCTGGGAAAAACAAAAGCCAGGGCTCTCTCTCTGTTTTAGGAGAACAAGTACCACTATCTTCAGGAGGGGGAATTTCTGTGAAATTTTCCCATGTAGGGGAAATTGTTGGTAATACATACAATAATAATAATGATAAAAATATATGAAAAGTTCCTGTCTAGTAGATCTATTTGGTAAAACTGAAATGGAAATCAAATCATATACAGTATAACAATCAATCACTTGACCTATTGACTTGATCCTGATTTTATTTTTCAACTGCTGTGGATGTCCCGGGTTCTGGGGTTCCAAGTTTTCCTGGGTCTTCCATGCCCTCTGCAGCTGGGAATCACAATGCTCCTGACTATATTGATGCATGCTATGGCACGTTCTACGTGCCCATACCATCTTAGGCAATAATTGCGCAAAACTGTTGGCTTGGCGTGTAAAGTAGCTGTGGAAACTTCATCATGAGGTTTGACGTCACAGATCCAGCGGATCATGGATCTGTCATTTTGGCGGACACAGGCGGAGAACACTTTTCCTTGGGATTTTGGTGAGAGAGTTTCTTGAATTTTCCCCATGCAGTTCCGCATCTGGTAATGTTGGCCAACTTGCAACCTCCACTGGCACACAGCATACCAAGATAGCAGAAACTTGCTTCAACATCGAGCCAAGTTCCATCCACTTCCACCTGAGTAATGGCCTCCTGTTAATTGGACGTGCCTCGCCACAACATCTTGGACACACAAAATCAGGATTAGCGACAAGTCTGCCTTTGATGCCGCTGCACTTCTTATGCACCCAGATTTACACTGGGAGCATTCAATAGCATTTACACAGACTCCCTTCCTACACACAGTGCAGGGAAAGATGCCCGAATCTTTGACCAATATTTGTAATTAATATGAACTTTTATATTTTCGATTATAGGGGGAATTTTGTTTTAAAATGGGAGGAAAAAAACAACTTTTTGGCTGGGGGAATGGTGCCATAATATTGGCACTAAAAATGGAGATCGAGAGCCCAGAAATCAAAACAAAGATTATCAAAAACAAGACACAGTTACATATAAATGTATGATATAAAATATTGTGTTGCATTTTGTGATGTAAGTTTCACACTGCTCTCAGAGAGGTTCACATGGTCTCCCACAAATGGTATACATTGTCTCAATAGAATATTCACATCATCCCAGTTAACATCAACAATGGTCAACATTGTCCGTCACCTGTTTAAGACCTATGTAAATACATATATTGCATGAGTTTTTCTTTTAATTAACAGATTCATCGCGATATTCATGCAATCTTTTAAAACCTGGCCTCTGAAGATATTCATTTGGGATGATTTATAGAAATTCTTTCTTTTTTTTTAAATTTTCTTCAGTTGTTTGTATTTTTTTTATTTTTTATTTTTTTTTCTTACGTTATTTTCTTTATTGGGAAATGATATGAATTTACTCTGAGATCAAGTTCCTGTGATATTTCTGTGACTAAACTGTACAAAATACACAAATCTATCTTAGAATAATGTCCATGCTGTTGTATAATATTCATATACCACTGAAAAGTTATGGTGACTTGATTTCAATACATCTAATTTTATATTTCATTTTTTTTATCTTGTCATCTATTAACCATGTAACATTGATTCACATGAATACTGTATACATTCTCAGATCAATTACATTTAGTGGTTAATCATATTTCAGGAATAGAATAACAATCAAAATTGACTTTATATATTTTTCATTCCTTCAAAAGAGGTCATGTAAATCTTAACCTGTCGATATACACTGCAAACTGAAACTAATGTATTCAAGTGTCATATTAATTATCTTTTATTTTCGCATAGTATAAAAAAGAAAACATATTTTAATAATCAACTAAAAGAAAAGTGCATGTCATTTCACACTTCACGCATAAACACGCTGACCTTAACTTGACAACATAGTACAACAAAATTAAATGTAGAAATCTTTGTTTCAACTAACGATAAACAAAATTACCCCACCCTCAAATTTGACAGGAACTCAGCTTCCGGTTTTGTTTCGAGTTTTCGCGTTTCTGTAGATATTTTTATATCGAGTGAAAGTAATTAGCGAAAAAATGCAATATGTAAAATATTTTTTTCAGAGAAGAATGCAGAGTTAACAGACACTGCCATTGCGTGTCATCTTTACCTCGCATGGAGAAAATATTCCAAGTGAAATAGGATCCGTTATTTCAACCGAAATCAATCTGCGGTTTTCACGCCGGTTCAACATTAGATTCACACGTACGTGAATTCTGATTCATCAGTGTGCAATAATCATAAAGTCTGTATACAGTATAAGCATACAGTAAGTATGAAAATCACACTCAAGTACTTTTTTTTTTTTTTTTTTTTTTTTCCCCGAGAACACGAGGACTGATTGATTATGCTCTCCAATGTCGTAAACGAAAATATATAAATAAAGAAAAAGAAAATTTTGTTAATTGTAGTGAATACGAAAAAAAGCATGATCTGAAATTATATATTATATATTACACATGTACCGTTAAATCAGGGACTCTGTATATTTATAAAATGACATACATTATAGCAATATAGAAATTGCATTATTTCCAGTGGATTTACAACGATTGCCAAAAACTAGATATACGATAATATGGACGTGAAATCATTTTTGAGGGATAAAATCGGAGAATCCAGTAGAAACTCTACTAGTTATTAAGAACGATTACCGTGCTCCGGTGATCGAGGCGTCCTTTTGAGAAGCCAAACTCGTTTAATATGCCGCCACCGCTAGAACCGGCTTCAGCAGCATCAAGTTTTTAACCCGAATGCCCATGGTTCGAGAAAGGCAGCAGTTTGTGGGATTTTTATTTATTTTTCGCCTCTTTTGCAAATGAAAAATGAATCGATTGTAGGTGAAATTCGCAGTTCAGATGCGTCGAGATGGGTAGATAGGACAAACGACCGTCATTAAGAGTACTGTAAATGACAAAAAACAACAACAAACAAAAAAAAAAAAAAAAAAAAAAAAAAAAAACGTTTTATTTATTCATTGTATGTTTGTTTTTATTTTGTTGTTTTCTTTTAAAGCACTGATGGTTTAACATGGAACACGTTACAATATCTTTAAAAAAAAAGATAATATCATTGTCGGAAACCCACGTGCAACTGGTTTTTCCTCATTTCCCATAATGCCCACATGCAATGAAAGGACGCTATGCGATCGTCTGTATCCGACGACGCCCATCATTGCGATTATTAGAGTTAGGAATGACATCACGATGTAAATGTTACTGGACATTTTTGTTTGAAATATACTGTGCTGGGAATTGTAAATTGACATATTTAGGAATGAAATGAACACAAGAACAAAGAGAAATGTTGGCCTATATGTAAACATATTGGATTTTGTTTTGTTAGAATATTTCCTACTTTTCTAAAATGCCAGATAGTGTTATTGTTTTCATTGATGATATATATATATATATATATATATATATATATATATATATATATATATATATATATATATATGTGTGTGTGTGTGTGTGTGTGTGTGTGTGTGTGTGTGTTCTTTTTCCATTTTCTGATTTACGTATTTGCGAAGCTTAAATTATGTAAAATTATTGAGATAAAAATAAAATCGGTATCTTCCAGGATTGGATACTTGTAGTTCCCTTTACCGTGATCGTTTCTCACAGCCAATGTCTTTAACATAAGCTTAATCGATGTTTTTATATATAAACAACAAGAACTCTAATTAACTCATTCAAAATCTAAGCAGTTTAAGTTATTACAACTAACATAAAAAATATTTCCATTAGCCTACATTAGGGAGATTTTTCGAAAAATCATGAATCATTTTAGCAACGAATTATAGATATTTCTTATTTGTAGGTATCAGTTAAGATTCTTTAAACATCACCCTTCTCTTACAGTAGTCCTACTGTAGTGTATCTTGTAGGGGGGAGATCACTGTGCAGGAGATCTATTTTTTTCGGCGTAAGCTGTATAAAATGGGTTTTGACCTATTTCTTGAACCAATAAACTCTTGGTTAACAACCGAAGGGTTCGGAAAAGCACTCCAAGTTTCATTGGTTTGCATAAATTATTTTAGGATATTCCCTCGTAAAATGAGAGTTTCAGGGTTCATATCTTTCTGCATGATTGCCAAATAACAATTTAATTTACCTATTTAAACATAAAAAGGCATCCAGTTGAAAAATTTAAACATAAAAACTAAGCAGTTGAAAATACAAACAGTTGGAGTCTTTAGAAAACGTAGTTAACCTTGGTAGTGGACTCGTCCCTCTAAGTCGCAAAACTCACAGTGTATAAATTAGCTAGCATAAGCCATTTACAGTGAAACGAGTTTGGGCTTTTATATTATGACCTTTTGGCTTAATTGGTGCTGGAATATTTTTTTTATATAATAAATGATTCAGTTTGTCATTTTAGATTTGTCAACAAGGTGGTAATTATTAAATATTTATATTTTCTTGAATTACCTCCCTTTAATTTATTCTTATATAAATCTTCTACATACAATATATAATTGTGTGCAATTGTTCAAGACCAAAGATAATTCTGCTTATACATGCATTCATAATACTTCCTTACGCTCTCTGGTAAAATGTAAGATTTTAGGTAGCGAACTTGCTATCCGAGTAGCAGTTGGAGAAATTTAGGTAAGGTTACTACTGCACTCAGAAAGCGTTGCGCTATCTGGTGTGGTGTAACTTGGTAGAGTTTAAAGAGAATTTTTGAAGCTCCGAATTAAAAAAAAGGGGGGGGGGGCTGAATTGTTACATTTCGTTTAGGCTACCGGGATAATTTAGTGTTCAGTATTAAGTTAGGCAGTTAAATTCAGTTTGTGTTTTTATCTTTGATTCCCAAATTAATTAAACATTGATTATTTGAGGCAATAAATTATTGTTACAATCATTCGTAAAGAAGCTTTGTATATATTTCATAGCTAACATTAATTTATCTAATCATACGACCAGGAGAGTCACAAGGGAAATTTAGTTCACATATCTATAGTTTTTCAGACCGCGCTTGGACACGTTATAATAGTGCGTAGTTGGTTAAGTGTTCACTTGCTGAACTCGAATCCCACTGAATGAACTTTTTCATATTTCGCTTAAATATTACATTTTTATCCCTTCTTTCTTTTTTCTTACGCCGAATATATTTTTTAAAGATATTTCTTGTTTATGGTGGCTATAAATATAGCCCCTGCCATCATAAAGTATAAATAGTGTACATGAGTTGTTTATAATAAATAGTGTACATGAGTTGTTGATAATAAATAGTGTACATGAGTAGTTGATAATAAATAGTGTACATGAGTTGTTCATAAGAGATAGTGTACATGAGTTGTTCATAATAGATAGTGTACATGAGTTGTTGAAAATAAATAGTGTACATGAGTTGTTGATAATAAATAGTGTACATGAGTTGTTGATAATAAATAGTGTACATGAGTGGTTGATAATAAATAGTGTACATGAGTTGTTCATAATAGATAGTGTACATGAGTTGTTCATAATAGATAGTGTACATGAGTTGTTGATAATAAATAGTGTACATGAGTTGTTGATAATAAATAGTGTACATGAGTTGTTGATGATTAATTCCACAAACTGTGATGTACAGTGGATGAAATGTATGTAGGTTCTAGGTAGATCTCTCTATCACTAAAAGTTTTTTTTTATTTATATTTTTTGTTTATTTATTTTTGCATATTGAAAACGTTTTGACCCCCCCCCCCTCCTTTCAATGCCCCATATTCAAACGTTTTCAAATTTTCATATATATCCCCCGAGGTAACATGTAATGTAACAAACGTTTTTATATATTCATTTTCGGTCGGGAGCGGGGGTTACAGGAAGAGACAGTAGTTGGATACTAGGGAGTCCGGGTGCGATACCTTAGCTCTTTGCGAATAGACCCCTTGGTTCCTTTACGTGCCCGGTGCATAGCACCGATACACGTGAGACAAGTTCCTGGGTAGAACCAGTACCGATCGAGTACTCTGAGTTCCCATGGCAACCCCATTTTGCCGAGTGCCATTCAATAGTGCATCAGGTACAAACTTTATATGTCTTTGGTTTGATGCGGTCACTGGAGGAAGTGCACACAGTATAGTAGACATGTGACATGATACCATACCTAATCACATTATATCATGACAACAGACAACTTTTCCTGGAAATACCCTTATATGCTAAGCAATAAATAAGGGACAATACTTGTACCATTTTTACGACGTTGGTATTGTTGTTAATACACGCTATTTAAAACAAATTAATTACATGCGTGTTTATGCATTTTTAAAATATTATCTTGTATTTTAGTTGAAATTTTGTTTCAACCTTCAATTTTTGTTCCTTGAATCCAACCAAGCCAAGTCAATCAATCATTAAATGTCCATATCGCCATATCGATCCATATAGAACGCAAATGATATATCAGTACTTAGTGGTTTTTTTTTGTTTTGTTTTTTAAATGCTGTTTTTAATTGAAATGCACAAAGCAGGCAATAAATAATAATGATAATAATAATAATTATATAAACATCATATATAAACATCATATCAAAGACTGAACATCATATAACGGAACATCATAACGATGTTGAACATCATTGAACATCATATATCGATGTCTGAACATCATATAACAGTATTTGAACATCATATAACGATGTCTGAACATCATATAATGGTATTTGAACATCATATAACGATATTTGAACATTTGATAACTTGATATGTCATAATATTACGATATTTAAACACCATGTAACGACACAGTAGCAATTGCATCATAGTACAGCTTTCTGGCAGCATAAAGAGACAAACGCACATGGTGTAATGGAAAATATCACATTTTATTTTGTTTGCACCATAGCATGTCAAACATACGTATTAGATATGTTTGCCTATGTTAAGGCAGGTATGGCGTTCCATAGGCAAGCATTGTCACTGCCTACATTTTTCAGTATTGCGCCCCCAACCTGAACTCCTGGATCCGGCTTTGAACTGAGCATTATTTTGGGAAAATAACTTTGGAACCAAAACACATAAGGCCCCTATGAAATAACAATTTATAATCCTTATATTTCATTTTAGGCTAAACTTTTTTTATTTCCTATTGGAGCAGACGGCGCAAGGGAGGTAACTACGAAAAAGCGTCGACGTGACACAAGAAATTTATCAAGCTTCCATTGATCATGAACTGGAAAAACGTGTTGTGAAACAAGAAATTCTACTTTGGGGCTTTCATTAACTAACGAATGATTGTAATTGTCAGGCACCCGTGAAGTTCGGATTATTGTTTTCTCAGAAAGGTATTAATTTGCTGTGGTATATGAATCAATACAAACATAACAGCAAAATTAAAATACTGCGTCAAATAATACGGAGTTCGGATAAAACATATATTCGGATACATTTTGCACGTACGTCTTAAACCGACAATTTTCTCAGTGTCATTGCATTAATAAGAAATAATAAGTATATTTTACTCCTTGCATTTTCTTTTCAATATCTTTCTCATAAAATGTAATTTCTAAATTCTGTATAATAAATGTGTTTCAAAAGGTTTTCTTGATTATATCAGGAATATTATTTTTGTCCTGGGAGAGAGGAAGTCAAATAATTGTGTGTCCACAATTAAACAATTAAATGTCCAGTTTAGTAAAGGAAACATGATTTTGATTGCCATAAAACTTGTAATGAATTAACACAGTGCGAATGTCCGTCGGTCAGTCGGACATGTCCAGTATATTTCCATTTTGACCGACGAAAACGCCTATTATTGTCGGACACAATGTCCGATGAAAAATCCATACAGCACCGTTTCATTTTCGGAAAATTACTTTCACTTTCTTCAGAAAACAGTTTCCTATGCCTTTTTTAGCGATTATGTAATGATTATCGGCTGTCTGAGATGGCCAAGCAGTAACGATTGCGAATTGGTTCCCCAAAATGTATATACTTATATCTTTCGTAATGGAAACCATGCGGGAAACTCTGTCTTTATCGGTCAACAATCAACAACATGGCAGACAATGCATTCACGAAAGATTTTTTTTTTCTTCTATTTTTTCGATTTCCATAATCAATTAACAAATTCATACCCGTTTTAATTTATGTATTATCATTCATATTTAATTATCTATAAATATTCAGATTTCTTGTCAATAATTAGAATCTAGGATCCTCTTGTCAGTTTGCAAGAAATGTGTAGATGATTAACTGATGCTTGCAGGGAAATTTTCGCTATTTCACAACAAAACTAAAAAAGAATTTGAGATTTGGAGTTTGAACAATGAAAATAGCAGTTAACATCGTTGGTAAGCGTATCGTTACACCCTTATTTGTTTTGCAGTGCAATTTTTGAGAATCCAACTCATTTCATTTAGGGCTTAATGATACAGAATATGCACACCAAAAATACATCTATATATGAGTGCATGTGTTGATAATTTCTTGACAGAGTGTATTTTTATGTTACAAGATATCATTACCAGGCCTTTTTTTGGTGTTTTTGGGAAAGGTGGCGGGTCCTTTCAAGAGGGGAAAATATGTCAATCAGGGGGAAATTTACTTATGAAGAAAACATTAAAGAAACACACAAATTATGCTTCAACTGAAACACACTTATTTATTTTTTATTTTATTTCATAATTAAATTTACAATAATGTCTATTTCTTTCCTTGCTTGTCTTTTTTTTTTTAAGTGAAAATATGTTTTTGTCAGGGGAATTTTTAGACTGAATTGGGGAAAAAAACATACTTTTTTTATTGGGGGAATGGAACGGAATATGCCCAAAATCACATAAAAAAGGCCTATTACAGATTGGCTACTGACTAATATATAAATATATCATAAAGTAAAGTAGTACTGGTACATGATAGTTTATAAAAGAAAAGATCAACATCTGGTAGCAGCTAATAATTTTGTACCTTGGTATTGGCAATTTTCTACCTGACCCATGTGTACCAGGGTAGTTGTTTTAACCCTACAAGTGACACCTTGATATAAGGATAAAGGGACAAATTCTAAATAGTTGGGTTGTTTGAAAATTTGAGGGTCCAGATGAACAATTTTATGTCATCAAAAACCATGAACCTATATCCGGCAATCTAACAGTTAAATGATTTGGGTTGAGTGAATTGTGAGATTTTTTTTTCTCACAATTGACATTGAACAGATATCCACAATGAATAAAATTTTCTTAACTTTTTTGTTTACATTTTTCTAATCCAATACATGCAGTACATTTAACTATGATTAAAAAAAAACAACTGTGGTTACCTGATGTTTGGTCATGCATGAAACATACTTAATTCAAACTTAAATTTAGTATCTAGGGCTGAAAGAGTCCATTAGTTTTACCCAGTATAACACCCCAGTATCTGGGCAGATGTATTAATTGCATAACAAACTATTGATTGATATCCATTTTACCACCTTTAATAACTTACGTTTTAGTCACTGAATTTAACACATTTCACTAAGCACTTAATGATACAGTCTAGAGTTTCAAAATCGGCTGATCAATGATAAAAAATAATCAGACAAGACATTTCAATCCATCACCGATTATGTTATCAATTTGTTTGTTAACCATCATTTATATGTAGAAAGTGACTTTGAGAGCAAAAAAAAAAATATCTTACATTCTTAGACAAAGATACAACTTACTATCAAAGAAAGTTATTACAAGGGACAGTCACACGAATAGCAGGCTATTAATGCAAGATTGAAAAATAATTGGAAAAAATTAGAGGAAAAAAACTTCCAAAAAGAACTATAAAATCAGGTAGATCTAGTGTTAATAGTTTTTTTTTTTTTCCCTTTCATTTCTTGGTACACATACCCTTTATTACTGACAAGGAGAGAAACTTAGTAGTGGAATTGATTTTGAAGGAACACAATCGCCGACCTTTGGGGCTTTCGATTACTCATCAATTATACTTGATCATTGTTTAATCTCTAATATGGTCTGTGTACACCAAAACTATCAAAAAATAATTTCTTGACAGAGTATAGAATTATGTTAAAGAATATCATTGTGGACATGTATATAATTATGTAATATAAAAAAAGGCACATGAGGTATCATGATAGAAAAGGCTAAAATCGGGTAACGGGTAATAATTTTTTTACTCGTTGTAGTTAAGTGCCCAAAGGCCAGTAAAAGGTAGTAACTTTACACCCCAAAAATCACTGGTGTAAAATAAATTAAAGATGGTATATAGTGATTCAAATGTGCAACTGATTTGAATATCAGGTTTAAGTATAGTGGTATGAACATAATGGTAGTCTTTATACATTCTTAGAATCTGTACAGGATCTATCTTTATTCTTGTTTATTTCCTGTCATCTACTTCAGTAGGTTGAAAAAACAGTTATTATGAATATTTCTTTCATTACTTTGGGAGGGCTTTCCTTGCAGTAGATTTGAATTGAATTTCTGATGAATTGATGTATTAAAAGTAAGGAATTACCAAGTTTTTATGTCTTTTGCCTTTTTATAACCTGTGAGTAACCTTTTCTTTCTTTATATATTGGCATCCAACGTCTTGTTTTTACTATATTTTACAGCTGATTTCTTTGAGAGCAAAAAAAAATAAATATCTTACATTCTTAGACAAAGACAGAAATCAGGTTGAAAGAGTACCTAGAAGTATTTTTGCTTAAATATTTGCAGTTATGTATGAAACTGCTGACTAACAATCAACAGGGGGTTTTCTGCCTATTTTGGGAAAAATCATCAGTATATTTCATCTAACTGGGAATTTTTAAGAAGCAGAAAAGCAATTTTATTTATTTATTTTGCCATTAGGGAAAATATTGCCTATTTCCAATAAGTAATTGGGTTGATATTCATAAAAATATGCAGTGAAAAACCTGAAACCTGTTGGTAGTTAAATTGTAAAGAATCATCTGGTTGATGCTTTACCAGGTCTCAGAAATCAAAGAAAAACTTCAAAAATCGCCTGAATGACAGCATGCCCATTTATCTCCTGTAGCGTTTTTTTTTTTCTACCCATGTACCCCTGAAAATTGTAGGGACTCTCTATATGAAGGGATACAAAGTTAAGGAAAAACAGCAATTTTAATCCCAGTTTCAAAACTCGGTGGGCACCTTCTACTAATTAGAAATATTTTCTTTTCTTGTTGTTGAAGCAATTAAGTTGTTAAATTGCATAAATCAAATAAATGATTCTGTTGTTAACAGTTAATGGACTTTAGAATCATGATTACTAAGAAAAAATGCTGAGTTGGGATTTATTTTCAGACAATTCCTATTTTCTTTTTGACAGGATAAGATGTTAGAAAAACTGTTCACAGCCGTCCTTAGTGAGTCCTTTCAAATTCCCGTCTGGACCATTATCCTAGCAACAGCTTGTTTGGCGTGGTTGCTATGGGACAAGAAGAAACCTCCGAACACAAAGGTAATGGAATCTACTGAAAGGCTAGCATCTCTTGCAGTCCCCCCCCCCTTTTTTTTTTTTTACAGAGGATTGAGAATGGGCTTTAATACCATCCATATTTATTTTGGCACCCTTTTCTTTTAATTGGGCAAAACATATCCTTGGGTAAATAGCAAAATTGAGGAAAACCAATGAATTTAAAGAAAGTTTAAAGGGGAGGATGTTTATGAATGACCCTTGTTAAAGATAAAATAAGGCATGCAAGAGAAGATAACCTGCTTGTAATACATTAGGTTTGGTATGTCATTTATGATGGACCAGTGAATAGAGACTGTTCACGGGGGTGGGGATTGTGAGGCTCTACTAAAATCTATTTCACAGAGCAACATTCTCACTGACTTAGCACTTCTATATGACTATATGGGAAGACTCTCAACTTTTTTGGCAAATTTTGTCAAAGACTCCTTTTTGGAATCATAATGAGAACCCCGAATGTGTTGGTTTTTGTTTTTAATAAAAGTGCCCATAGGTGTGGTCCCTTTTCATATTAAACTTAACTCCTGTGTATATGCTTAATTGTTCATTGATTGTTTGTCACAGGAATTCTTAATTTATACAACTCATTTGATTTGGAAAGGTCCTTTTAATATTGCCTCTTATAGCAGCATTCCCATTTACCCCTAAAATTGGCTATTTACCCCCAAAATTGTAAATTCATTATGAAGGGATACTATGTTAAGGAAGAACAGCAATAGTACCACCAGTTTCAAAGCTCAGAGGGAACACTGCCTAGTATACACCATTGTAGGTTTTTTTCTTCCATGTTATCCCTCCAACTGTGTTGCAGGGTATATAGATTTTCTGCCTGTGCATCTGTCCGTTTGTCTGACACCTCAAGTTTACTACATGTATTGCATAAAATTGGTTGTTCTGCCAAAGGTTTACCTTTATGTTTAAGCTTTTTTGATGTCACATCATCATGAAACTTCATACAAATGTACATTAAGATATAGACTTTAAAAAATACAGGCAAATTTGGTTGTGACCAATGTATGCCAGCGGGGCATCAGTGTCACAGAGACACAATTTTTTTGTTATTGGAGAGTTACCGATAACCTTCAGATAGGGAATTTTTGCAAGAAATTTGGGCAAAAAAGTCAAGATATAACAGCATTTCTAGGGTATGTATGCATAGGATGAATCAAGTTAGTTTATAATTAATTAGTAATTGCTATTTGTAAAACTGTCTGTGTAGAAAAATCTCTCATTTGTTAATTTTTGGTCATTCATTTGGAATATTACATTCAAATTTGGAAAAAAAATACTTTAATGAATTGGAAATAAAGCTGAAAACCAGATATAAAAATGCTGACATAAAACCCCAACAACCCTGCAGTGTATGGAAATGACTGATTTGCATGTTTTTATAGATCCAAGAGACAGTCCAAGAGGATGTTGAGGTCTCAAAGGTCACTGAAGTGAAGCAAGCTCAGAGTGAGAGAGTCAAGAGGGAATTCGATGTGGAGAAATTTGTACGGCTCAGTCTGAAGATATACTATGGGACTCAGACTGGGAAGGCTCAGGTATTGCTTTTTTCTCTGAAGTACAATTTGTAAATAAATTTTGTATATATTAATCTGAAAGTAGGGAACATTGGTTGTACAAACATTTTTTTTCTGCAGTTTTGGGAAGATTAACCATACCCTTCAAATTTGGAATTTTCATGTAAAAATGGTAGCAATTAAGAAAGATTGTCAAGAAATTACAGCAAACTTACAGGATAAATGTAAAGGATATATTAACATATCAGTAACTGCTATTTATATGCTGTGTAAAAAAAAAAGGGTTCTAACTTAATTAATATTTGGGCAAATTGATTTTCTTTTTGCCTTGGAAGTTATTGGGAAGGTTTATATTCAAATTCAGGAAAACCTATAGATTCTTGCATTTTGAATATAGCCAGATACTAGCTATTAAAACGACTGAAAAAAAAATCTTCATTCTGAGTATGAGGAAAGATGTTTATAGGTTTATTTTCAAGCTGAGTCTAACCAAAGTCAGAGCAAAAGTACTGCTTTAGCTCCCATGCTTGATGTAAAAGATATAGAAGTAAAGTTTTCAGATGACTTGAGTGTTTTTGAATGGGAAGAAATATCTTATTTATATGCTGACTCAGACTAGATACCACTCAGTCCCTAGCAGCTGTGGATTTGAATCTTGGTAGGGTCACTTGAATTTTTCATGTTAGGAAGCCTTCCAGCTGGCTTGCAGTAGGTTGGTGGTTCTACCTGGGTGCCTCTGTGTACCTGCCAGTGGGCGTCTCTCTCCACCTGTTATTAGCGTTATGTTACTTTATGACTGAAATAGTGTCACAGTGAGGGTAAACTCCAACTGAACAATAAAATTTCTGATGTTTTTAACACAGCTTTTCTATATGTTTGTAGCAATTTGCTAAAGTCCTTGCTGATGAGTGTATTAAGAAAGCTTACAAGGTGGAGGTGATTGACTTAAAGACCTATGAACCAGAGGATCAGCTGTGTGAGGAGGTAAGAAAGAAGGATTTTTGAGATAGGCCTGGTGAGATTTGGGCCTTTTTGACCTTCATATTGATTCATGAAATTGATACTAGAGCCAAAATGGTTGTATGGAAATTATTAAAAAAAGGGCCTTTTTAGGTGGGCTCTTTTGGATTTCAAATTGATTCTTAAAATCAGTGAACTCCATAATCGACACAATGAAAGTATTTTTGGACTATTTTGAAAGTTAGGTTTTGTTGATATTCAAATTCTTGAAATTTATAACAGGGTCGTAATAAATGATTCCCACAGTCATCTTTGAAGGAGTAGATAGGAATCGTGTTGAGAATAGATTGAAGGATAGCTTGTAGCCAAAACCAAAGGTTTTTTTCACAAGTTATGTAGTTGAAATGTTAAGCAATAAAAAATTGGTATAATGTATTAGAATTCTGTGAAATACTTATGACCAGGGGCCGTATTCAATATACATCTTAGATTTAATAAAGAAATTTCCTTATCCTTAACTTTTTCCCTTAAGATAATCCTTAACCTTATTTTTTCCCTTAGATTAAATCTAAGATGATTCTTGCGTAAAAAAATCTTAAACATAAAGAAAATTTTAAGATTTACCTAAGGTTTGTTGTCAAGCGCAAGCGAACGTGTAGAGCTAAAAATACAATCGAATTTTGGTTTTTCTGTTCTTAAATTAGAAACATAACCGGATATTGTTACGCGCGGACCCAATTGAAGGCACCATTTTGCAGACGATCATGTCTGACAGATCTATATGCACCCCCAAGAAGGAAAGGAGTCCAAATTTCACACCGTTGGACTGCCTTTTATTGTGCGACATAATGGGGAAACCATCTCATATGGATGGTTTGAGCAACCATGAGTTGCAAAAACATAGATTTACATCAAGTAATCAGACAGCATATTTCTTTTTAACGTACCCATAGGCCATACGCAAACTTTATTGCTTTTTATTTATAGGATCCATCTAAAATAAATAAGTATAAAATAAATAAAATGTACATATAGACTTTATTCCTCCCTCCTTTGTGCTATTATTAGGGTGATGTTTGTTGTTCCTGCATGACATGCCGAAAGAGTTGACATCATTTGTTGACTTCGTAACCGCGAATTTACATTACACTGTTACTCATTTTAAGATTTTTCTTCAGTCTTTCAAGTTTAGATGATATTCGTTTGTACTATCTGTGTTAGAGTTTGTCAAAAATAGTACAAAATAACACATTTCCTTGCGTGTCCCTTTCTTTATTCTTCTTCTAAACAAACAGTATCGATC
Organism: Solen grandis; assembly: GCA_021229015.1. NCBI lineage: Eukaryota > Metazoa > Mollusca > Bivalvia > Adapedonta > Solenidae > Solen > Solen grandis. The sequence continues at coordinate 62,849,205 of CM037784.1, forward strand.
AGTCAAGTTGCGACACTGCTGTGAATTAGATTTTAATGTATATTATGGAGCCTATAACCATACACCAGTAGCTCTCGGTGTTTAATTTTGAAGATTTATGAAATAAATAAAAAAAAAAAATTAACTTTAAGGAAAAAATAACCTATTTAAGATTTATCTTAAAGTTAAGATGTATATTGAATACGGCCCCAGGTCACTTACTTATGATAACTGCTTGGGGTTTGGTAACTCAGATTTTTCTTGTCCTGGCTGCGTGTTTTCGAAAATAAAAATGGTACTTGAGTATGATTTTCATACTTATGCTCAAACTATGCCTATTAGTTTCAATAAGGATTTGAGTATGTTACTCAAATTTGAGCCTGAGATTGTATTTAAGTCTTTTTTGAGAACATTGGGCTTGTTGGCTCATGATAGTTTGATGGTTCTACCCAGGTGGACTTTGTGCACTTTGGGTCTTCCTCCATCTGTTATTAGCTTGATGTCACTAAATGATTGAAATACTGATTTCTGTAAACTCTATTAGGGCAGCAGTACATATAATCAAGATTTTTTCAGCAAATTCTTAAACTGTTGCTGTAACATTAAAATCATACACATGTATTTCAGGGCTCAGACACTGTGTCAGTGTTTATTGTTTCAACCTACACTGATGGCACACCAACAGAGAGCACAGCCTGGTTCTACAAATGGCTTGAGGAAACATCAACTGATTTCCGTGTGGAGAAAACCCTTCTGAAAAATCTGCAGTATTGTGTTTTTGGCCTTGGGAACTCAGAATATAAAGAAAATTATAATGTGGTATGTATTTGAGGTTTATGTGAATTATTTTTCCAGATTTTTTTTCACCTTATTTGTGGCAGCTTTAGTACTGTGTAGATCTAATACTACAAACTTCAGTATAAGTATACAAGTATAACATAGACCCCAGGTTGTAAATTTGTGAATGTTTTAAGTTTTAATATGATTACAACATAGACTGATAAAGTAGATTTGTACACCCCCCTCCCCCCCTTCAAAAAAAAACAAACCAAAAAACAACTAATGACCACATATGCTGCCACTAGAGCCAGACTGATTAATATAGTTTTTAAGAAACTTGTTTCACAGTCGAAGTAAAATAAATAAAGATTTAACTTTAAAAAAGAACACAACAAAAAGCAACAATAACAAGAAAACAAAACAAACAATAACAAGGAGCTGCAGTTAGAATAAGAAACCACTAATTATAATTATGTCAAATTTTTATTATAGCCCTGCTACACTTCATGAAGTTGAAGCTTCATTGCAAACATGCATGTTGTTTCCCTTCCACTGCATTAAGTCACTTAACCATTATTTTCTGACCATGAGATATCACTTTAGTGATAGCTTTATCCAAATTTCAAATGAAATGAGCTTAACCCTTTCCCTCATATAGATTCATTTTAACCCTTTCCCTCATATAGACTCATTTTAACCCTTTCCCTCATATAGACTCATTTTAACCCTTTCCCTCATATAGACTCATTTTGACGCACTCAGTAGGTACCACATAAAGCCTGATCTGCAGAAAACCACAGTGAAACCTTACCAAATTTAATTATAAAATCCTCATTTCTAGACCACTGAGAAGCAGTGAACAGTATAAAACCTGATCAGCCTGCGAGTTACTTGCAGGCTGATCTGGTTTTATGCTGTTCGCATAGGTCTTTTCATGGTTTCCTCTATGAGAGAAAGGGTTAAAGGACATACATGTACATCAGGAAAAAGTGCCCATATAACCTAGTTGTGAGTATCACATTTTACTGTTGTAACTTACTTTCCTTATACCATTTACTACACAAAATAGAATGCCTTATACTGTATACAAGGTGAACAAGAATTTTATACACTTGGTAAGATAAACTGGATTTTCTATTGTATACCAGGCAGGCTAGAGTTTCTGGACTCTGTTTCAGGTGGGGAAGAATATCGACAAGTGGTTACACAGTCTGGCGGCCATGAGGGTAATGCCCCTGGGGCTGGGAGATGAAGATGTGGTGGACAGTAGACATGGAGGTGAGGCATGAATATTCATGTACAAATTCGTGTCTTGAGGAAAGTAAATTTCATTGTTACCTAAATAGTTTTATAGAGAAATTAACCCTTTACATCATGAATATTCATGTACAAATTCATGACTTGATGCACATGAATTAATTGAACCTTAAATGTTATATGGTACAATAGTTCCTTCTATGTCATGTTGACTGTGTGGAGATAGAGTTACAGAGGATAATAATGTTATATGGTACAATAGTTCCTTCTATGTCATGTTGACTATGTAGAGTTAGAGTTACAGCACTGTAGGATTGAACCTCTGGTCAGATGATCTATTCTGGGTCTGCTCTGTTTTCCAATGCATCAGAATGAGTCTATATGAGGTAAAAGGTTAAAGAAAGGGTACTTTGTCAGCCCCCTCAGTATTCCCACTAAGATTTGAAAGTGGGGGTAAAATTTCTTTTGTACCCTCTCTGTAAGAGATTTGTAGCAAAGCTCTTAAAACTCGGGGTACTGAAGACCAATATGGGGGGTAAAATACCCCCATATGGGAGAATCTGGGAACACTGCCCCTACAAGTGATTAACACAGAAAAAAACAAACTTCAAAGATTTTTACTTTATTTATTCGTCTGTGTGTCCATCTGATAAAATCATAAATCTAGATTGTGTAGTAACATGTCTGATGATTCAGATTTATTCACTGGTAACTATAAATGTGGCAACAAAATAAAAAAAAAAACCAGCAAAAATAAAACACAGGTAAAATATGTAATACTGGCATACTTTTCATCATATATAAACAAATTTCTTTGATAATCATACACATACTGCTCCTTTATAGCATATATCATGAGGTTATGACTTTTGATGTTAATTACCATAGCCAACATTTTGAAAAGATCCTTCACATAATATTTTGCTGAATGTCAGGTATTGAGGAAGACTTTAAGGCGTGGCGAAGATTTTCTGGCGGAAGGCAGGCCCCATCCTGACTGGCAGGAAGACGCTGAAAGCCTCAGAAAGAAGGACAAGTGTGAGGACTCTGGGAAGAAGTGTAGCGGTAACTGTAAGGCCGATGGTAGTAAATGTGACAGTGATGAAGAGAGGGACGCTGTGACAGAGGAGGTGGGTGTGGCTAGGACATCGTAGGGGTGGGGCTTGATTTTCTTCTCATGTGTTGATTCAAAAACAAGCTAAATCAGTCTTCAATCCATCCCAATTCCATCCCAGTGATAGATTTCATCATTTCAATTTTTGTATTTCTAGTGTCACAATTAAAAGCCCATTGTTAATATATGTTTGAAAGGCAGTTTCTTGGGTACAACACTTCATACTGGTCCCGGTGGCCGAGTGGTTAGAGTGTCTGCCCTGGAATCAGGAGGTCGTGGGTTTGATCCCCAGGTGCAACATTCCAAAGTCATAAAAAATGGTACTGGTATAGCTCCCTTGCTTGGCGCTCAGCATATAGGGTAGTTCGAGGACTGTGGAAATTTAACTTTAAATTATGGAATACAGATTGCTGAGTTTATGTATAGGGTTATTATATACATGTATGTATTTCATCATTCTATAGTTATATGAGACGACCAGTGAGGAAGAGGAGGAGGAGGAGGAGGACAGGGAGGGAGTGACCCAGAGCAGTAGTGGGGTCGTGGATCTGGAGGACCTGGGGAAGGTCATGAAGAAGATGAAGACAGCCAAGGTGAGGCTTGTAGAGGAAGAAACTGGTTGAAACTTGTTGAATTTTTTTTTACCATATTTTTAACCCTTTCCCTCATAGAGACTCATTTTGACGCACTCATTAGGTACCACATAAAGCCTGATCTGCAGAAAACCACAGTTAAACCTTACTAAATTTAATTATAAAGTCCTCATTTCCAGACAACTGAGGAGCAACGAACAGCATAAAACCTGATCAGCCTGCGAGTTACTCGCAGGCTGATCTGGTTTTATGTTGTTCGCATAGGTCTTTTCATGGTTTCCGCTATGAGGGAAAGGGTTAATGCAGCTTGACAGTCATGGTGGCTTCAGCTATTTGTTGTCTGTTTAATAACTTTTATTAGGAATGAGGTATTGGGAGTAAACTTTTGATACAGGTAGCTTGCATGGAGACAAAATTCCGCTGCATTACATCTGCTTTGAGTGTGTAGGGAGATTATTTAGTGAAACACATGTTGGAATTGATTGTTTGGTCACTCTGATGCAAGACAATGTCAATAGGAGAATTGTTCACTCATGTATAAATTGCTGTAAGCTCAATCTTTCATCTTCATGTACGCAAAGAACACTTTAAATTGCTAGATATAAAGAGATAAATATCTCCAGGAACACATAGTCTCCAAATGACCGAACATTAAACCCAATAAACAAACAAACATCTCCAGGAAAGATATATAAATGAGAGGGGCAGTCTTAATTGCCTAATGTCAAGTGAGTATTCTGGAAAACTATACTTAGAACGACGACTTATTCCAGGTGCAGCGTAAGAAAGAGGAGGCGGGAGCAGTGGCAGGGGAGAAGAAAGAGATGGTCACGCCCCAGTTACACAAGGCCCTGTCTAAACAGGGGTACAAGATCATTGGCTCGCACTCGGGGGTCAAACTGTGTAGATGGACTAAGGTAGGGTTGTCTGACAGGGTTTTGGTAAAATATTTGAATTGAGAAAGATGATTTTATCTCTCTTGCAAACAGAAATATTCATACCATATAAAGTCAAACCTGTATTCAAGGTCACCTCTGAATAACAGCCACCTTATGGAAAAGGGCTAGTGACTGAATTCCAAGCATGAAATTTAGAGAGGATTAAACCTCTGAATAAAGGCCACCCCCAAAAGGGTAGTTGTCAATTTCCTTGACTGACCTTTGTGTTCTGCTTGTATATGTGCCATATACCATTTGCACCATCCAGTAATTTGTGGCATATACTACTCTCTATTGCTGGCCCTTTGTGGCCCTTCAGGTATCTAAATTATAACATAATCACACTTAGCTTAATTCTCATGACTTAGTAAGGTATAGTATGGTATTGCTAGGAAGACTGTCACAAGAATATACAAGTTTGATTTTTATTTACAAATCTCACAACTAATATAAATTGCTCTTGATGGCTTGGATAGTGGTGCATGTGATCATTATTGTGGTAGTAAGCTGGAGCACCCAGTGAAAACCAACATTACTGGATGGGCTTCCAGGAATCAAACCATGAATCAAGCCCATGAAACAGTGCTGAGAAGCCAACCGTTTTACCGCTACATTCTAGGCATTCAACACATATCAGTGTTTCGGATGAATTTTCATCCCTAGAATGATATTTTATATTTTCCAGTCGATGTTAAGAGGGCGGGGCGGATGTTACAAGCACACTTTTTATGGTATAGAGAGTCACAGATGCATGGAGACGACTCCCAGTCTTGCTTGTGCCAATAAGTGCGTCTTCTGCTGGAGGTATGTTCTGATTGGCTCATTGATCATATCAGTCTTTCACTCTTTTAAGCTCATCTTTGTCAAAGATCATTTGGGTCACTCACCTTTGTCAAAAGTTGCTTCAGTCACTCTCTACCAGGATTGTAAAAATTAAATTGATCTGTCAAAAAACGTGGTTGCCAGCGGGTGGAGCCCGTTTTCCTGATATGTATATAGTACAACTTCGAAAAATCTTTTTATCCAGAAATACTGGCTGTATTTCAAAGGTTTTGGCACATATATTCCTTGGGTCACTCTGTACCAAGATTGTAAAAACTTTTAAGATCCCTTGAAAAACATTGCAACCAGGGAGCATAGGCCATTTTACATAATATGATAAGATATTTGCTGTTTCTTTCCTCCCACTAATACCTGGTTCTCAGGTAAGTGATTCCAGGACCTTCATTGTCCTCTTGTTTTATGTTAGCCCTGGTCTCTGATATTCAAAATATCTGCAGCGCTGCTAATGGTGCTTTATTGTAAATTTGAACGGATCTTTAAATAGTTCTACAGTGCCACAAAACATATTCCATCCTGTCACGTCCTACACTCCGCACTGCATGAAGATAGGTTGGGATGCTGGGGTATTTTTATACTCTATAAAATCAATGTGAATTTTATTCATATTGTACATTTTTTAAAGTACGACAAAATGCTGCTATTCAGGTGTAACTTATCTGACAAAGAGAGAGCTAAACAGATGTTTCTAGTTTCACAGCAAGCTAACTATTTTACATGAAAGAAAAAACCTTCCACATAATTTTATAACTGTATACAATGCAGCTCCATTGTAATGCTGTATTTTGGGCCCAAGTCTAGATATCTAGATAGTTATACCACATTATATTGGACTTCATTGGAAAGATTTCTGGTACATTGTGGCACCAGATGATATTGTCTTCCACGTTCTGTGGATCTATACTATACTTGGAGTACAAAGTCTTTGTAAATAAAGAGTCAATCAAAGATGCTTTTAATGTCTGTTTTTCAGGCATCATACCAACCCAGTGGGGACAGAATGGCGCTGGAAAATGGACGACCCAGAGTTAGTGTTCAATGGTGCCCTTGACAACCATGTCATATGATCAAACAGTTCAAAGGTAGCTAGCTATGCATGTAATAGCCTTCTTATGAGTGAGTTTATATAATGTCCAGTGTGTTAAGGGTTTTCCATGGAAAGTGTCCATTTTGACACTCATCTTGTCTAAATGACCCCCAAAGTTAAATGTTTGTGTCACGTGCTGTAGGTAGAGGTAGTAATGATGAGTTAAGATGGTGCAGTGGGGATATTTATCACCTTCAGTCTGTACTGTTTGTTTTCAGAATTAAAGCAGTTCGTTCACAGATGAGTGGTAGAAATTCAAAAAAATAATTTTCTACTGTCCCTGGTTAATGTTGGTAAAATCTTTGTTTCCTGACAAACAAACTTGGAAAGAGTAGGTTACATTGCACAGAAAAAGATTATTTTTGTAAACGCAACTTCAATAAAATCAGATGAATTCATAATACGATATCCCCAAAGGACATGTTCTGCAACATGGCGTCTTCACCAGTTCAGGGTAGCGATTTCTTAAGTTCATCCTTTAAAGTTGGCGCATGCGGGGAAAAGTGGATGAATTTAAGTATAGATTTTTATCAGTCTAAATAGTTTCAGTACTGTCTGTGATAGTATTGCCTGTGATGGGGAAACCAACCAATTTTTTGACAATCACAGATGGTTTCATTGGGTGACATTGCGTCTAGAGATGGGTATTGAGATGTAATACACACATATACAGTCCATTCGCGATGGTACGAAGTAGCCCCTGGAATCGCATTTATTTCGTTCCATCGCTTATTTCGTTCCATCGCATCTTTCATATTGACGATTGAGAATCCCTTTATGTATGTGCTCACTCGTTTGTTTATGTCGTGTTTTAGTATGTATTGCCGAAAACCATGTACTGTCGTAAAGATTTAGTGTCGTAATATGTTTAGTGTGATGTTGTTTCATTATTTGATTAATCTTTGAAACAAACAAACACACTCTCCTGTAAGCTTCGTGTCAGTTTGCAACAATCAACGTCACGGATGGCGTGCTAATAGGCTGATTACAGACAATATGATGGTGGACGCGTGTAAGCGACAGGTGTCACTCGGGTAGGATTAAAAACACCGACACTTCTTCGAAGCTCATTAATCAGTTGTTAATTAGCAAATCGGACCACATTTTTTTCCGACCGGAATTTTATTACACCGTCATTTTGCTCCATCGCATTTCGTTCCATCGTGAATAGACTGTAGTTAAAAATCAAATTCTTAGTCAATGATCATATGTAAACGAGCTGCTTTAAGTGAATCATTTAATACATTCAAATTTCAGGCGTAAATGTTGTTGCTCTTAGGTAAATAAATCACAATGTGCATGTAAGCTAATTTAAGCTGACTGTAACTTTCTCCGCCCCCAGGTGTTCCAGGGGTCCAGGCAGACAAGTTTGAAGATGCCAAGATGCCCCAGCACTGTGCCCTGTCCCTGGTCGGAGAACCCATCATGTACCCGGAGATCAACCGATTTGTTGAACTTCTCCATGGCAAAGGCATATCTACCTTCCTCGTCACTAATGCTCAATTTCCTGAGGCCATCAGGTAAGGATGGAAGATTGTTTCTTTAATCTTTGTAAAATTTAGAGGGTATTTATTACAAGATTTTAGAAATGCGAGGGGCCTCCGTGGCTGAGAGGGTAAAGTTGCTGACTTTAACACTCACTCAGCTCCTCACCTGGGTTTGAATCCCGGCAGGGTCATTCGGATTTTCATGTGAGGAAGCCATCCAGCTGGCTTGGGGTAGGTCGGTGGTTCTACCCAAATCCCTCCGTGCATTCGGGGTCTTCCTCCATTTGTAATTAGCTGGACGTCGCTATATGACTGAAATACTGTCGAAGCAACGGTAAACTCAAATAGTCAAGTCAAGTATATGACTAAAATACTGTCGAAGCGATGGTAAACTCAAATAGTCAAGTAAGAAATGCGAACTCCTTCCATAATTCTTAGGGTTTTACATGCCCTTTCTTCACAGAAGTGGAGACTATATAGGAGTCACGCTCATCATGTTGCTTCTCGTCCCTTCCTGCACTGACGTAACTATGGTAACTGATAATGCCTTCACACTTTGAATAATGATTTATTATGATAACTCAAATCAGCAGACAAGTGCAGATAACTGTGTCAAAGATTTTGTGAGAATTATAGCCTTTCATCTGTGTCAAAGCTTTATGCAGGGGTATCAATCACTTTCATTGATAGTTCTAGTTGGAATCACATTATAGTATCGACTATTGAGTTAACATGGTCCTGGTGGCTATAATTGAGAGGTGGTGTGTTTATACCTGGCTGAGCCATACTAAAATGATACAAAAATGATACTAGAATATCATACTTAGTGATCTTACTTGAGGATTGATCACTCTGACAATGGGACTGGTAAATGAATATCTGTAGATAGATATCTATGGTATAGAGATACCACTTTGATTATCTTCTAATTTTCTTTTACAGAAATCTGTTGCCAGTAACTCAGCTATATGTAAGTGTGGATGCCAGTACAAAGGAAAGCTTGAAAAAGATTGACCGCCCATTGTTCAAAGACTTTTGGGAAAGATTCCTTGAGAGCCTCAAAGCGCTATCGGAAAAAGGGCAGAGAACTGTGTATAGACTCACTCTCGTAAAGGCCTTTAATACAGACGAGATTGAAAACTATGCAAGACTAGTGTCTATAGGGAAACCAGACTTCATAGAGATAAAGGTAGGCTTCCTTTAAAACTTTGTCTTAAATATTATTTAAGCAATTTACATCTACTGATATACCAGTCCAGTTCGTGGAGTGGTTAGAGCATCCTGACCACCCCGGATTTGGAGGTCATAAGTTTGATTCCTGGCCAGGACATACAAAGTTGTAAAAAATGGTACCATTTTATATATATCAGCATATAAGGCTAATTCCAAGGCTGGTTGGCCTGTTGTCAGTATAATGTGACTGGGTGTGGTATCGTGCCACATGTCTATGGCGTGATATCACAGTGTTGCAGCATTATATCTGTCTCTTAGACAAAAGTCCCAACATGATTAAAATACTTCAGTGGGACCTTAAACCCAATCAAACAAACGTATACAGATACATGGTTCTCATTAACTTCTTATTTGATGTCCTAAAAAACAATTTTTCAGAGAATCCTTGGAAAAGACTCCAGTGGTATTGAAAAATGATAATCTAAAATTAATTCAATCTCTAGGCAAATACATCCTCAGGATTTTGAAATTGCCAGTTAGGGAAAAGTCTTTATAGACATTCATCTTCTTTTATCATGCAGGAGTATGATGTTTTAGACCCAGTGCTTCTGAATATATCAATTAAATTGTGAAATTTAATTTTTTTTTGACAATAATATCAATTAATCAAAGTTGAGGTATAGAAAACAGATTTTCATATGCCTAGTTAAAAAAGAGTATTCTGTGCTGGTTAGAAAGTTACATGATAAACTATCAAGCAATCTGGCTTTTTTGACTGTCAATATTTATGTGAAAATATCTTAATCATAACAAAAGATGATAGTATCTTATTTGAGAGCCTACATGAATGATGTCCATTATAAGTATTTAATGTGAACTTTAACCTCATTACTCTCCAGGGTGTGACGTACTGTGGTGAGTCTAAAGCCTCCACACTGACCATGAGTAACATCCCGTGGCACGAGGAGGTGGTCGGCTTCGTGAAGCAGATCGCTGACGAACTTCCTGACTACGAGATAGCCTCTGAACATGAACACTCCAACTGTATTCTGCTTGCACATAAAAAGGTAAATAAAATAATGATAAAAATTTTGATATAAAAAGGTCAACTTGGTATTTTGGTAGATAATGATTTCCTTAAATCTGGTAAATTATTGGTAGCTGTTTGCTATCTGAATTAAATATTTCAGAAAATATTTGATTTGTGAAATTTTACCAAGTAAGGAATTGTCTTAGGATGTTTCCTGAATTTGACCCATAAATGATTCACTTACTTTCATTGATTCATATGCTATTTATAGATGTATTCAAGGAAAACCTCCCAAGATCCTATTCATTAGTGGACTTGTGCATAGATGGGTTTTGGAAGTTTTGCTTAGTGTGTGTATGTGTGTATATATATATTTATATATATTAATACACGTTTTCCAATGATTTTCAAATAGTTGCGAAAGACCCTTAATATATAGATAAGGAGACACATTTTTTAAACATATAGGCAATTTAATGGTCAAGGTGGACAGTTTTATGCATCATGGAAAACCCTGCCATCTTTTATAGATCTTATAAAAATCTTAATCTTTTCTTTATTTTTCAGTTTAAGGTCGACAATGAATGGTGGACATGGATAGACTACCCAAAGTTTCATCAACTTGTTAAGGACTATAACGAGTCCAATGGAGAAAAAATGTTTGCAGCACAGGACTATATGGCTAAAACACCACACTGGGCAGTGTTTGGGGCTAAGGAACAAGGGTTTGATCCACAGGAGACTCGGTATTTCAGGAAGAACAAGAAAGACATTGGCGGGTGTTGAGATTTTTCATGGTGATCAGAAATGTTAAGATTACTCAGTGTTAAGCAACAACTGCTACCCAATTGAGTATGATTGATAATTGAATAAAGATGGCTTGATTGACTACTATAGGAAAGTGGTTTTAGCGTGTCGGATATACTGTGAATGCATGTTTTACCGGTCAAGTTTGTGCTCAAAAACGGTGTGTACTTGGCGCTGTAATACTTTAGAATGAGCTGCCATATTTGTTCATTTAGCACTTTAAGTAAAATTTTGAATTAAGTCTCAGTTATTTTTGATATAGAGTATCCCTGTTTTGTTATTCCAAAATTTTGATAAAAATGTTTAGAACAGTAGATATTTGTCAACTTCATCTGGTGAATTTGTTACTTAGTTTGAGTTAAAAACATATGAGAAAATATGTTATTGATGAATATTTACCTAAGTTCAGCCAACCATAAGTTGCTTTGCTGATCAAATCTTTTATTTTGGGATGCCTAACTGGTGTGCAGGTCATATTAGAATGAAATTGATTATACCAATTGTTTATGGCTTATCAAATCAACTTTTGCCTCTGAATTTTAAGGTTAATTGATAAGTTTTTGGACTGTTTCCCTTTAATTATATCATTATTTAATTACATTGGAGTTATTTGACACTGAATGGATAAAAACAGTTATATGAGAACTTTTGTCTCTTGTGTAAATACTAAATTAAGACAGATAAAAACTGTAGAATAAAGCAAGGTTTAGGTTATCTTATTTGTACTGCATCTTAAATCTGAATTTCAATGAAAAATTGTTTACATAGAAAAATTGATCTATCAAGGACTTTAGAGAGAGGTGAAGTCCATCCATGAATTTTAGAGATAAAGATTTTTAATTCCCATTTCAACATTCAGCCTGTTGTCAAGTTGTAAATTGAATTACATTGGATATGTATGTCGTGTGTTCTAACCTTGTTGTTGGGTGCAAGAACCTTTCACAACATTCAAAGCACTGGTCCAACCCAGGAACCACAAGAATGATTATAATAATTTGTTAATTCAATTAATGTTGCACTACTAGAAATTTGATTGTATAAATACCCAAATCTGGTCATACAATGATATTATTTTGTATAATTATCACAAATTCATATCGTTAAGAATAAACAATTTCATGCTGTTATAGAATAATTTTTCCTTTTAATATTTCTTTTAGATTTTCTTTTTTTCAGTTTGTAATTAGTATAATAATACTCTTGCTTCTCATTTGTGGGGGTTATATAAGTATCATACTCTGAGGGCTCAAAACGGTTCGTAACTTATATGTATTAAAGAACAAGTTATGACTGTTTTGCGCTGAGCCATCAAATTTAATTTACTGTCTTGTCTTGTACCATCTTACTATTATGTTACATGAAGATAAGGTACATAGAGCTCTGTAGATTTGCGCTTTATCCTTTTTTTTGTGGCTTGATGCCATTGTGGATCTGCAGGTCCTTGTTTTGTACAGAATATAATTAAAGGGCAGTTTTAAGATATACATAGGGCTGTGTATTGCCAGGCTGTTTCTGATAAAAAATGTACTGCAACTTGGAACTAGCAATAGACAAAATAGGTTAAATTGTTGGTAGTAAATGAAACCTTAACATTTTACAATGTTTTTGTGAGAAAGAGCATTTTTTTAATGAAATCCTACATGATGTACATTTAACACCTTGTATATTTTTTTAATGTTTAACTAGGACTGAAATTCAGAAAAAAAGTCAGTAACATATGTATCAAGAAATCATAGATCTTGTATGTCCTCAAAAGGAGTTGCAATTTTATTCAAAGCTTTCAAAACTTTTTTTGATGTTTCTAATCTATGATATAGCCAATATGGCTGATACAGACTCTTCCAATACAGTATTCTTTAGAAGCGTCTTGCAATAATGAATATACCGAATATATCAGGCATATCAGAACAGCTCTTTATTATATATGCACAGGTTTTTTTTTCTACCTATTTGTAGGATCCGAATATCCAACCCATTCCCAATTGAAAACTTGAAATATTTTTCCCCAAATTGGCTTTTTTTCTAAATTCAAGTATTTTGTTTGTTATTTAATTGTGTTAACCCTTTCCCTCAGAGGAAACCATGAAAAGACCTATGCAAACAACATAAAACCAGATCAGCCTGCGAGTAACTTGCAGGCTGATCAGGTTTTATGCTGTTCGCTGCTCCTCAGTGGTCTGGAAATGAGGACTTTGTAATTAAATTTGGTAAGGTTTAATGTGGTTTTCTGCAGATCAGGCTTTATGTGGTACCTATTGAGTGTGTCAAAATGAGTCTATATGAGGGAAAGGGTTAATGAAAGAAAATCCCTAATAAGGTATAAAATGTGTTAATTATTCACAATTGGGGACAAGGGTCACATTCCCAAAATTGGCAGAAAAAAACCTTATGTATAGAGTAACAACACTAATTATGAATGTCACTCGAGAGCTCAGATTGCTGAAACTTTCGGTCTCGTTTAGCACTTTTTTAATTATTTAAGATTATTTTTAAAGATGCATTTGGCTCAGTTTTCAAATAAATATTTGACATGGAAAATCTTCAAGTTTTGAAACATTAAAGTTATAAAACGATGCGGGTATCTGCACAAACATGGCTGGTAACACCAGTATATTCAAGAGAGAAAATATGGTAATTTTGCTGGTAATTCATGCATACAATATTGAAGATTGACATTACCCAAGAAACATGAGGAACTTGAACTCTGCATGGTTGCCTTATGTAAACAAGCATGTCTTGTGTCCGTCCCCCACAGCTAAATGTAAATGGGCAAAAAACAACGTTCAACACGATTGTTGACACATTAATATTCATGACGCTCCAATCGTTTCTGAAATGAGATCCGATTGTTTCCGACTATATCAGGTAATCTCTGTGTGTATTTGTCAGCAGTTAAAAAGTCGGCAGTTTTTCAAGATTTTCCTATGTTCATATGACTTTGTCTGTTTCAATCTTTCATCTTTCCTGAAATATTTATGTTGCATGCACTATTTTCACACAAGGTTTCAACATACAACTGTTAAGATTGGGTGAGATAAATGTTGGACAGAATACATCTTTAATGTGAGTGGTTTTATTATATCTTATGATTTCAGTTCAGGAACTTGCCATTTCACATTAATGCCTTTTTGTTGAAAATGTCGAATTGTTGAAATAAAGATTTCAGTATAAAGTGGTCTTGTGTGTGTTTTTGTCAGACACCAGTGTATTTTTTTCAGTCAGTTTGTGTTTTCAACATTGTTTATCTGAGTGATGTGGATCAGTATTAATATATAAGACTGCAAATTGGATGTTTGTGATTCAAACCCATTGTCCTGACATTGGGCCAACCAGTCCTGCAACTACCCTTATATGCTGAGCGCCAAGCAAGGGAGCCATAAAAGTACCATTTTTTGTGGCTTTGATATGTTGCGGCCAGGGATTGAACCCATGACCTCCCCCTCCCGAGGCAGATTCTCTAACCAGTTGGCCACCAGGAATGGTCTCGAGAAGAGGTGGGGGATGGGAGTAACTTTTGCCATCAAGTGTATTGTGGGTAAATGGTAATATATGACTACATATTGGTTGTTTATTATTCAAACCCCATTGGTGGCATTGATTTTTCAAGGCCTTCCCAGTTTCAAAGTACTGGTCCAAGCTAGGAACCATAGAGATGGATTGATATTACATGAACTTTTTTCCCATTTTGGTATTAAGAGTCGTCTGCTTGAAGCCAGCTGGAAGGCTTCCTCACATGAAAATCTGAATTACCCTGCTGGGATTTGAACCCACGCCGATGAGGGGCTGAGTGAGTGCTAAAGTCAGCGACTTAACCCTCTGGGCCACGGAGGCCCCATGAATTTTGAAAATGATGGAAGAAAATAACGAAAAACCTTCCCATTTAACAGGAAATAATCAAGTTTATTTTTTTACCATTTTGCTATGGTTGATTGTTTTTGTTTTGATATGTAAATTCGGAACAGTGAGTCCTAGCTGTTTTGGTCCAAAATATTGTTATAGTCAGAATGTTCTTTCATGTGTTCAGGTTTTACAAGCATTGCTTGACAAGCTATAGCACAAATAAATAAAAATCTTATTAAATTTGCATGATGTTTTGGGGAGGAAAATGGAAGACAGGAGTCAATTCATTGAAAAGAATAAAAAGTGAAAGGAAAAAATAAATTGGATGAAAATAAAAATAACTAAAAGGAAAATGATTGCGTCATGCTTGTGTAATTTTCATATGTACATTTAAAACATAACAAGCAGCATTGCACCAGTCTATTAATAACCCTCTATTTCCTGTATAACATTTTGAGAACCAGTCTAAATTCCCCACTTCCTGTCAGTCATTTTGAGAACCAGTCTGTGATAAATGTTTAACAATGTCCACCCAATTCCAACCACGAGGCTTTTCACCAGTCGCATTTCCCATTTTCTCGTAAAGTCTCCTCTTTTGGTGTTTAGTTAGCAGCTCTTTTTTCTCTTTCTTTTTACTGTCATCCTTTGCATCATCAACCTTTTCTGGTTTCTCTCTCTCTTCAGTCTGTAAAATATAAGTTTGTTAAAAAGTGTTTTTATTAATAGTCAAGAAGGAACTGATTACCTTTAAAATCTTGTGAAGTTTCAATGATGCTAGTCCAAAATAAACCGGTTTGAATTCCACCAACAATTCTTAAAGCTCAGTAAGACTTCAATTCTTTAATTGGATAGAAAAGCTTTTGCCATTACTGTTTAATAAACCACCATTACTGTTTAATAAAGTATTCAAGTACATGATGAATTTGACATAAATGATTCTTCCAAGAGTAACAAATTTGTTAAGACATGAAACATTTTTAATGGCGAAACAAGACTGATGAAATTCGCCCCTATATATTCAAGTACTACTAGGCACTAAGAATTGTTTGTAAAATTTGAGTCTGGTCCCTGAATCCAAGTGGTTAGAGCAATCAACTTGAAACCAGAAGGCCATGGATCTGATGTTTGGATGTGACATACCAAGTCTTATTGCTTAACTTTAAGTAGTGTTGGTTGAATTCTAGCTAAGCTTGGAAACACATGCAACCTGATATGGCTTCAAACAGTTTTATATTATGTAGGTTCCATAGTAGTGAAATAACAATTAAAATGAATCAGACCACAAATGCTTGAAAATTATACTAAATAATGAAACAGTACCTTGGTAGGTGGAGCATCCGGCTGGTCGGCCATGAGATCATCGTAATTCTCCTTCACCCACTCAAACAGGGTGTATGACATTGCTGTTTCTAGTAAATCCTCGGCCTGTGAAAAAAAACAAGAGTGCCAGTGCCCCCAAAATACGCGCCTCGAAATATAAGATCAAGATTATAGAGGCTTCCGGTATGAAAGTAAGTCAAATGGCAGTGTCAATATGTATCCTTTTTCCCTCCTGTGCATAACTCTTCCAACAAGAGCTGTCAGAGGACAGCACGCTCAACTATTTAAAATGCTTGTTGGTAAATCAAATGAAATCTATTCCAATTCTTGCCCTTTCATATACCCTGTATATAATAAGTCAAAAATGATATACCTTGATAGTCTAATACCCCTAAATAGGTTGATGAAGTATAAAATCAATCCCATGCCTAGTTACTGAGACATAAGCATAATAACACTTTAACCAAGCAAAACTTTAACCAAGTATCCACACAAGGGCCATAATTTGTATAAAATTCAGTCCAAGAGTTATCCTCTTTGGTTTTCTGATGCCCCTGAACACACTAAATTTTCTACTCAATACCATAAACAATTCTTGAGATATAAGCTGGACAGCAGCTTGCATGCAAAATTTAAACCAAAAGTCTAAGTCAAAAAGTGGCCCCAATCTGCATTATATTCAGTCAAAAATTATCTGCCACTATAGTATGATACCACTGAACATATTAAAGAAGTTCCAAATCACACCCATGCCTGGTTACTGAAATATAAGCATGAAATTCCTTGAATGCAAAACTTTAACCATAATTTCTAAGTTAAAAAGGGCAATAATTTGTAATAAATTCCATCAAGTGTTATCTTCCTTGACAGTATGATACCCCTAAACAAATGAAAGATGTTTCAAATCAATCTCATACCTGGACTCTGAGATATAAGCATGAAAGTACCTTGCATGCAAAACGTTGACCAAATTTTAGTTAAAAAAGGGCCATAATTTGTAATATATTCCATCAAGAGTTATCTAACTTGGTTGTCTGATGCCCCTTAATATGTTACAGAGTTACAAGCTGGATAGTAGCTTGCATGCGAAACTTTAATTGAATTTTCTATTGCATGCAAAATTTCTAAGTTAAAGAAGGGGCATAATTCATATTAAATTCAGTCGAGAGTTATCTACCTTGGTTGTCTGATGCCCCTGAACATATTCATGGACTTTCAAGTCAATACCATAAATGGTTGATAGTAACTTGCATGCAAAAACTTTAACCAAAAGCTGCAACGCAGGCGCAATGGTGATTACAAAAGCTCTCATATTCTACCAATAGTTAAGCTAAAAAAAAATATGTTATTACCTGTTCCAAGATGCCATCTCTTATTTTCTTCTTAACAGAATCAAGTCTGAAATGAAACAAAATGCACGACTGTACACACAAGAAAGAGAAAAAAACTTTAACAGCAAACAAGGGACATGTGTGTGATTAAGTTTTGTTATTTTGTTCTACTGGTATTCTGTTTAAATATTGCCTCAAGAACCTTTCTAATACAAATGTTATTACACATTTTTTTTCTTCATATCAAGAATATTTTCAACAAGTGAACATGGTCACAAATTATGCAAAAATTGTATAAATGCACAAAAAAAGGAGGTAGAATGGCACTTTTTGCATAATATGAAATATAAAATGCATGAATGTTCAGTTTAAAATCACCACAAACAGTATTTCAGTCATTTGGAGACAATGTCCACTTGAAGACAGATATAGTGCTGCCACACTGCAGTATCACGCTGTAAACATCTGAAACCAGGCCAGCCAGTCCTGGAGTGACCCTTATATGCTGAGTGCCAAACAAAGGAGCAAAATGCATGATTGTAATCTAATTAATTATTCATTGCATAAATTACAGTCCCACTGAAGCAGTATACCAATGTTAAATGACAGAGATGTGGATAGTTACTATTTAAGTTATTATTAAAGTCAATGCTCTTTTAATTGTTATTAACAAAACAAATTTGGAGTGACAAGATATTAAACTGTATTTATGTAACCAGGTGTGATAAATGTGAAGCCAGACCAGAATTCAAACCAGGGACCCCTTGCCTACAAGGTGAGTGCTCTACTAACTGACCTACCAGACCATTTTCACACTTCTCTCACTGATAAGGCTCACTTACAGGTCTTGACATTATCCCCTGCCAAATTGTATGGAGTACCTGAATTTGGAGGACAGAAAAATGCTATGTCAAGAGCAGTATATACTGGAAAACTACACTGTAACAGTTTCACCTTAGGATCCAAGGAAAATGTGCAATCAGACTGGGACTTATTTTGTTGTTCCCTCCCTTACAATGCAAGAATTCTACAGACTGAGCTATTAAACCACTTTCACAAATCTCTCACCAATAAATGTTACTAAGAGGCTATTACATTTGGTTAACAAGAGCTCCGCTGACAGCGGGGCAATATACGCCCGAAGGTATGTATTGTCAGGGAATATCCTAAGACAAAAAGGATAAGCACAAACATGTATATATAAAGTATTATTTCAACAAGAAGGATTGGCAATGTTAATCTTAAGATATTTGACCTTGAAGTGTGACCTTGACCTTGAACCTAGCCATCTGAAAGCTATGTTCTGCACATCCTCTTACTGTGGGTGATACTTCTGCCAAATAGTTTCCATTTACATCTAGCAGGTCAAAAGATACAGAGCGGACACAAACAAAAATACTAACTTAGCACCAGTTAAGATATTTGACCTTAAATTGTGACCTTGACCTTAAACCTAGCCATCTGAAACCTATGTTCTGCACATCCTCTCACTGTGGGTGATACTTCTGCCAAATAGTTTCCATTTACATCCAGCGGGTCAAAAGATACAGAGCGGACACAAATATACTTACTTTGCTCCAGTTAAGATATTTGACCTTGAATTGTGACCTTGACCTTGAACCTAGCCATCTGAAACCTATGTTCTGCACATCCTCTTACTGTGGGTGATACTTCTGCCAAATAGTTTCCATTTACATCCAGCAGGTCAAAAGATACAGAGCGGACACAAAAATACTAATTTTGCTCCAGTTAAGATATTTGACCTTGAATTGTGACCTTGACCTTGAACCTAGCCATCTGAAACCTATGTTCTGCACATCCTCTTACTGTGGGTGATACTTCTGCCAAATAGTTTCCATTCAGCGGGTCAAAAGATACAGAGCGGACACAAATATACTTACTTTGCTCCAGTTAAGATATTTGACCTTGAATTGTGACCTTGACCTTGAACCTAGCCATCTGAAACCTATGTTCTGCACATCCTCTTACTGTGGGTGATACTTCTGCCAAATAGTTTCCATTTACATCCAGCAGGTCAAAAGATACAGAGCGGACACAAAAATACTAATTTTGCACCAGTTAAGATATTTGACCTTGAATTGTGACCTTGACCTTGAACCTAGCCATCTGAAACCTATGTTCTGCACATCCTCTTACTGTGGGTGATACTTCTGCCAAATAGTTTCCATTTACATCCAGCGGGTCAAAAGATACAGAGCGGACACGAAATTGCTAACGGACGGACGGACAGACGGACGGACGGACGGACGGACAGACGGACGGACGACCAGCGGCATAACATAATACAGCCCTTCGGGCGTATAATGATGAAGGGAATGAATAAAAAATTAGATTTTTTGTAGCCTGCATGGATAATCCAGCAGGGTTGACATGCATGCCTTTATTGTAGAAGATGTTGAGGTTGACTTACATACGTTTATTGTAGAAGATGTCGAGGTTGACTTACATGCCTTTATTGTAGAAGATGTCGAGACTGACATACATGCGTTTTTTGTAGAAGATGTCAAGGCTGACTTACATGTGTTTATTGTAAAAGATGTCAAGGCTGACTTACATGCGTTT
>CM037784.1:62869463-62896005 GCA_021229015.1 Solen grandis
CTTGAATATTTGGCATGTATGTTTGTTTCAATTTCATTGAGTTGTGCTCTCTTGCATTTTTTTTTTAACTTTTTTTTGACTGCCCTAAGCTATTATTGGTCAGATTTTTATGCTGACATAAGCATCTATAAGTAACAACATCCATTTTTTTTTTATGCGATTTTATTTTCACCCCTTAAGACTGTTCTTGACATCATATAAAGTGATATTTCTTGTTTGTTTATAAGGGTTATCTACCTATAAAGATTGTCATATGTTTTCTATTTAGCAGACGTGTATTTCCATTATTATTGAAGTATAGCCTGCAGTGATGCATACTTTTGGGAAGTTTTGTTTAGTCACGTGGTTATTACTTCATGGATGTTAAAGTTAAAATAATTTAATTTATATATATATATATATATATTATATATATATATATATATATATATAATGTTATATATATTATATATTATATATATATATTTATATATATATATATATATATATATTCTTGATAATATGGGGTGTTGGTACAAACCTAATTAAGTGGCGCAAATATTAAACCAATATATGTGGTTATATATTAACTATATATACGCCACATAAATAGGTTTTATAAAGTATTACATTTTAAACGTTTAGTTAAGAAGTAATGCTCAAATAATAAAAAAAAAAAACTATATCTTTCTAATGTAGAATTACATTTGAATGATGTTATATTCTTGCAATGTCAACACAGTAATGAATATATTGCGAGATGTTAACCAAAAATATGCAATACATTTTGTATCTAGTTTTAATCCTAAATTTATGCAAAAACATAAGACAATACAATGTACACGATTTCTTTTTCTTCAATATTGCTGAAATGAATAATGATGCAAGCTCAATATTGCACTCAGTGATTTACATTTGTGATAAATATTACTAACAAATATTTATTTGAAAATGTTGGGCATATATATATTTTCTGCGAATATATATCTTTCGCCCCGCAATTCGGTAAATGCGTTGTGTGATTTCTTGCTTAATTTATAGGTTATGTTTGATTTTGATCAGAAATATAGGTTAAATCCAAGGTCAGATATAAACAAGTGTCCTCCATAGATTTTAATAAATGACATTTATGCAACAGTATTTATTTTCATGTTCTCTCATATTGTGACTATGAACGCTTTCTTTTGTTACACGCTGATAGACTTGTTTTTTCAAAGACGGCGCAAACTGATACTCAATTAAATGAATATCCTTTGAGACAGATGCAGGTTTAGCAGATGACCACGCTTCACCAGAAGCAATCATAAATGACAAAGTTAATGTCCAAAAATCGAGAAACTTATTAAACAGCAGTTGACAATACCATTCAAAAAGTATTATATATCAGCTCACCTGCATTTATCCAAATTTCATTCAACTTTAAAACAAACTTAACAACACACACTAAACATTAAATTGTGGAAAATTTAATTCTTTTCAAGGATCTTTATGATGAGCGATATAATGCTGTCTTGCAATATCGCACAAAACCAAAATAAGTGGTGGGGTCATATCAACCAATATATGTGGTGGTATATATATGTGAAAATATATACGCCACACAAATAGGTCCGCATTTCGAAAAGGCAAGGCTCTATTGCGAATCCAAGATTTGAACCATTGACGTCAAATTTCAAATACATATAACATCGCTTCCGATGAGTTAGAAAGCTGATATTTGGGTTGAATATTAGTCTTCATAGTTCTTTTCAGTCTGTGAGAAAATGAAGTCATTTGACGTCTAAGGTCAAAAAGCCTTAACCTTATATGTTGCAAAGGTCCCAGGGCCATGAAATTTTATGGCATATTTCTTAGATACTGGAATTTCAATTCCAATGATTATCTTAAGCCTATAGAACCTAGTTTCTAAAAATTTTCGTTCAATATGTAGGGACCAAAAACAAAGGACTTGGTAAAAACGATTATTCAGAAATTCTTATTTTCCATGTAAACTTTCTTAAATGTCCTTTTTCAAAAACCTAGGTTACCCTTAGAAGTGTTTTACAATTTCTTTTTATTACTTTTGCTTTATGTTTTGTATCTTTCACGACTTTTGAGGTATAGAAGGCCAAACCTCAACAAAACGGCGAAAAAGGTGTAATTAATGGGGCGATCATCAAAATATGCAGAGAGAGTAAAGATTTTTTTTTTATTCTACCGATCATCTTGTGAATGAGCTGCTTTAACTTTGGTATCTTTGTTCTTTTTTTATCCAAGGTCTTAATAACTGCAGGATTTGTTGTTCTCTTATACAAAAAAGCCCCTAAACCATTCATCTGCTATTAACCTCTTATTTAAATTAAGGAAGTGATTTTTTTTTTGTATGAATGAACTGTATTTTCAAAACAGAAGCTGGCTAACTCAGGTTTTTTTTGATTTTGTCCTGCCTTTTAATATCGAACGTTTTTTTTTTGTTACTCGATTTTCTTCTTACTTACGCCAATTAAAAAGAAAATGTTTATTTTACCTTTACAGAAACA
This sequence comes from Solen grandis, assembly GCA_021229015.1. Lineage (NCBI taxonomy): Eukaryota > Metazoa > Mollusca > Bivalvia > Adapedonta > Solenidae > Solen > Solen grandis. The sequence continues at coordinate 62,871,962 of CM037784.1, forward strand.
CGTTTGATAATAGTTGTAATGATAACACTGTCATTTTGATATGTTTTTTATATCCCTATGAGGCCAAAAATGGTACCTTGAAATTTACATTGAGTCAAATCCACGAACCATGGTAACATTCTTTAGTCCTGATTTGTAGTCCCCTGTCAAGCGTGAAGCTTTAGTTTTTTCTTCACTGAAAATTATATGTAGTGTACATCTGTCTAACTCCGGGTCGTTGAATCTTTGTTCATGCCTCGATGTTTTCAAGGCCCGACATATAAATGTAACCTTGGAAAAATACGTCTCATGCATTTATTTCGGGCAACCAATAACGTTTAATTTTCTTTCATCATACTGCTAGATTTCACATAGAAGCCCTTATCCGAAAAACATGAATATCTGCTAAGTTTGATGATGTTTATCTCTTGAGATTTTCAGGACATTTAGCACATTGTAAGCTCGGCATTCGTGCATGTTAAATTTCTCCAGCATTAGCTATTTTAAGGATTATTGCTTTAATATCCAAGACTTCATGATTACAGGACCTAAAACAAAATTCTCTTTGCAGCTACATCACTTCAATCTTAGTATGTTTTAAAATTCTGAAAAAAATCATAAGGATTAACTTCAATGTCATGAAAACTAGATCGTTTAATTTCGTTAAAAGTCCGCATTTAGTTTTTTTGCCATAACCCAACCGATTCAAACCCCGATCTCTCAAAAAACTAAATACCTTCTGAAAAGGTCTATAAAAAACTTAACAAATTATTACCCATAGTGTGCGATAGCAATATTTATCGTTTTTGAGGATATTTTAAAATATCGTTTATGAGATATTTACGGCCGTAAAAAAACGATAATAACATATGACCTTGACCTTTTCGATTTAAAAAAACAAACAAACCCGGAAGTTACTTTATACATGCTGCACTTTCAGTGAAAATTTTATGCAAATCGGCCAAAAATAAATCCTGCAGGGCCTAATACCGCTTAATTTGATACAAATTGCTTATTACAGTCTGACGTCAATGACGTCGCACTACGTCCAGATGTCCAGATACTAGAAATACTATATTTTATATAATATATATAGAGAGAGAGAGAGAGAGGATTGTGACAGTTGTAGACTGATCTCTTTTACTAACTGAACGTTATGTAATAAATATACACTTAAAAACAGTAACACTAACGTCTCTATATTTGCTCGTCTATATTTGTCTAGGAGTTATCTGTCCTCTTCAAAATAATAAGGAAAATCAGGATAGATAACTATGAGTCATGCCAGGTGAACTCACACCCGGGGTGGATTAAACACAACACACACACACACACACACACACACACACACACACACAGTGATTTTTTTTTATAAACTTTCTTTATCATTGTCATAAACATGTGTATGAAAATTTTTAATTGATCCTATGAAACATATTTAAATACGGGACGTAGATCTACGATGAAAATAAAAATGGTGGAAGAGAAAAGCAACTATAATATCATCTAAAGAATCCCTCACCCTGAATTTAACCATCTTCGTTATTCAAAAATAATTCAGAGTAAGTGTACAGTAGTTTACAATTACAATCTACAGTATAAGCTTTGTTAGCCTTAATATAACCTCGCCTTTGAGTAGATGAAAAGATGCAATGATATCATGAGGTAGAGGTCCTCTGTACCATATTACTTAGTCACAAATATACATCATTTTGTGATCTGATTAGAGCAGATGTATTTAAAATAAATTCAATACTTCTGCAACCTGATTTAATTCCGTTTTCATCTGATTTTACTTACACAGTGGACAGGTATTAGCAATGTTATAATTTAGACACAACAATCGGGTATCTCCGATGGTGCACCGCATCTCGAACTTACACAGGGGTACTCTGCATGTACCAGGAAAGGTCCAGTCTTTCTTATTATTTGTTACAGTGAATATTCTTTAAAACATACAAAGGACAGTACGGAAACAAGTAGAAGGTAAAAATGTTTTTGAATATCATATATTGCGATGTATTCCGGCAAAACAAGTCATATATACAAACTGTAAGCTAAATTGTATCCTAACGTTATATCATATAACAACATGAATACGTATGTAAGTACAACAATGTTTTGTTGTTGTATATCAATAAACATCAACCTGTTTATTTTTCGTCATATCTTTCGATTTTTTTTAGCTGTTATGTTGAAATATACCTCTGGAGCATTTGGCTGACGTTTGCATTGGTGTCTCGGTGGGAAAAACACATTTGAACATCGAATTCATAGGATGGATTGGAAAATTCAAGAAAAAATTTTATTTCACAATGAGCTTTCTATGTCCTGTCTAAATAAATCCAGAAACCCCGATAATTTATCTTCAAATGGCGCCCTAGTCGTATTATCATATGGGACGCAATGTTAAATACATATAGGTACGAAGTATTAATGGTACGCATTGCATCCGGAAGTATTAATTTACCTTATTCCCAAATGTTCTTTTACCAAAATCCGAAGCATTCGGCATTGGGATGGATGGTTTCACCTATGTTATGCTTAGTAAATGTTGAAATGGGAACAGCAACTATATATAGAATTTCGTTGCACATGGTGAAGGCCTGCGTGGTCAAACAAATTTGGTTTCAGGGTTGAGAACTATGATCGGGATAATTGTTTGTTTGTTCGGATGTGTTAAGAAGTATATACACATGCTACAGTGTACACGATAATAGCAACGGAAATCAACAACGGTCGCTTCAAAAAAAGTTGCTTTTGTGAATAATCGTAAGTGCTGGGACTTGGTTTATGTGGTCGCTGGTTCGCATAATAAAAAAAGTCGCTTAAATGGGATAAATTGATGTAGTAAATACGTTCGGGCGGGATTTATAACGGTCGTTTAATTAAAAAAGTCGATTAAATACAGGTGGTCGCATGTCGATGTTGACTGTATTAGATTTAAAAAAATTCGGTAATTAATGGATTTTTTAAAGTTACCCATCGTTATCTTACACTAAACAGGAATAATAGAGACAAAATCATTCATATCTAATGGGCCATTTATCTGTATTTTACTAATCTTATTGTTATACAACTGTACTGTCTCAAAAAGTCTTTTGTTACAGGATAAAACATGAACGGAAGTTTTTCATATCGTAGTCTGCTTGGCCTCTAGTTTGTTAGGTCTGCACTTTATCTCCACCCAAGATATAAAGGTAAAACGTGTATTTGTTTCCATATTTAGCCTTGAGCAAAGTCTTGTAAACTTGAAAAATAAATGAATAAGTGTTGTATTCTTTTTTTCAGATACTAAACGAAAATAGTATACTAAATGTAAAATTATCATATTGATTATACAATCATAAGAAGTTTATCGCAGGTCTTATTTGCCTCTTTTAAGTATTTTCATAAATTCCAAAACAACAAAAAAAAATTAAAAAAAAAATAAATTATAAAAGAGGCTGTCGGTGAGGTTGAGTTGTATCTTTTTTGTTTTCCCTGATGATAAATGCGATTTAGATTAAGTGCTGACCTTTTCTTTTGTACTCGTATTAGGGTTGAATTAAAATTTTAGGAATAAGCAACATTTTTAAAATTGCTTTTAATATATTGTTATTATCTTTAACATTCAAGTATAAGAAGAAATGAGAGAGAGAGATCTTACACATATCACAATACCAGTGTCAACTTCCTTTGTCGATATATATATATGTTAGGATGTTCTTAATTTAGTTTGTGCTCTTTATAAATAAACCGTACTCTATTAGATGGAGAACTAAATATAAAAAAAAACTAATGTTGAAAATATTCATAGAGGATATATGTATTTGTTCAAATTTCTTTTGCCTTGCTTTAATAAAGAGATCCCTAACCCTAGGTTTGATATAATTCATCACCAGCTTCACTTGGGGCAAGCTATATATTTCATAAAATCCTGATTTTGTAGAATTAATTTGACATTTTTAAACTAATTTGTTTTATATGGATGTTTATTATCATTATTATATTAATAACAATTAAAATATCTCCTACTTTATTACATTTTACCAAACTTTAATCCAATATACCGTTGAAATACAAAATGTGTCAATTTACTATATTTCTCTATACATCAAAATGGTTTTTTGTCAGGCCCGTTTACACCTAAGTTTTGTTTGCAAAAAAATAAGTTTATTGTCACTATTTTCTTAAGCAACCCGGGTTATGTTTCGCTTTATCCATCATTTTGTAAACTAATTTAACTTTTATTGCATAGAGGATTGTGTAAAATTCAGTCGATACCAAGGATTGCTTAAATCCGTTTTGTCCAAACTGTGACACTTGCTCGATTAACGATGTCTTTATTGCTACAGTGGTTGGGAAAATGTCCACTTTTTCACTTAGCAAATACGGTCATATATCTTTAAGATAAGTAATCGTAATTTTTATATCTCTGAGTTTAAAATTGTTTTAAGTGCTGACCACTAGGTGCAAGAAAAATCCATTAAAAAAGCAACTTAAGTAAAGGTCATTCTGAAGCAGGTAACATTTTTTTAAATCTAAGAAATTTTTCTTTTTCAATTGTATTTCCATGTGTGTCGTGGGTGTGTGTGTGTGTGTGTGATTTTAATATAGATCTTGGAATTAAATGTATTTACAGTGAAGTTTCATCTAACACAATAGTTGTAGAATATTAAAACTTCTAAGTATTATGTTAGGACCATACAGCTGCATAATACAGCACAAGGTTAGCTTCATTATTACCTTGTCAGTACCTTCTGTGTCCATTTATCACGAAATACTTCTTATGTTCATTATACACAGAAACAGAAAATGTCCTTTTGAATACTCCTAAAGTAAATAAAAAAAATATTTTATGCATTAAAATTATATAACACTAATTCAGTACCATTAATAACATGTTAGGCTACCATGTAGAAAATATCTATATACATATTCTCCGCTTGGAACGCATGCCGTAAGTTATTTTTAGCAAAAGGTCTATTAAGGATGCGCTATGTACATGTTTACAAAATATCGGACAATTTTTTTGCCGAAAAAAGAGATATTCATTGATTTTAGTCTCTTGTAATTGTTAGCCCATATCCATCACGTATGACCTAACATCATTCGGGTTTTCATGGTGATTTATTTTTAGCTCACTTGAGCCCAACGTGCTCAAGGTGAGCTATGTTAGATCGCCTTTTGTCGGCCGTCGTCGGCCGTGCGTGCGTGCGGTCGGCGTCCAACAAATTTCCCAAAACAACATCTCCCTAAACCGCGAAGGATTTGACCCAGACTTCACGGAAACATCCTTATAAGTGCCCTCTATCAAAGTTATTCAAATTATTTGATTGGTTTGAAAAAGTAGGTCACAGGAGCTAAAATACATTTTAAAAATGCAAACTTTGATTTTGTTTCTGCAAAAACCTGCAAGGTCTAGAGCTTAGATATTTGGTGTGTGCCTTGTCTAGTGAACCTCTACCAAGATTATTCAAATCATGGCACTGGGGTCAAAATTGATCCCGCCAGGGTCACTTGGTTTTACAAAGCTTATATAGGAAAAAATGTAAGAATAATCTTCTTCTCAGAAAACCACAAGGCCAATTGGAGTTTAGTATTTGGTGTGTAAGCATTGTCTACGTGGGATCTTTCAAGTTTGTTCAAGAAATTTGAAGAACTCGGCATGAATGATCCTTGGGTGTACCTCCACACAACATGCTAAAATTACTTAATCCATGCAGAACTCTGGTTGCCTATGGGCAACAACACCATTTTTATTTTAAAATCTTTAACAAATCATCTTCCTGAAACTGGTGTCAGAATTTAATGTCCTTGGTACCAATGATCGTTCATTAGTACTCATCAAATTTGCTAAAATGAAGTTGATCCCTTAAAAAATGTGCCCTGGGTTGGCCAATTTCCTTATATACTCTATATAGAAATTACAAATAATCATCAATAGTCAGATTAATTTTTTTGCAAAAATAGTCACCAAAATTTTCATTACACTATTTCTTTACCCCCCCCGGGGTTGGCCAATTTCCTTATCAACTTAGAAAAGTTCAAAAATCATTTTCTCTGAAACAATGGATAGAATTTAAATTTCTTTTTGTAAAATAGTCACCAAAATTTTACTCTACACTATATGCTAAAAAATGAAATACGTTGATCCCTTGAAAATGTGGCCCCAAACATACAGTTTAAGTATTCTTTTCGTTTCCCAAGGGATATAAAAACCTTAAAATACTTAAAACCTTAAACTGGTAATAAATACTGAATATTAAATAACTCCCCTTTCATTTATACGCGCCGGAGGCGCGTCGTTATATTGGCGTCATCTTCTCCGTCTGTCCGTTCGTACGTCCGTCTTCCAATATTGGAACGCAACCTCTCCTACATTTCTGAATGCAATTCTATACAAAACTTGGGTCAAATGTCATTACTATAATGGGAGATGTGCTGAAGTGGCGATTATTTGACCATTGATTTTTACAAGCTTTTGTCCCATGCAACTTAGTTCTGAGCAGCTAGATATTGCAGCCTTCTTTAACGCAACTCCTCTCCTATACTGACATGCACATTTAAAACTTGGTCAAAGACAATACTAAAAATGGGTAGATGTGCATGAAGTGGCAATTTTCCGGTCCTTTGATTTTTACAAGATTTGTGTCCTTGAAACTTAGTCTCTGTAGCTGAATGATATTGCAGCTTGTGAAACCCACCCCCCCCCCCCCCCCCCCCAGCAACTCCCCTACATTTTTGAATGAATCCTTCAAACTTGGTCAATGTCATTACTATAATGGGTAGATGTGCATGAAGTCGGCAAATTTCCGGTCCGTTGATTTTTACAAGATTTGTGTCCATGAAACCTTACTATTCTGTAAGCTGATTGTTATTGCAGCCTTGTGACGGCAACTCCTCTACATTTCTGAATGAATCTTTCAAAAACTGGCCAATGTCACTACTATAATGGGTGGATGGCATGATGTGGCTATTTTCCCAGTCCTTGATTTTTACAAGATGTGTGTCCCTTAAACTTAGTCTCTGTATGCTGATAGACATTTGCCAGCATTGTGAACGCAAAACTCCTCCTACATTTCTGAATGAATTCTTTTCAAAAACTTGGTCAATGTCATTACTCTTAATGGGTAGATGTGCATGAAGTGGCAATTTTCCGGTCCGTTGATTTTTACAATATTTGTGTCCTTGAAACTTAGTCTCTGTAGCTGATTGATATTGCAGATTGTGAACCGCAAACTCCTCCTATCATTTCAGAATGAATCTTTCAAAACTTGGTCAATGTAATTACTATAATAGGTAGATGTGCATGAAGTGGCAATTTTCCGGTTCATTACTTTTGCAAGATTTTTGTCCCTTGAAAACGTAGTCTCTTAGGCTGATTGATATTTATCGCTTTGTGAATGCAATTTATGTAGGTTTCTGACCTCATCTTTCAAAACTAGGGCAATGTCATTTACTATACCAGTAGATATGTACAAAGCAGGGGATTTTGATGTCATCAATATTTGCATATAGTTTGCTTTCCTAAACATTGTCTTTTTTTTAAACACAATTCAAGTTTTAAACAGGTAAAGTGCATTAAGCAGGGATTTTCTGGTACAGTGATTTTTGCACGAGTTATGTGCGAGAAAGAAAAAGGGGATTCAAATTGATACTGCAATTTGACCTATTGTTCATATTGGAAGCATTTTTAGGGTTCAATCTCTGTCACTAAATTCATGGTCTTACAGAACTTCATTATGAGCTTATGCTTACAGAAATGTTAAAAGCAATAATTAAAAAGACCCCTCTTGGTCTTTATATTTTGTGGCGGCGTATATTGTGGCATACTGGCACTCTACTGTTGAATATTTGTCGTAAATTGTTATCACGGAAATTGTTTCAAGTGTTTGATTTAATTAATACATCGTATTAAATTCTCTTAATACATTGTAAATAAAAGCGATCAGAATATTATTTAGATGTTTTTTTTTGTTGATGTTTGTTTGTTTTTATTAACTTTAAACCAAGTCCACAAGATACAAAGTTTTTGATAGGGAATATTATAGATTATCGTATTGCATCTTTATATCATTGTTGAATGATGTAATTGGTAATCTACGTTTTGAAGTACTTTATTCCTTAACTGACACATAGCTTTGGTCCTGTATTGTCCTTTGTCATGGTTTTGATCACTGAAAAGATTGTCCTGCAGTCTTGTCTAGATTTGTTTTATATCTGAATTATAATCAAGGTAACTGAATTGTCTAATTAAGTGTGATAACTCTGAGTGAGCGTTTTAGGGCATGAATTTATGCACCAAAGGATTTTTTTTCAATTTGGGAAATGAAGGTATATTACGTATAGAAATGTAATGTGCTTCCATTACTGACCCTATCTTTCAATAACATTTTCCAGCTTTTTTCTCTAACGGACAATTTCTACATGGAAAAATCGCGATGAATTGACAAATTTGCCTGCAATTTAACCATGATGAAGCTTTCCAAAAATGTCAGCGATTTGAATTTAGTGTCTCGATGACATGTTGGAAACGTCTTGACTGGGCAACACATCGCCACCTCCAGATATTCAAGGGTTTCGTTATAGTGACAGGGGCAGACAACTCTTCATTATAATGGATACATGCTTTAATTCAAATCTTCAACCTCGTGGTATGCCTGCAGTTCCAAAGTGAAGCTGGTGTCTTTGACCTCGGTCTTTGCGCCAGATACGAAACAGTATTATGTTATTAAACTGTCTTGCCTCTGAGAAAAAAAAGGTGTTGCCTTTTGTTTTTAAAATGGTTGTCCGTAGCATATTTGTGTTCATATTTTAGATGAGTGATGAATGAGCTATTGATGCATGTATTACTGACTATAAAACAATGTTGTTGCACAACAGTTTTCGGTTATTGCCATAGTGCGATGTTGTGAGCAGGATAACTTTCTTCAAACGGGAAACGGAATAAGTCAGCGGGGGCTATTCGTCGAGGATTTACCATAGACTACTTAATTTGAAATATATCAATGACTTGAAGAACAATGTTGTTGGCGAAAATATACTCTGGAACGGTCTTTTCCTTGTTATTCTTATTGCTATTGGTTAAAAATGGTCCTAATTATGATTAGCAGAACTAATATTTAGTACATGAAGACGATATCGTTGCAAACAATTTTTTTTTGGAAACGGCCCTGTTGGTACAGAATTGTTTGTCTTTGTTGATATATGTTGTGCGCAGCATTAAGTGTCCTCATTACGTATGGTAGTCTGAGGATAGTTGGTACATGTATAAATGACTTGAATGAGATGTGTCGCGAAAAATATTATCGGAAACAGTCGTATTTTGAAGTTATTGGGCCCTCTAGGATTAAAAATGCTCCTAACTACGCCATTGATAAGTCCAGTCTTTCATTTAGTTAATGGAAGACATTAGTTTTCGCTTCTTTCCTCCTTGATTATATATATATATATATATCATATATATATTATATATATATTTGTTTGAATCAATGTTCTAGTAAAATGTGTGTGTTTGATGGGTTTTGACGTCATTGATTCAGACTATATCTACTTAAGACAGATAAGCGTGGTCACACTTGCAATATCACAGTTGCATGATACCACTCCTAATCACATTATCCCGGCACGGGGCATCAACCCTTGATATATCATGAAAGCATGCTATGCACCAGGTAGGATCTACAAATACCAATTAAACTACCAAAGCTTCGATTCTCCCACTCGAGGCGGACATGCTAATCCGGAAAGTCGCTGACGTAAAAAGTAAACATTTACGTACCATATCATACCCACACTATACAACCTCACCACGCATCACCACGGTAACACCATACTCACCGCTACACTCCATACTCACCACGCACACACGCCTACACATCATACCTCACAACGCCACACCCACCATACCTCACCACGCAACACCACGCTACACACCTTACTCACCAAGCTAACACCATACCTCCACCACGCAACAAGCCATGCTACACACCATACTCACCTCGCCACACACCATATCACACGCAACACTTATGCTTCATACCATACCTCACCACTTCACACACCATACCTCCCACGCTACACACCATACCCTTCCACGTTACAACCATTACCCCACCATGTTACACACCTACCTCCACCACGCTACACTTCATGCTTCACCATGCTACAACACCATACCTCACCATGCTACACACATAACCTCACCACGCTACACACCATACCTCACCACGCAACACCACACTACACACCATACTCACCACGCAACACCACGCTACCACACCTACCTCACCACGCCCACACATACCTCACACGCAACACCATGCTACCACACATACCTCAACCACGCCCACACCCATACCTCACCACGCAACAACCGCTACACACTCATACTCACCACGCTACACACCATACTCACCATGCAACACCACGCTACACACCATACACTCACCACGCAACAACAGCTACACACCACTACCTTCACCACGCTACACACCATACCTCACCATGCAACACCACGCTACACACCATACCGCACAACGCCACACACCATTCCTCACCACGCACCCATGCTACACACCATACCTCACCACGCAACACACGCTACACCCCATACCTCACCACGCCACCCACCATACATCACACGCAACCACTATGCTACACACCATAACTCACCACGCACCACACCATTACCTCACACGCAACACCATGCTAACACATACCTCACCAATCAACACCATGCTACACACATACCTCACCACGTCCCACCCCATACCTCACCATGCTACACACCATACCTCACAAGCGAACACTATACCTCACACGCAACACCCACGCTACACCACCATACCACACAACGCCACCACACCATTACCTCACCACGCAAACCACCATGTACACACCATACCTCACCACGCCACCACCCATGCCTCCACCACGCCACACACCATACATCACCACGCAACACCACGCTACACTGCATACCTCACCACGCTAAACACCATACCTCATACGCACCACATGCTACACGACATACCTCATCAGCGATACACACCATACCTCACCTCAGCAAACACACCAACCTCTACCACGCAACACCACGCTACACACCATACCTCACCACGCTACACACCATACCTCACCACGCAACACACGCTACACACCATATCTCACATGCACACACCATACCTTACCACGCAACACCATGCTTCCCCACCATACCTCATCACGTTATAAACCATACTCCCATGCAAACACCACGCTACACCCCATACTCAACGCGTACACACCATACCTCACCACGCCAACACCACGCTACACACCATACCTCACCAAGCAACACCACGCTACACACCATACCTCACCACGCGACACCAAATGACATACAATACCATAACATACCTCACCACGCTACACTACGCTACACACCTACCTCCACCACGCTACACACCCATACCTTACCACGCAAACCCACGCTACACACCATACCTCACACGCGTCATCACGCTACACCCATACCTCACCACGCTAGCACCAATGCTACACACATTCTCAACCACGCTACACCAACGACATACTATTCCTAACATTACCTCCCGCACCCACGGTAATAAAACATATTCATTCCACACAACACACACACATCACATTCTACCATACCACACCGGTTTTTTTAAGGGTTTCTTTTTAATAATAGAAAGCATATTCTTAACCAAGAGAAAATATGAAAACTGTACTACCAGATTAAACCAAAGCGCTGAGGCAATGAAAATTGTGTGTGTGGGTGTGTTTTCAAGTGGGAGAAGGTTTGGCGACGCTGAGATATGCGGGTTAACTTAGTTTTTGCCCAGATCCCAAACTTATATTTGTGTATAAGTGGCGATGTGTTAACAGTGAAACAAATGGTTGCATTCGTCTTTAATTTCTTTTACTGACTTTATTAACGCGAAGGTTAACGCTTTTTTTTGGTCAATTTCTTGATTAATTTGACCCAGTTTATTAAATCTACTTGTGACAAACAAAAGAACGCCACTCAATACTTTTCTCTCAGGTATCTTATATACCGATCGACGGCACAGTCTCTATGTTGTCCTACAGTAAACTTCGGATAGCAAGATATACAGGTATCGCCTGTCTATAGGCTCCAATAACACCTGGAGGTAATCTGAAGTCGTTAAACGATGTGATTATAGTAAGTTACACGGATTTGTATCGGAATGTAAGTTTTATATGAATCATTGTAATACCTTTATTACAAATGACCCGAAACATGCACATCACAATTCAAATTTCACCCACGTGCCCCTTTGCATAAAAAGAAATGATATTCCTCCGCATAGTAAAGTGACAGATAGCAACATAACAGAGAAATTAGTTCTTCCCTGCTTTTATGCCACATACAATTATTGTGTCCCTAAATTATTTATATATCATTTTTACGCAAAGTATGAGTTTTCTATACTTTAGCTGAATTCTCAAGCATACGTGTGTTGTGGAATTAATGTTCAATCGTTCGATCATTATACAAATTGAGAGTATTCTGGTTTCAATGATAAGAAATGAAGCTGAAATGTCAGTACTAACTTGTGAGTCACTACATCAGACATAACTAAAAAACGGTTTTCGATTTACTCGCCCTCTTTTGTAGATCGAGCGAAAGTTAGTTTTAATATTTCAAATAAATTTTAATTTTCAATGTTTTTGCGTGCGCGTTTAATTTAATAGTTATATTGTATTTTTTGCAAAAATGTTCAAAAGTAGGTGGTTGTAATAAAAGATTAATTGTTGGCAATGCTTTTTCTAGAATGCTTTTCCATAATAGGAACATTGATTTTTATTGAGAGGCCTTGTTGTACGATTACAACACCGTAACTTGTCATGCATTGTGCAGAACGTCTGTGTAAATAAAAGTTCGGAGATCGTAAATAAAAAAAAAAAAAAATTCGACATTAAAACTAAATGTTATATATTATATTTCTCAATACTGAAGCAATAATAATAATTAAACATAGTCTGTCATTGCTTTTAGTTTCAAATTTGTTTTTCGTCATAATTTTCTATTTGAAAGAGGATTGTTTCAAACGTTTTCAGCCATTTTAAGTTAACAATTTACCCGGTGGCCATAATCTTAAGTCATCACTTGTAAAAAAAAATCATTTTTTTTTGCATGATTATTAACGAATGGCCTTTTATAATTCAAGTTTAATAATTACCAAGATATGATCATTTTATGATAAATCAGATCTATTGATTATTATCAATTAATTGCATTAATTATTTATTTTTATACCCGATTCTTTGTCCCATCTTAGTTTTTTCCTGTCAATGGATTATTAAATACAACGCTTTGCATGATTGTGAACTTTCTTTCTTTTTTTAAATTGAAGCATTGCATAATTTGTTTCAGGTACAATTCAAGGTGTTGAATATGTTGCACGCAGGTGTCATTTGGAAAGTGAAGAGAAACATGGATATCGTACTGGAAATGAATCATGTTGACAAGCACATGCCAGGGGCGTCGTAGTAGGCCTAAAACTGATGTGTACGCACAAATACCAACGAGTTCTAGGGGGGGGGGGGGGTGGGGCATGTTTGGGCCCCTTTGCAGGTGGGGGACCCAGGGGGCGAACTCGTAATTTAATGGTGGTTAAATTATGGCATTTATAGTCAATACAATGTTTAAAAAAAAAGTTTAAGTCACTAAGATTCAATATTGTATTACCACAGAAACTCCACTCGTCAAAAAATCGACAATTGCTAACAAATAAACGTGGACCCGCTTGAACCTGGTCCCGCATGATTACCCTGCTGGAAGTTCTGTCTGTAAGTGATCAATAAATGGGTTTACATGTTGACCTCCAAAATTCGGAGAAATGGCCGGTGCATTTTAGCGCGATGTTGCTGGCGACGGGCGTGGCGTTGCCATTCTAAAATGCGAGAGAATCAAAAACAGTAATACTCAAACTGTTCAAAATCGACCACAAATTATATAATAAATAACAGTTTTGCCAGTGTTTCAGATCGATGTATGGAGTTTATTTGATCAGTATATATTTTGGTTTATTCAAATGAGGAGGTTTTTATAAGCAAATAATTATCGAGCGAAAGGTCCGGTTCCAGCTAGAGCTTTCTATCATGTGACAACGGGTCTTCGTTTTGAAAAATATCTTGAATCAGGTTGTGGAATTTGAAGGCACCGGCTGTAAACAAGCTTCTTTCGGGGGGGGGGGGGGGGGGGGGGGGTCCATAATATGGAAAACATATCATGACAAAAAATGCATCATGCTTGATGACATCCCTAACTTCCTCATGCTACAAACTCCGCATGTGTGTATCGCTTGTTGGTGAGACTGCCTTATTAGTATCTTCGCATTAATTTTTTTCTATATTTTTTCACATTAAAATAATCTTAATTTTTTTTTCAACTCCCCGGAAGAATTGTACGACACGTTGCGTATTCGGCGAATAGGCCAAGCTACGCCCCTGCCATGAAATAAAAAACAAATATACAATTTTGTACATTTATAAAAATGTTTATTAAAAACTGGTTCTCATTTAAGCGCATGTACATGTATACTTTTTAGTAAAATTAGGATAAAAAAAAGGAACAAGGAAAAAAGATGAAGGTCTCCTGGCAAGTAGGAAAAATACTTAGCAATCAGGAAGAATGATTTTTATGTAACCTTCAAATATCAGACAAAAGACCCAATATATTAATTTTTATTGATTTAGCTTTCAGTGTACTGGAATAAATCAAATTTAAAATATAGTACTGTAACTCCTAAAGTGGTGAAATTATACTCTGTGTTTGACAGAAATAATGATTACATAAATACAGGCACAGATTAAGAAGTAGTATTAATTAATTTTACAACAACATAACAACAACAACAACAACAACTCAACCAAAAACCCCCCCCAAAAAAACAGGTGCAAACTTAAAAAAAAGAGTATTTTTTTATATTAAACCGTGCAATATCAGTCATTGAGCTATTATTATTATTTTGAAATGGAAACTTATAGAAGACAAAATAAAGAGATATATAGGCTTTAAAGCTGTATATAAATAATATATTTAAGTATATCACTGACTGAAAGTGGCCTTGAGTAAAACCAACAGCCAATCCAGACGGCGTACGACAAACACATATTTTTTCTCAATGACTTATAAAAGAGAAATGGGTTGAAAATAACCATGTATGAAATGTTTGTTTGTGTAGAAAAAGACTTGTTGCATAGATAGATATAGGATTTTAACCCAACTCATTTTGTTTCTCTCTCTCTCTCGCTCTCTCTCGCTTCTGTTGTACTAGCATATTTAATTCAAATTTGCTCCTACCTTTTTCTTGCTGCTGCTACTATTGCCCTTTAAAACTTTCAATGACTATTTAAGACATCATCTCTCTCTCTCTCTCTCTCTCTCTCTGATTTTAGTATTGGAAATACGTGTGTTTTGCACGTTTCATAAACACGAGCATTTTATTTTTATCGACTTAATTTAATGTTTTATAACTGGTAATATTAATCAATATATTTGTTGAATGCATTGTCAAATCTTGAGCAGTATTTTTAATTTTATGTTATGTGTAATGTTGACCATGTTACGTCATGTACTGTTTATGTTGATGTATATGTCTCCTGGACCCAATGCATATGGGTTTATGAAATAAAATCTTTCTTTCATGATAATAAATTTTAAACGGTATTTATTTACATGTATTTTTTTGAGATTAGTGATTATTAAACTAAATTAAAATTCGTAACATGCCATTTTGAAGAAATACGTTCGGAATTATATATTTGTTATATGTGTTAAATCTTTATGAGTGTAAATTAGTTTCTTTAACAAAATAACATACAAACAACAATCTCTCTTTCTCTCTTACGAATTTTTAACGCCCCTCACTAGATATACTTCTAAAACATCATTGGTGAACTAAATGACATTGTGATTAAAAGTGCAGTTCCCTATCGTCAGAAGCCACGTTCGATCCATACCTTTAGCAATGGAAACGGGCGTTAACATATAGTTGATCAGATTTTACTTTTGTAACTTTATGAAGAGTTTCAAAAAAAATACTACGCGCGGTTTATCGGTCAGCAGGAAGTGATTAATATCCATGGAAAACGACATTTTGCCCAGTTGAAAATTCACCGGTATATACCGGTAGTGATTACGGAATATATACCGTGGGTTCCGGGCGATTGGTTGAACTAGTTTTTTTTTTTGTATTGTTTATTTCTGACGTATAGATAGAAATATATTTAAAAAGCAAACAAACTGGCCACGATTTTTATGCCCCCCCCCCCCTCATTCGAGGAAGAGGGAGCCATGTTGCTTTGCACATGTCGGTCGGATTGGTCCGTCGGTCAGTCTGTCGGTAAACCCAAACTTGTCCGAGTGATAACTTAAAGTTCTGTTTGACCCTTAAGTCTCAAAACTTATTTGGTTGTTGCTTATGAAAGTAGAAGACCCCTATGATTTTGGTTTCAATAACTCCATAATTCAAGGTCACAGGTCAACATGTTCAGCATCATACTTATGAAGTATATGTCCGAGTAATAACTTTAGTTTTATTTTTGGCCCTGAGGATCTCAAACTTGGTATGGTTGTTCTTCTTACTAGTAGAAAGACCCCTATTGATTTTGGGATTTGTACTTCAAGGGTCAGGGTCATGAGGGTAATAGTTCTCAAAAACACTGTGTAAATTAAAGCATTGCCCATATGATTACACTAGCAGAAGAACCCTATTGATTTTGCGGTTCTATACCTGAAAGTCAAGTCAAACAAAGGTCATAAATTAAATTTCTTTAACATTGTGTTAATGAAAGCCTTGTCCAAATGATGACTCTAAGTATCTCTTATGTCTCAATTATTGTACAATTGATGCTTATAGTAATAGAAAACCCTTTTGATTTTTGTAGGGTATGTACCTCAAAGGTCAACGTCACTAGGTTATAAGTTGAATTCTCACAACACTGTATAAGCAACCAATTTGTGACCATCTCACGTTATTAAGTCAACATCGGGATATAATATAGCTATATAAATATAGGCTAATCAGGAGGGCAATATATGCTTTAACAAACATTTCTTGTTTTAATGTCGACATTGCCACTTGCTATATTGATGTCTCTATGGTAGTCATTAAAGTGCAAAATGGATTAGAATGAGATGTGATGGACATTCCTGTGAACAGGCTTTTTTGTTACTTGCTAATTGTTCCTTTTTTTCCTTCGTAAATGGCCATTTTAGCTAATGATTCAGTTGCATAAACCATTTATTTTATACAATAGCTAATATATGCATACTGTGTGTCATGTCTTCGTGTCTTGTTATTTACTATGTAGTTTATGATTTGTACAAAATGGATAACGTTTACTACTGGTATCATGTCTCGTGTCCATATCCGTTTTCTTTTGGTTTAAGAAGGTTTTAACGGTATTGCAGTGCTTGTACTCCTTCTGTAGATAGGTCATTTTTGAAGTGTTTTGGATTTTTGTCTTTTTTATCATATAATAAAAATAATAATAAAAATAATTATAATAATTTTTTTTAATTCTTTTACAGCTGGAAAAGTTATGCCGATGACGGTCATCGACTTTCCCTTTGATGTGTCTCTCCTATGTTAGGAAACTTCAAAATATGCGTCAACTATCGCGTATTAAGTTATTACAAGGACTAGAACTATATGGTTTATCTTTTAGCAGATTTGATTTATTAAAAAAAAATATTGAATTGTTTCCTAATAGGGCAACACGTTTCGGTTAAGATAGGACCATTCGACATACATTGGGAAAATGCAGCATGTCAATTTCATACTTTTTTTACAGAGAGTAAAGGGAAAGATACATGCCAAAAAATGATTCAGTCATAGGACATTCGTACATATGTCGTCTGAAAAGTTAATGATGTTTATGGAGAATAGGTCGTACTTCATGTCCTAGACAACGACTTTGTCTACGAACTGTGTTGCGATTGACATACGACTGGTGTTACCAAGGCCTGTGTTAACAGATGAACTGTGTTTAAGAGACATACAACAATAATTATGTTATGCTCGCTGTTGTGACTTGCTTATGACTTTAGCCCTCCTCGCTTTGTTGTAGCGTTTCCTACGATAATCCCATGACAGTCTATACTTCGCTTGTACCACGCACCGTAGTCCTTTCCTAGACTGTCCTGGGTTAATATCATGACGAAAACCATATTCTAAGCCTGTAGGTCACAATCTGGCCGTACGTCCATTCATGGTATCAAAGACCAGAAAGCCCAAATCGTCCACGGTCCAAGCAGGATCCACTTGCGAATGTTTAGCTCCACAGATCTGGAGATATGAAAAAACAAAAACATATAAGGACGCAAAGTTTGCCGTCTCGCGACCGCCGGAACAAGGGAGACTAGCGTTTTAATTACTGGTGTAGAATAACACATGTTGTCCTTGCGTCGCACGTCGGCAATAGGTGGTCCTAAAGTCGACCGAATGTTTTTTTCGCAGTAGTGGAGAAGATAGTACTCGAGCGCACACGCACAGGCGCGGCGGTTCGGGGTATAAAGGGGTAAATGCTGAAAGAAACAACGTCCAAAGTCTAGAATCTACACATATTGTAATGTCACACCTATGTAATGTCAACACATATGCTATTACCAAGTATCTTCAGAGCGTATGAGCCGATTTACGCGTCACCTGGTTATTGAAATGATTGGTGCACTGCCAGAACTAATAATTCATATCATTATTTTGTTTGCTAGTAATAGAAATATTCCGATTAATGACCGTATATGATTAATTACTAAACAACGCGCGTTTCGAAAGCAATAGCAGCTGATTTACGTTATTTTAGACATTCGCCGTGTATAAATGGGGAAAGGGGAAAGTGCTGAAAAGAAACAAAGTCTAACTCTTAGAATCTACAAAAACACGGTGCGGCGACAATACAGCTATTGTATTATTATTGCGATGTGGCTGTTGTTATTAAAATATTGTTTTTGTATTACTTAGGGATAGACAGCAGTTAGTATTTCCGCATTGGCGAATTATAATGTATTCTTTCTTTGAATTCATACAAAAACATTTATAGAAGTAATTATTCAAAGCTTGCAACCCTTCCTTATTGTTGTTGTGCGACGTCGTTAATATAAAGCAACATCTGTGTTACTGTGGTTTCTTTGTTTTTAGATCGGTGTTCAAGACTTCGGTCATGTGCTTTGGTTAGATGCATCACTTAAGGTTGATATCTAGGAATTTTCAATCAAATATTCTACGGGCGATTTAAACGTTTGCAAGAGGATCAAATCTATTTTTACGGTTTCACGATTGATCCAATGGGACATTACTCCAGCGAACTTTAAACAACAAACGTTCCGCTATTTCTATGAGTCACCTTCATGCTATAAACAAGGCAAGAACGATAGCTACGTTGTCGTGTCCGAAACGGCAAGAAAGTCAAATATTTTAAGGCAGTGGCAGGCCTGCGCCCTGATAGAGGACTGTATTAATTCGCCAGGTGCTCTGTAATTTGTCCAAATTTTCGACCGGATTTAAGCTTGAAATAACGCCGGTTTTGTGTCATCGGTGTTGACCAGTCTTTCTAGGGATAATGTGGTTATCGAATGTACCCGGATGAGATACTACGTTAAGCCGTCATGGATCATGATTAAAGGAGGACATACAGCGAGCTATTTTCCCAAACTTTGATGTATTCCTTGTTCTTGGAAATTTATTTCAGGGTAATCAGCAATATGTTTTCAAAAAAGTGTACAACCGCATTGTTTGGCATAAACATAGGTTTTCGCCTGTGCCGAAGGGACGAAAACCTCTTGGCATATGTTTATTTGTCAGTTTTGTTTTGTAGTTTTTTTTTCCATATTTTTTTCCATATGTTCGCGATGGCGGCCAGATGAGGAAATCAACAGTTACGAAATTCCAGACATATCATCACATGTTCTGACTTTGCTAATGGTAAGTTTTCTCATTTTCATCCTCTTGTTGTCGCAAGGGGGCGCTTTGCGTGAAATTGCTCCTTGCTTATATCTCAAAAAGTTGATGTTGATTCGAATGCGCGTTTTTAGCATTCTGTTATTGTTGAACAGGCCCAATAGGTAAAATACTAGGTAATCTTAGTATCGAGTATAAAGTACATATTGCGCTAGAAGAGGTTGACTGTCGAACTTTGAAAAAAAGTATGCAAATGAGACTAGGTCTACAAAAAAGTTCAAAGTTTGTTTAGAGATTATATAGAAGGAATTTCCGTTTGCTGCATAGGATTGCAAACCTTATATGCACTGAAATATGGGGGCAATTTAAAAAAATAATCACAAATTAATATTGTGGAGCGGTCAAACTTCACAAATTTTGAAGAAATCAATTTAAATAAAATGATGTTTTTTCGTTTTTAGAAAAGCTTGTGCTTTTATTCTTTATTCGGTATCATTTTTTTTTCACACATTGTGTAGATTAATTCAACAATCTTTACTTTCAAACTTTTGGAAATATTGCAAAGGTTCAAGGTATTATTACTTTCGGCCTTAAAATTAACTCCAAAACTAAAAAAATTCTTATCGAGAGATGATTAGTCATGAAGGGCTCTTTCCAACGATATTAAGTTTTTGAAGATCGGGGGACTGATTTAGTTGTTTATAGCAGTTCAAAGTTTGATCCATTGTTGATAAATTTCAATCAGTTTATGTCTCATATTGTGATATTTTATTGCAACCATGTAAAAGTGGAAAACAAAAAAATCAACAAAAGAATCTGTTCACAAAATAGTGTTTTATAGTTGTTTAATGTTGCTGCTCTAATAAAAAGTTAATATATTTTAAGACACAAGTAAAATCCTATTCAGGACAGCTAAAGGCAGTATGTCTTATCCCTCGCTTATCTTATATCTCAGTTATCATAATAGAAATGGTTGCATAACTCAGTATGTATTATTGTAACACACCTGGGGACTCTATGAAACAAGGATACACATACACAGCACGGGCTGTGGTGTTGTGTAATTCAGCTTCATTTTATGATATCATACTCATATAATGTGTGTTATTAGTTTGATATTAATATCAGGTATAGTATTGGCTAACATGTTATTTATCAAAGAATTAAAAAGCTTGATTCTATTATTTGGACTTTCAATTCAGGAATCATATGAAGGCACTTTTTCGAGATAACAAATAGTTTGGAAATATGTATGCGTGTTTTATTAAATCTTATTATACGTAATCCTTTGCAATCTTGGTGGTACTTTCACATAGTTAAAACATTCGGAAAGTGTATAAAGTTTGATATTTCATTAAATGTTGACTGCTCTTTTTAGTGGTAAAAAGTATTTTTTTTTCTTTAGCTATCCTCGCGACCGGTGCCAGTGTAATTAACCATCGTACATTTTAATTGAGAACATTAGAATACTGGTATATCTTATTATAAAAAAAACAATTAAATAATAAATCTTATTTCATGATTATTAGGTTTCATAGCTCTGTATTAATGTGTTTACCTACTTTGGTATGGTTTGTACTACATACACAGCCAAGGCGGTGTTGTGTTATTTAAGTTTCATTTCTTTCATGATATGGTTCTCAGTTACCATGGTATATGAATTTGATATTAATTCAGATATAGTATTTGGCTAATGACCATATTGATCAAAGAATTAATTTGCAATATTCTATTATTTGGGCTTTTGATTAATGAATCAAAATGACGGTATTTTGGTGAATTATAGATGGTTTTGAAATTCTGTATGCGAGTTTTATTTAATCGTATAATTAATTATCCTATGCTTTCATGGTGATACCTTTTCATTAAAAACACAAGAAATGTATACAAATTAGTTTCTTTCAAATTATTTTTCTTTTTGAGTGGTATATATAAATATGATTTTCTTAAAGAAATCGTTGCGACGGTTCTTGGTATTCTCCTATCGTTCATTCATTGAGAAAAATTAGAATACGGTATTTCTATCATGAAAATTTGGTTTAATAACAAATCATATTCAAAATTGTGGTCTCGAATTTTTTGAGTTGGTATAGCAGTTTTGTCATTTTTATCTTAATAGCCTTTCAGGATGTTCTGTCCCTGAAACATTATTGCAAGTTTTTGACAACATAATTAAATAGTGGTAGTAACAGGTTTCCATGACATGTTCTTTTGATTTAGATAATGTTCTTTCATTGTGAGCAAATATTTGGAAAGAAATCATGCTAATTTTGAATTTTAAAACCTGCTTGTTTTGGTCTTTGAAAAACAGTTTTCAAGCTCGCGTTACATAATGAAAGATGGTAAACCTGTAGTAACGAGTACATTGATCTATTGTGTACATGTATTCAAACATTGTGATAAAAAAAGTTCGAAAAATAATACAAAGTCGCATTTTATGAAATTGTTCTATCTTGTAAAAATAGAGTTCTAGCCTTAGATTACATAGTCTGAACGGTAAGTATAAAGGGTTTTTAGATGAATAACGTAATCAAGCTCAGGTCTTATAAACGTGTAAAAAACTATCCAAAAATATCCAGAGTTATCACTCTATTTCTCCATCTAAAACTTGGTCTTCCACATGAAATAGTTTGCAACATAATTGACTAGTTGTGGTTGCCAGAATCTAATGGCAGACTTTTGTTGAAGAAATGTTTAATCATTGTGAGAAAATAATTGAAAAATAATGGTATTAAGGAACTAATCCAACTGTGTTGATCTTATGAAGAACAGTTTTAGCTTGCGGCTATTTAATTGAAAGGTGATTGTCACCGTAATAAGAATAATGGTCTTTTAGTAGCAATACATATTCACACAGTCGTTCAAAATTGGAAATATGAATTTTAAAAATTGTCGTGATGTACGATTACAACTGTCATTTTCGCATTCATAAAGCAAAAACATAACATTTAACCCACTGCACTGGAACCTCAGAAATTAGAATTTTGTCCTTCTGTACTGTATTAGAAAACAAGGTAAGGAACGGAATCTGACACAACTTGATAATAAGGAGGTCGTAACATTGTACTAATGTAAGATTCCATTATATCTCAGCGACGCTCGACGCAATTGATATTCATTTTAAACACACGGTGAAACGAATCATTGCCAAAAGGAACACCCATAACGAATTAATAATGCGAAATGTCATAATTTACATATTCCACTTCGTAAACCAACTATGTTGCTTCCGTTTTTACCATTTTTTCAACATACAGTGAAGGAGAACGAAAACTTATTTTTAAATGTACATATCTTTTTATATTATTCAAGGATTCCATGTGCGTTGGTAAATTCTGCGGTTCGGGCGCAAGTGATTTAACCGGATCTTTAAAAAATCCAGTTTTAACAGAACAGAACAGAACAGACATAGATTTTATTGACGTATACTTTTATACAGTACATAGTCAAATACCATACATTACAATATACATGTTTTTTGTAGATCAGAACCACCACAATACATTAATACATTACAATCTGATTCAATGCAGTTATGTTATATCTAGGTTGTAAATTGAGGAATGCAAAATTAACCTTATGAAGTGTATTTTAACTTATAAACAAAGTAATATAATATAATGAGGATGAACGATAATGCAATTCTTCCTAATGAACATTAATGAGTTCCTATGGCAACGCTTCTTTTTAGAAATCTTTGAAGATTGAACAATACATTTTTATTATTATTTTTGTAAAGAAGATTTATAAAATGTAAACATGCCTTGGTTTGGTATTAATAGTACTTTTTTAAAGACTTTGATTCTTATATTTCTATAGCAGGACAAAATCATACAAATTGGAATTTATCTTCTCGATCATTTGAATTATAAATGACCACAATACCTTTCATTCTTGGTAAATAATTGGCTCCATTACCTCCAGTGTGTATTTTTAATGAGTGAAGCTGAAATCGGTAGCCTTGTACATAAGATCTTAGATCAAATTTTTTTGGGGGGGGGGTTTTTAGTATATTAAATATTCTCATATTGTATGTTAACTTTTAAAGACCTATCAATTTAAAACTTGATTGATTTTCTAGTCATTTAAACCAAAAAAAAAATTTTGTTTAACTTATCTATAAGAGTATTTTTAATAGAATAC
>CM037784.1:62900812-62950812 GCA_021229015.1 Solen grandis
TTATCTATATATCAAAGGGTCACTTGACAATCTGATTTGAAAAACAAAACAAAAACAAAACAAAGGAAAACCCTGCATTGTTCACCCAGGTTCTTCCTCCACCCTTAAAAAGCTGGGTGTTGCTATATGGCTGACATACTGTCATGGAAACTGTAGATTCCAAATTAACAACTTGCATAAATCTTATAAATAAATTTATGTTTTTGTAATATACTGAAATTATGCTGGCCTGTGAATTTCTGATTCTGTTAATATCTTGAGAGTCTGCAGTAGACATTAGAAAAGTTTTTATTGTGAAAGTCATTTGAGTCACACATTAATCACTACTCAACAGAGTTTGCTTTGGGGTAGAGTATGGTTGTTGACTTAGAATCATTTACCCAGTCCCTCATTGTGAGTTCAAATCCCTGTCAGGGTACTTCAGGATTTTTCATGTCAGAAAACCTTTCAGCTTGTTTGTGTAGGTTAGTGGTTCGACTCTGATGCCCTCTGTGCCTGACATATTATACCAAGCTCCCCCACCCCCAGTCTTCCTCCACCTGTAATGAGCTGGACTGGATCTTGATACATGTATATAACTAAAACAGAAATAAACCGATCTTACGTTGTGGTCAAACATTGAATGTTTCATATCCATCTCAGACTTGAGACTCGACAAGGCATCAGGTGTGACAAAAGTCAAGTTTCTAATGGAACTTGTCAAAGGGTATGATCATTTGATCAGATATTCCTAACAGGATATGAGATGTGTTTACAAAATTATAGAATATGAAATTTGCCAAGTAGCTGTTGAATTTACTGGCACATTATACCACATGGCTTTTCAGTATCTCAGCAACGCTGACTATTCATTGAAACTTTTCTTTTATTATCTCTACAAGGACTTCCATGCGTTAAGAGGAATGTCACATACAGAATTGCAAAACCCTGGCAACCTGTGATCCAATCACACACAAGATTGGTTCCCCTCTGAAAGCTCCTGGATAGTAAAATGATCACATGAATTATGAAACAGCATTTTGGCAGTTTGACATGCATGTAATGGATTATTGTACTTCCAGGCAGTAGACTTCTGAATTTTCAAAGCAAAATGGCCATATTTTCTCAAATAAAAGAGTATTAGTGACATAATCATAGAGAAAATATATGGGCCTTGATGATATTCTAGCTCATTGGTGATAATGGACATTTCAGTCACTACTCCACTGGGTATAAACTGTTTAATTTCACACACAAATTTCAATGAAATCATACTCCAGGTGCTTTCGGTTGGAAATTTCCATTGCGGTTTGCAGCTATATTGATATTGAGTTACTGTGTAGGCCTTTATTGCCATGAGTTTTTGTTTTCGCGATATATTCATAATTTTGGAAAATCCACCTATCCGTTTCATTGAATTCCTAAAAAAGGATTCTTACCTGAATGTTATTGTCATTTAATATATTTTACATTTTTATAAGCATAGTTGATAGTCGTGTGAATCTAAGAAGTTGCTAAAATAAAAAAAGCTGCTTTCAAAGAAAAGAAAAGGTGTGTGTGTGGGTGGCGAGGGAAGCACCAGGGAATCCGATTGTTGCCCTGAGGTGTCATGTGATTAGCGGGTGACTTAAAACTGTTAGTCAGCCGTTGATCTTGACATGAAATGGATAATCATAAAACCCCTCCCGTATCTTCCCACTCCTCTTACAAAGGCTTGGATGTGAATGCTTGTGTTATCCTTTATTTTCTGTTATCATTTAGATACCATAATTTATGATCTAAACTTCGTAACTCACTTCCTTTCTCACAAGTGCATCCTGGGTTTGATTCTTAGTCATATTGGTGGTCACACCTTGTGGCTTATAAGTTAGTTTTTTTTGGCGCTCTATCTTCTTCTCTCAATAATAGTCCCATGTACCTGTACAATATTGAAAATGATCTAAATATAAAATGTGAGGACAATCCATGTGAGTACAGTCAAACCTGAACTAACTTTGGTAGGTAAACTAGACCTGGGCCAGTCAGAGTCTCATGGATTCAGACTTGCAGACATAAATGAAAATACATGAACATCATGAATCATTGTGTTTGACAAAATAGTCTGTGAGAAACAAAACAAGTATTAAGAAATCTACACACATAGACACAAAAAAAAGCAAAAAAAAGCTGAAATGCAAATGATGTAATGCAATTTATGAAGTATAATTGAGGATGAGAAATCTTTCCAGAGGTTACTGTTCACTTTTTATGATTCCTCCAGCCATGATCAATGGAGAGCCAGCAAGAAAACTTTTCAGCGGAGAAAATCAAATCACTCAGAGTTGGTGTCTGGTCAGGCTGTGTGGCAGTTCTCCCGCTGTCTGGGAGATGACTGCATTCTCCAGTATTGGAGATGATGTCAGAAACAATGTACTGATCATGAATGGTCCATAAGCATTTGGGGGGTCCAAATGTCTGGGATCAATCAGGATTTATTACAGAGATGGCAGGATGCCCCGGGGTATCTGTACTGTTGATGTTATGCTTGACTGGGGACACTGAGAAGGGCATGCATGTCTGAGTGTGCACTCGAGTTATCATGATACGGGACAGATTTGGATCATTAAGCTAGTTGATATTTGTGTACACTTAATGCACTGTCTCTATGTGTACCATTCAGAAAGGCTCTAGTCAAATTTTCTTGATTATATGTCGTTTACTTCTGTTTTTAGTTTTTACAGAAATATACTGTCACAGATAAATCAAGAATGAAAATGTTTTCAGATTCCATGCAAGACAAAGTAAAACTTATACATGTATCTATGATTAAAAAAAATGTGATAGAGCACTTAATCCCCCCCCCCCCCACAAATGCAACTTGATATTGTCATTATCTGTATCCCCATCAAAGGAATAGTATATGAGGTATTTCATGAATGTGAGAGGAAATTAAGGATTTGAGGTTATTTTTGAATGAAAGAGGACATTTGGTTTAGGATATTAATGAATGTGAGAGGAAATTAAGGATTTGAGGTTATTTTTGAATGAAAGAGGACATTTGGTTTAGGATATTAATGAATGTGAGAGGAAAGTAAGGATTTGAGGTTATTTTTGAATGAAAGAGGACATTTGGTTTAGGATATTCATGAATGTAACAATGAATGTGAGAAGGATTTGATTGGGTAATTCATTCTGAGCATCATGCAGTTCCCTTCACAGTATTTATCAGGAAATACGGAATTGTCAGAAAAAACACACCACACCAAATTACTACTTCTTCTACCACTAAGATGGTCATTCACATCAGTGGATTTAGTGTAACACTCTGTGGCATTAACCCTTTCCCTTTAGACTCATTTTGACGCACTCAATAGGTATCACATAAAGCCTGATCTGCAGAAAACCACAGTTAAACCTTACCAAATTTAATTATAAAGTCCTCATTTCCAGACCACTGAGGAGCAGCTAACAGCATAAAACCTGATCAGCCTGCGAGTTACTCGCAGACTGATATTGTTTTATGCTGTTCGCATAGGTCTTTTCATGGTTTCCTTTATGAGGGAAAGGGTTAAACCATGATAGAATGGAATGGTGATGTCATACAATTCATCCCAAATCTTCCTTGGTTGGACAAACACATAAAAATCCAATGTCCCCAAGGGGTTTTGAAGCCACAACATTCACAGTCATGCACATGACCACTGGACTGTTGCGCACTTGGAAGGCATCAGTATCACCCTTTACCTCATGAATATTCATGTACAAATTTCTGACTTGATGAATATGAATTTACTGAACTTTAAATGGTATACGAGAAAATCATTTTTTTTTCTTTTCTATTCAGACTGAACTGAATCTGAACTACATTAATGTACAAGAAAACAGAGGAGACCCTGATCAGACAGCTCCTGGAAAGGAACTGTTTGATTTGAATTTGCTTTGTTTGCCATTGGGTCAAAATGGGTGTGATGGTGAAGGGGTATACACTGTTTAATGTTCGTCTTATTTGACACCAAGTGAGGAGTAGGCGGGGTATGATTCAATTCGTTTATGGCTCTAGTTCGTTGGAGTCAGACTTAGGTAAATGCATAACTATGTAAATCTCACAAAACCAGGAGATAAAGCATGGCTTGCAGCAAATTGATCTGTACCACCACAAGATTTTAACTTTATTGATTGCATAACCAGCTCGAAATGTGCACATCAGCAGATTTTGAGTCATAATTTGACTTAGAGGCGCACATTAAATTGCACTGTTTGTATACGGAATGCATTCACTAATGCTTTCTTCATGAATAAATCACATGAGACGTTGTTTAGGAATATCTTGTGACATGTAAGTTTGAGTACAAACAGGATGTGGTCTGCGGTATCAGAAAAGTTAACCCGCTATTTTTACCTGCTTCATTAATTTGATTGTTATAATTACTGTGTAAATCAAGCAGATTAAGGGGAAAGACACACATTTATGTAAGGGAGAACGGTCGAAAACTGTGAAATATTTCATAGAAAATAACATTGTGGCCCTTTGTGAACCAAAGAATAATTATACTGCCCTAACGTGCATGAGCCAAGTATCAAAATAAGTATTGAATCATTAGATCAATCATACTCAGATGTATGGTTGACAGTACAATAAATTGGTTCATCTAAGTTTGTATGTTTGTTTTAATTTTTGTTGAAGAAGTAGGCTTTAGAATGAACAGCCCTAGTCACATGCATAAAACTTGTGACTATTTATTACTGCTTCATTCTTCCTGTGTACTATTATTTATCCCTTTCCCTCATAGAGGAAACCATGAAAAGACCTATGCAAACAACATAAAACCAGATCAGCCTGCGAGTGATCAGGTTTTATGCTGTTCGCTTCTCCTCAGTGGTCTGGAAATGAGGACTTTATAATTAAATTTGGTAAGGTTTAACTGTGGTTTTCTGCAGATCAGACTTTATGTGGTACCTATTGAGTGCGTCAAAATGAGTCTATATGAAGGGAAAGAGTTATTCTCTGCCCTGTATGAAAGGCGGCCAGTGTATAGGACCAACAAAGAGAGGTCTGTCGCTGAAACTGGGCTTGTAATTGCTCGCTATACATCATACTGGGCACCCACTGGTAAAGCAACATTCTCACACCACATTCTTGTCATGTGATCCATGTGTCATAAACAGTCATGTTTATTTTCTCATAATGGTCAAGTGGTTTTTATTCATTTTTAAGATTTTAAGATTTTAATTTTTCTCTTATGATCTGGGAGAGGAGGGTGATGATGACTGACACAACATGGTGGGATATATCCTCCCTAATGTTTTCAATCTTCACCAGGTCTTTTTCTGGATTTATATTTAATGTAATTCTTTCTACACTGTTTTGGAGACAGGTTTTTGTGTCACCTGCTGTAAACAGAGGTAACACATAGGGATCACTTCTCCGTCTTCTGTCCATCACACTTTGTAACACTTTTTCCAATATGCTACTTTCAGCAGGTGACTTGTGTTCCAAGGAACACTTCTTGTTTTGTAAAAAATTTGATACCATAGTTCCAGGATTGAACCAGTACTTTTTGCCGGGAAAGGTCATGAAGTTATTTGGGATCAAACTCACTACCTATGTATCTGTTGTCAGTAACTGTGGTGTAACCATGCAGACATGATTTCATAGCAACATTCACCAATTCACTTTTCGTACATTTGAAGCACACTGTATGCAGTAAAGTTACCAGTTTTTATCATTGGTGAAATTCACATTCATCAAAGGGTTGGCTTTTACTCATCACCTGCAAATTTATATATCTATACCATATTGGCTATAAAGAAATTGTTCCCTTCTCCTTAAAAAAAAACAATAAACCTTTTAAATATTTTACATTCCCAAAACAACAAATAAGTCATCAAGAAAAATGATAATTCTGTTGATATTCACTGTCTATCACTTTTTCCCCCCCTTTTATTTTTTGACCTTGTATAATTGCTTCTCACTTCTCTTTCTGATAGTTGTAGATTTTCATGACGATTTATTTCCATCTTTCCATTATAAAATATTGAACAGCAATTGTAAGCTATTTTTCAATCCTAGTACTGTGCTTTGCTACATTTACATTGGAATCAAAGCCTTATGTACATTGGAATCAGTGTTTTTTTTATTCTACATTTACATAGGATGCAAGAAATATTTACATTGAAATATTTTTAAATTTACATTGAAATTTTTTAAATGTCTGGCTGTATTTACATTAAAATTTACATTGGAATATTTGTTTAATTTGCTAGCTTTACATTGGAATCCTGGTAAAATGTACTGACTGCGTGACATAGAGGATATTTGTTTGTTTTGAATGGATATGGTCTCTATTCTGCCTGTTTATGGTGGTGTTAGATTTATTGCAGTAAGTCTGGATAAAGTCATATTGAAATTGTTGTCATGTACCATTGGAAAGAGCAACAGTAGCAATAACACCATCGTCAGGTTCAACATTATCCAGTCAGAAACATTGATTGGTGTTTTGTGAATCTCACATGCAGGTCGATATTGTAAATGAGCAACATTTCACAGAATGATGTGAGATTTCTGACACAGTGCTTCTGTAATACATGTATATGCAAGTATGTAAGAGGATAGACAGACTTGTGACCATACATCAGGCATTATCTTTAAAAGTCTTCAATAACTCTTGCTTTGGTTGTGCTTGTTTTAAAAAAGTACTATTAATTAAAATCTTAACCAAAATAATTAATGAAAACACAACGTATATAGGTATCAACAAATGTCAGCATTTCATTTTGGTAACTAAATGATTGCTTGAATATGATGATTCTTCAGGTTTTTTTTTGCCGATTCCCGTCCGACCTCGAGGAGTTGTGAGACCTCTATAGTTCATAAATGCCTCAGGATTGAAAAGAAAATATGTTTAAGTTTATAATTATATTAAGGTTATACAATTTTTTTCGGAACCCTTAGTGTCACTAAATACAGAAGTTAACTTTGTGAAATTGGTGATTCCTGATTTTTTACCGTTTCTACTTCTGATCATCAATTTGTTACACAAGTTACGTTTGATCCGATTCTATTGCTTGGTGCAAAAGTATTGTAAGTGTGTCTTTATTTATATTTAGGTAATATATTTTTGCACCAAGCCCACATACTGTTAGTGGTCAATGACTCACACTGATTTCTAAAGGGAAGAAAGATACGCAGAGTAATGGTATGGAGGAATGTACGAGATGGCATGGTAAAGTTTAACAAGTTCTATCTTTATAAAACATTATGCAGCTTTGATGGAGTTTAAAGTAATGGAGAATGTAAATGTCACATGATTTTTGAATCATTATCTGTGAAGCATTTCATCCAAAGACGTAAAATAAGCATATAGATAAAAACTTGGTATAACCTTTCCCTCATAGAGGATACCATGAAAAGACCTATGCGAACAGCATAAAACCAGATCAGCCTGCGAGTAACTCGTAGGCTGATCAGGTTTTATGCTGTTCGCTGCTCCTCAGTGGTCTAGTAATGAGGATTTTACAATTAAATTTGGTAAGGTTTGAGTTTGGCTTTCTGCAGATCAGGCTTAACCCTTTCCCTCATATAGACTCATTTTGACACACTCAATAGGTACCACATAAAGCCTGATCTGCAGAAAGCCACAGTTAAACCTTACCAAATTTAATTATAAAGTCCTCATTTCCAGACCACTGAGGAGCAGCGAATAGTATAAAACCTGATCAGCCTGCAAGTTACTCGCAGGCTGATCTGGTTTTATGCTGTTCGCATAGGTCTTTTCATGGTTTCCTCTATGAGGGAAAGGGTTAATGTGGTACCTACTGAGTTCGTCAAAATGAGTCTATATGAGGGAAAGGATTAAAATGTTCCACCACAATTGGATGAGTAAAAATCATTGTAATAAAGCACACCGTCTTTCAGTGAAACAGACCATAATACACTGCAGGTATTTATAATATTAGGTTCGAAACAAATCCCAGTGTCATCAAAGAAAAGGGTTTTGATAAAATAACTTTATGTTTATCAAAGAAACTGTAATTCAATCAGAATACTTTATTAAAATTTCATGAAAAAAAAAATGTTTCAGCTAGTCATCATCTCAACAAAGATGTGTAACTTTTTTCCATGAGTATAGGCCTGGAATATCAACCAATGAAAATCGTTAGAATACTCATGCAGCACTGTAGATCAAAAGTGAGGTTAGAAAATTACGCTGAAAAAGAAGACAAAAATTTCTATAAGAAGAATGATTATCCCTTTAAAATGAGGTGGACTGGTCATTTGTGGCTAACAGGAGTTAAAATCTTGAATCAATAAATGTATATCATTTTTGCATGTTTGCTATCCAACATAATTTTCCCTAACTGTATATCAAACCATATACATGTAAAGATATCATGGAGTCATCAAAATCTACAGTCAATCCTTTGTAATATGATTTGATGGCTTCAAGTAGTCCTTATACCTTAACCCTTTCCCTCATATAGACTCATTTTGACGCACTCAGTAGGTATCACATAAAGCCTGATCTGCAGAAAACCACAGTTAAACCTTACCAAATTTAATTACAAAATCCTCATTTCCAGACCACTAATGAGCAGCGAACAGCATAAAACCTGATCAGCCTGCGAGTTACTCGCAGGCTGTTCTGGTTTTATGCTGTTCGCATAGGTCTTTTCATGGTTTCCTCTATGAGGGAAAGGGTTAAGATAACTGAAATTTTTCCCCAATTTTATGGAAGTAAAAACGATATGACAGTGTAAACAAACCTGCCATAGATCTTCTTCTTGTTTATGGTTGCATTCTTTCTCTTTAATGACTCATATTTAATTTCATGCACAGTTAAAGTTGAACGTAAAGTGTAGGTCATTAAAAGTCTAGGCATGGAAGTTTGTCTTCAAACCGTCATATATACTTTTATATCAGTTTGACAGAAGTCGGTCAGGTGAGAGAAAGCGTCCATGACGGCCTAGCGGGTGAGTTTTCATTTTAAAAAAATGCTATGATAGTGAATTTTATCCCCTTAGGAATTTCCTACATAATAAAACCCATTGGGACAGGCTGTTGCATTATAATTCATGGAGAGGGTTTTTTGGTTCAAGGCTGATGTGGGTATTTTGCTGATGTTCTTATGTGCTGAGTTGGCATTTTACTGACAGTCAGATAGTCACAACTATGCCTTGAAGGCAGAAATCAAATAAAAACCAGGTGATAGCATTTATGTTTTGGTTTCAGTTCATCAGCTTGAAGTTATTTTCATTTTTTAAGATCTGTTTAATGTACTTAAATATGAAAAAAAAATTATGGATGCAGAAAAACATTAAATATGATGGGCCTAGCTTTACAAAATGCTGATGATTCTGTACAAAGTATCACCATAAACAGACAACCAGTGTGTAAAAATATCTCAAAGAATGGATGACCTGAGTTTGTATTTAATCATTTCATTCAGCGACAGCTGTGAACGAAAAAGTCTTTGAATATTGACACCCAGTAATTGTGCATTAATATCTCTACAATCTATGAACAATCTCAACAGAAAATGAACTGTCAGCCATTGCATTTATATCTTCTTCATTTCTCTTTGCAGAAACCAAATAGACTTACACACGGTGACAACTAGTATTATAAAACCAATATTACCATGAAATAATATGAACATATATGAAATAATTCAAAAAAACATCCTACGAAATATCTCAATATTGCCATAAAATGACAGCTAGAATTACACAAAATATCTCAACATCTTGTTGAAATGACAATTAGTATCTCTTAATATATCTCAATATTGCCATGAAATGACAGCTAGAATTACACAAAATACCCCTACATCTTGCTGAAATGACAACCAGGATTATATCTCAATACATGTATCAATTTACAACTAGTATATTTTGAAATATTTCGATGAAATGATAGCATGAATATGTAAAATATCACCATCAGATGTTGACAAGTGTGCAAGAAATACATCGTATCTCCAGTGGTGTCAGTCATACTGAGGGAATTCCAGAAATCAATTATTTAACCCTTTCCCTCATACAGGAAACCATGAAAAGACCTATGCGAACAGCATAAAACCAGATCAGCCTGCAAGTAACTCGCAGGCTGATCAGGTTTTATGCTGTTCGCTGCTCCTCAGTGGTCTGGAAATGAGGTTTCCTGCAGATCAGGCTTTATGTGGTACCTATTGAGGGCGTCAAAATGAGTCTATATGAGGGAAAGGGTATGTAACATTAACTCATGTTAGGAAATTTGATTTTCTTCCCTAAAATGTAAGTAAAAGTTTCTTGCCTTAAGCTGATCTTTGATTTCTCAGGCAATTGGTTGTCATAGACAAAGGAGCAAGGAAACGGACTGTGAAGGAATCACTCAAAACTTCAGCATTTCTTCAATACATAGTTTAAACTTTGTTTCAAGCATTTCCTCTATCCTGGTGGGGCCAGACCACAGACTACTTGTTATTATCAAGTAGATTTCACAGCAGAGAATGGTTACATTTAATGAATGAAGATAAACTAGTCTGATATAGCAATATAAGTAAAATACTGTCCTGTCGCAAAAGTAGACACCAAAATAGCAAATACTGAGGTTAGGGAAAGGTAACTTGATTAATCATGGCACAGGTCAAGGCCAGCATGGACATTTGGATTCGTGAACTCATTTATTGGTGAGTGATTTATACAATGTGTTGAAAAATTGGTCAAGGTAGAGCCGGATCCAGAAGTTCAGGTTAGGGGGGTGTGGGGGCGTTATATTAAAAAATGTAGGCAGTGACAATGCAAGTGGTTTGCCGCTTTGCCTGAGCTGTGAGAAGGGTGAAGTTCTGGTTGGACTTGGGATCTGAGGGAACTCCCCTGCGAAATATTTTAATTTAAAGCTGTGAAATCGTGCATTCTTGTGAGTTTTTTGGAGGTTGTGTGTCTACATTTATGTATGGTCGGGGAATTATAGAGGGGGCGCATGCTGGGTGCTCCCCCCTTGAATCCGCTGGTGCAAGGACAGGTGGAAGACATCTATATTTATTTGATTAATGTGGAAAAGACTTCATTAATTGAATTGATAAATTGTATGATGGGAAAGAAAATGAATTAGTTAAACTGTTGATTTTTTGTTTGTTGTTTTATTTTGTTTAACTGCTTATAGTGAGATTATGAGATGTTATGGATGAATAACATCACTTCTTACTCAAGAGTCATTTAAAACAGGCATTGATAATTTGATAGCAGGCAACAAGATATTTCTGAGGAAAAATCATTCACCTACATATGGACAAACCATATCGAAAGCTTCTTGTTTGGTACAAAGTTCATACAGAGAGACTGACACACTCTCAATCTCCTCTCTTCCCAGCGTGACATTTTTAGACTAAATGCTTATTTTGCATGAATTTGCATAATAGTGACATACATCAATACTCCCCCATGGTGCAGGGCAGGCCGTCCCTGGGGCAGCAATACGGAGATGTAATCTAATGTGACAGAGAAAATAATCGAGCAGAAAAACAGTTCACAAGCCTCATTTTATATTTTGTATACAGGCTGCAGGCTTAAATCGGTATTTGATTACGCAACCTTTACTTTTGACTTTTGATATTTCACAATGGGATGTGGTAATTGAAGACAAAGTTCTGCTTCTTGATGCATTAAAGTGGAAATTGGCAGTAAATTTACATGCTTTAAAAACATTTTTGTTAAATATATTTCAGTAATTGACATTCATATTTCTAATATTTGTTAGATAATACTAGCTGTAGGCTTTGATTTGAAACCAAGGAAAGACCATCATAGGTTTTGTTCATCAGTTGATTAATTTGAACCCTGATCTACATCATATAGACCTTGGAAAACAGAGTTGAGGCCCAGATCATATTGTTGAATTTGGCCAGTATTCAGTAGAAGGAGCAATCAACATCTGATCAGAGTCTCCTCTGTTTACTCCTCAGATTCTATGAAGACTGCGTGACATAGAAAAATCCATCACTTTCTAAATTCATAATCATATCAGTTAATGTTTATTAAATTAATATTCATGAATGTACATGAATATTTATGAGATAAGGGGTTACCAGGCAGTGTCATCTGTAGAATGAGAAAAAAGCACAATGGACATGAAAATGACTGCTGACAGTGATGATGATACCAGGGACAATGGGAGTCAGACCAGTATAAGTATATTTGAATGTCTTTCTTTCAAGTTTCAGTTTGTAATCAGTCTAACTGCTCTGAGATTGAATCGAAGGACCTTTGGTATTCAAGTCAGACTCTTTTCCACATTGCTACATTATAGCTGGCAAGGAAGTTCCAGGACATTTTAGTGTTAATTTATATCTATTGCAAAATGAATTTTGAAAACTCATTCATTTTTTTACATTAAAATAACAGAAACACTTTATTACTTTTATTTTAAACACTTTATTTCAATTTCTCAAACTTTATGTAAATTTATGATTCTTAATTTCTGTACTGATATTGCATATTCTAGAGTTTGGTATGTTGTTCAGTGCCGTAATTATGGTGGGCCAGGACTGATTTGCCCAGTGTCAAAATAATTCCCTACTCAAGTGAGTCCCGCCTTTCCCATTCATTGCTAGGTATACTGCTCACAAACAGTACATGTTTACTATTGCCTAAACCAGGTCAACCATTTGACTACATATCCCAGTGCAGCAGCTAGATAGCCTGTAAGTCAGTCTGTAAACACTGGGAAGGTCCATGCAACTGGGTGTGGTATCATGCCTCTTGTCTATGGTATGATACTACAGCCAAGCAGCAATCTCATTAAAATCGATTCAGTATATTTGCTCATATATCGCTAACTGAATCTGACCACATTGTGTAGTAGGTCATCTCAGATTGACCTTTGTATAAGCATATATTACAATAAAAAATGGTATCCTGTTGGGAGAATTACTACACGGTCCCAAGAACGCCAAATCAACTTCTTTTTGTTCATGCAGGCTTTAATTCTGGTATCCGTAATTTAGTAAGAACAGCTGCAGTTGTTGAGGCATCCATTTTTAATGTTTTTCCAAAGTTAGTTTGAAACACGCTATTTAATTGGTTTAAAATCGAGCACTTGTTTATACATATAAATTACTTCAAAGGTCAATCTGACTTGACCTTTAATGCAATGTCAGATCCTAATCATAGATAGTAGAGGAGCACAAATTAGGATATAATTTTAATGAGATTGAACCAAGCAGCACTTTATGATGAACACAAAAATCTTCAATTTGTTCGAATGGAAAACCAAAGCATTATTAAACACACAAACAATAGCAGTTGTGTAACATTTTTGTTTTATTTTGTTGTTTTAAGATTTCTGGCCACAAATAGAAATAAAAATAAAAAGCTTTGGGAGAAGTGTGATTTTAAATATTATACGGTCATTTTATGGTAGACTTTCCATACTAACACAGGATTGTGGATGGTTTCCCTGGAAATTCCAGACAGAGGTACTAAAGAAACTCTGATTGGTTCACTGAGGTCACAATTCTGTTTTTCAAAAAAAAATTTCCAATCTTGATTAAGAGGATTGATGTTATGAAGGCCAAATGTGGAGAGGTTTTTAAACTTTTGAATGATTCATACCTTTCAGAGACTACAACTGAGCTGACTTTATGATATATAGAAGATGAAATGTCTGGGTTGGAAATAACAAATGGTCTGATTTTGCAGACTGGTTCCACTTTGATTAAAGAGATCCATATTGCTATAAATGATTGGTACCCTGCCGATGAAAGCGGTATTCATTGAAGCAAAGTCTATAAGGTTTTGATGGTCTGTTTTTGATATTGCTCTAGGGAAAACTGCTAGTTTTGTCATGAAATGTATCTGACTAGATTTCAGTAGTACTAGACATTTGCTCTTCTACAGCAATAAACTTAATTATAGTTATTGTTGTTTGGGTGTTTACTGTCGCGGGAAGTATTTCAGTCATAAAGCATTACATCAAAGCTTATAACATGTTGAGGAATACTTGAATGCACAGAGGCACCTGGGTAAAACCACCAACCTAACACAAGGCACCTGGGTAAAACCACCAACCTAACACAAGCACCTGGGTAAAACCACCAACCTAACACAAGCACACCTGGGTAAAACCACCAACCTAACACAAGCGCACCTGGGTAAAACCACCAACCTAACACAAGCACACCTGGGTAAAATCACCAACCTACCACAAGCACACCTGGGTAAAACCACCAACCTAACACAAGCGCACCTGGGTAGAACCACCAACCTAACACAAGCACCTGGGTAGAACCACCAACCTAACACAAGCACACCTGGGTAAAACCACCAACCTAACACAAGCGCACCTGGGTAAAATCACCAACCTACCACAAGCGCACCTGGGTAAAACCACCAACCTACCACAAGCGCACCTGGGTAGAACCACCAACTTTACCACAAGCGCACCTGGGTAAAACCACCAACCTACCACAAGCGCACCTGGGTAAAACCACCAACCTACCACAAGTGCACTTGGGTAAAACCACCAACCTATCACAAGCGCACCTGGGTGAAACCTCACCTGGGTAAAACCACCAACCTACCACAAGCACACCTGGGTGAAACCACCAACCTACCACAAGCTTGAGCTGGATGGCTCCCTCACATGATAAGTCAGTTGACTATACTGAGACTTGAACTCATAGCAGTGAAGAGCTTTAACAGGGATAATATTGATCGATGTCTCTCCTTTTAGATGCTTTTTATTCAAAGAACAAGCTGAGAGAGCTACACTTAAACAGTGATGATAGTAACTGGTGTCTCTCTTTTTAGATTCTTTTTGATTAAAGAAAAAGCTGAGACCTGAACCCACAGCATTGTATTAAGAGCTACACGTTAACAGTAATAATAATAACCATTGTTTTTTCTTTAGCAGGATCCCAGATTTTTGGGCAGGGTGGGATGGGTTAATACTTTAACTTGAGGCTGCTTATTTAAATCTGATTATCAACAAATCTTGATGAAATTTGTCATGATGATTATCATGGTAGCAGTGCTATTTGTTGTCGATTTAAATTGACTAGAATTGTTAAAAAAGTAACAAAGATAAATTGTTTTCAGTTTAATAATCATTTTGAATTTCAAGTTGATTTTTAACAAACAGTTACATATTTTGATTGAAAAAAAGCAATGTCAGATATTACAAATTTGTACTCTACAATACACTGTATAAATGAAATACTAAGATACACTGTAACTATGATGTGGTCCAACATAACGCAGTATCTCCCAAATATAGTGTTATAATGGAGCTGCACTGTATCTAGACTTGGACTCCCAAATATAGTGTTAAAATGGAGCTGTGTTGTATCTAGACTTGGCCCCAAATAAAGTAATGGTGCAGCACTGATATTTTTAAGCCTTGCAATGTGTCATGTATTTTAAGGCTTATAAGCTCTCTGTTTGATAGTAAAATATTGTAGATCAGATTCTACACAGTCTGCACGGCAGAGAAAAAAACATTGTTTAAGTAATTATATAAAGTTAAGTTAATTAATATTCATGAAGTCACAAATTTATACATGAATATTTATGAGGTGAAGGGTTTACACCTCCCTCTGAATCAGGATGACTGCCATTGTGACATAATATTGCCTAAGCAGTCTTATATCTTTTATCTTTCTTTCTCTTCCTTCTTTCTTGCTTTAAGGTAATCCATCTATCATAAAATTGTTACCATGGTCCATCAAGTAATTGTGGGATTTTATAGTAAATGCAAGCCTTTATAGACTTTAGATCAAAACAGCCTAGGACTCCCAGTCAATGGATGCTTGCACATCTGTACTTTAGTCTTTATAAGCATTTGAAGGACCATGATTTTAATTCAGTGATAGATGGATTACCTTAAATATCAATTATCAGATATCACTACATAAATACAAGCTAGCTTCAAAATTTGAAAATGCATGGAAAAAAAACTTAGCATGTGAAGCCTTGCAAGTTGTTTTCTGGATTTTTGGCGAAAAGATGATTCAGTTTCATAAACAACTGCGCAAGCTATCATCAAAATGCATGGAAATGTATGATTCTATGCTGTAAAATATACTACCCACCAATATCAAAAATCCAATTTCATCGTTGATGTCAGATTTCCAATTTCAGGTTGTATGATGTTGATCTACACAATGTTTTCCATCAGAGCATCTCACTATAACTGAACAAGTTTTACCGTGTGAGACGGGTTAAACGGTTTGCATTATGTTTGGGAAAATCCTAATTGTGATTCACTCCCATTTTGATGATTCAATTCCCAAATAATAAATTCTGTCACTGCATGCTAACTAAAGCACAGAGAGCCAGTTTATTTTTATACCTTATGTAGTATTGAAGTCTATACCTAATATGCTTGCTCAGTGTATATACCAATATAACAACGCAGAAAGCTTTGTTTCTGTTTTAAACAAGTTAGTATTACCTATATATAGAAGTTCTTGTGCTTATTACATAATTCTTTATCTTGACCGTTTATCTCATGAATATTCATGTACAAATTCATGACTTAATGGATATTAATTTACTGGACTTAAAATGATATTTGAAAATAAAATCTTTGCCAGAATGTGAGCTACAATATTTTCAGAGCAAAAAGAGATAACCCCCTGGACCTGTCTGATCTGGGTCTGCTCTGTTTGCCAATAGGTCAAAACAAGTCTTTATGAAGTAAAGCGTTTAAAGCTGGGTATTTAAGCATGAGTTATTTGTCATGGGCGCTATCTTTGTAGATGGATAAACTTGTTTGGTGTATGCACAATCAGCTCTGTGCATAACACACATTAAATCTTGTTTCTTGTTCAACAAATGATTATTACCTTTATATAGAGCAGTCTTGAACCGATTTTTGAATGCGTATAAATCATATTATTCTTAAACCTAGACTACTTATTTATTTTAGCTTTCTGAAATATAAAAGGTATATTGTTGACAGGCCATTGTGTTTAAATATACTCAAGATTTCCATAACTCCAGAAAACTCCCCCATTCATGGATCTAGAGTGTATTATACAACATTAGGTATTCATAATGAAGTCGTTCAGTTTCCTGTACATTTCAAGGCCATTGTGATGACAGAATTTGAGATTTTCCATTTGAGGAAAACTTCAGTTTGAAATGCCCAAGAATGTAAAACCCAAACTTTATCTGATTCACTTAACAGTTTGACAGAAAGAAAAAAAATGCTTAACACTTACAATGCTGCAGGCACTTGAGACTACCTTTGCAACCAGTGTTGACCAAGATCAGCCTGCACATCCATAAATTAACAAATGAACGAGTGATCAAATACCCATACACACAAAGGAAGTAAGTAAAGGCATTTTATAGTCCCAGTTTCATGCCTTGTGCATGTTCACCAACTTAGCATTTTTACTCTTGGTCATTTGGCTACTCAGTATCCATCTGTAGATATCCATGGAGAGTCTTTCATTCAGTAATACAGCCCACATTATGGCCCCACAGAATTATACCACCCTCTCAGGTATCCATCTACACCTGGGTGAAGTGAAACAATGTTGGGTCAATTTCTTGCTCAAGAAAATTAGCAGTGTCCCTGGCAGGTCTCGAACCATGGACCTCTCGATCCTGAAGCACATGTCCACTGGACCAATGCTTCCCATATATTTATGATCAAACCCAAGTTGCATTGATAAAAAGTAATTGTGTCAATCACTATGCAACCCTGACACTCAAACATGTAGATAAAGAGACCCATCTGATAGTTCATCATACACAATTAGATGTTTTGTTTTTTCCCTGTAGGCATCCTGTGGGTGTTGCCTTATTTAAATACAAGTATTTGTTATGATTCATTCAATTTTAAGAGCCATTCTGTGCTTGTTGTTGTTTTTGTAATTAACTCATTCTCTTAGTTTAATTACAGTTTATAATTAAGAGAACAAATCATGTTGTTATAGCTCTTTACCTATCCATCAACCAACCAACAAAAGAACCATTTTAAATGTTTTTATCTTGTTTTAATTAAATTTCTAGGTTGTTTATTACAAATCAGATGTAGTTACAAGCAATGTCTTGTCTGATATCAAAGGAATTTATCCCCATTTTTCGAGAGTTTGTCAACAAATGTATCTAAGTCATTCTTGAGACAAAATGATAATGATAGGCTAAATCAAACATTAGGACAGAATCCTTCATCTAAGTAATAAAGTTCAACTTAATAGAAGTCAAATTATATGGGTAAATTCATCTATGTCACATTTTACAGGTCAACAAACCATCACCAATCCTTCATCAAAGTTACATGTCTGATATTTTGTTGTTGTGTAAAATGTTTTGATGAATGACAATAAATATGTGCTAAAAAGAAAAATCTAAAAAGAATGTTGTTCATACATCAAAAAATTTGAAACTTTAATTTCCCAGTTGTAAAAAGAGGGTTTTTGATGACAGTAAATATTTTAAAATCTCTTTGATTTATTTTCTTCATAATGTGAAATCTTTGATGGTTGCATTGAAATTGGGCATTAGCTTAGCTCATAACTTCATTTGAATACCTTCCAGTATCAGATAAGGGTCTCCTCTGTTTGCTCATATATTTATTTTGAAGGTCAGTTTCTACATTGTATAAAACGATGTGCATTGCCAAGAAAAATCTTTTGATTCAGTGACTATTTAAAGTTCAGTAAACCTATTTAATGTTCAGTAAATTAATATTCATGAAGTCACAAATTTGAACATGAATATTCATGAGGTATAGGGTTAAAGATAGTTGAGCAGAAATTCAGGGTCTGTAAGATCTAAAAGTAATTGATGGTTTTGATGAATTTATAGAAATATTAAAAATAATCTCATACTCAGAAATTTGCACATGTTGAAACCAATAAAGAGGGGATTTTAAGTGACAACAACAACTAATGAAAAAACAGAGAATTATTTTGATGTAATGTCTTCAGAGAAATTTACATGAGAATAACTTATCCCTTACCAAGCTTAATTTCTTAATTGGACTTGTCCTTTCGTTAATTTGGACTGCACCATTAGTTTTTCATGGGGGTGCTAGCTGAAAATTAATTGACTGAAAAGTGAACAGTGCAGAATATAATTAGACTGCACAGATGTGCTAGCTGATCTTGGTCTGCACTGGTAGCAAAGGCAGTCACAAGAGCCCACAGTATTGTAAAGGTGAATTAGTTCAAGCATTATTCTGTGTAAATACTGTATATGATCTGAAACATAAGATACAATGCACAATTATCACTAAAATCTTGTGTCTAAACCACGCAGCTCTGATAATCTGAACAAGGTCACCATAACCTGTAAGCGGGGAGACCAATCTCGTAGTTATAAATGCATTTTGTAAACCTGTCATGTATTTGTACTTTATTTTAAACTACCCTCCATGTCTGAATAAACAGAGCTCTTTTATTAAAATAAAACAACAAATAAACTGCAAAAATATAATTCAGGACTTCAGATTCAAACCCATGCCAGAAGAATGAAAACTATAGTTTTCAGTCAATCAAAACAGTTAATATCAAAAAATAATATGAATATGAAAAAAAATATTGCTGACTGGCTTTGTAAACGCATGCCTCTAGATACGTTAACTGTCTGTTCTATTGCATAACATTTCTGTTGACAGTATTTTTTTTTATGAAATCCCTTGACCCAATTAATCTGTTCCACATACAAAATCCAGGTGCACCTGTATTGCTTAAATAGCTACCGGTATACATTTGTTGAA
The DNA here is from genome assembly GCA_021229015.1 of Solen grandis. Classification (NCBI taxonomy): domain Eukaryota; kingdom Metazoa; phylum Mollusca; class Bivalvia; order Adapedonta; family Solenidae; genus Solen; species Solen grandis. Next base: position 62,920,482 of record CM037784.1, read on the forward strand.
TTTACCTGACAAATGTAAAAAATATATTTATATTGCTGATTAATTTTGTAAACACCTGCCTCTAGACACGTCTACTGTCGGCCTTCATCTGATGTACAGTACTTTATTCTAAACTGTCTTGTACTTTATCCTAAAAGTTTCTTGTATCTTACAATTTTTTTTGTATTTTATCTTAAAATGTCTTGTACTTCATCCTAAAACTTTTTTTCCTAATAGTTTCTTGTATCTTACAAGTTTCTTGTACTTTATCCTAAAAACTTCTTGTACTTTATCCTAAAAACTTCTTGCATTGTGACTGGGTGTGGTATCATTCCATTTTCCTATGGTGTGATACAACAGTGATGCAGCATTATATCTCTTATTTAGACATAGTCCCAAAATATGTGAAATACTGTTGATGTAGACCCCAGCAAATAAACAAACACATATTTATCAGGATATAAAATATGTTATTTTACAACTGCAAATGACAGCCTGGTCTACAGTTATCTTAATAAGCTTGCAAAACACTGTTAGCCACATTGCTCACAAATCTTGATCAAGTTTTATGGAAGTTTTAGTGAAACAATTTGATTTACATAAATCTTTGTATGAAGATTGAACATGTTGATTACCCTCAAACCAAGACCACTTTAGGGCTGTTGGCTCCCCTTATGTAAATAAACAAATAACAAGTACTGTTTTATGTTATTTGATGACATAACATATAAAGTGTCAATATACAAACAGTAGTGCACTCACCCATCATCATTATTTTATAGTGTTAATATATCATTCACTGTGAAATATTAAAACAATATTCCACTCACAGATCATCATTATTGGCCATTACATGTTTCTAGGGAAAAAGTTCACAGAAAAACATGCTGCTGGATATTCTTGATGACATATTGCTTAAATTGAAAGTACAGTAGTGATATTTTATTGTAAAGCTGGTACAATGGAGAATGTAATGGTGCTAGAAATTTTAAGATTGCACCTCCTTTTCTAGACAGCTTACATGCTCACGTGCAAATGCCAACAGGCCAGACCTTTGCATACCATATTCTCTCTTATAAAGTATGTTGTTTGATTAAAATCCACTCACATAGCTCAAATGAGGACCTAAAGAAACCTCTAATCAGGACCTAAAGAAACAAATTCGGATCCAAATACTGAAAAAATATGACCAAAAGAAACCTCAAATGAAGACCTAAGAACCTGCAGTTAATAAAATACAGAACAAATGAGGACTCTAAAGAAACTTCAAATGAGGATCTAAAAAAACGCTAATGAGGGACCAAATACAGAACAAATGAGGACTCAAACTTCATATGAGAACTAAAGAATCTCTTATGAGGACCCAAATACAGAACATTTACTTAAATGAGGACCCAAAGAAATCTCTAATGATGACAAATGAGGACTTAAAGTCATCTAAAATGTGGGCCTAAAGACATTCCTAATGAGGACATAAAGACACCTCTAATGAGGGTCTAAAAATAATTATTGAAGCTTTTTGAAAATGATGGCATATTATTTCAAAATAGTGCACATTACTGTCAAAAATGGACATGTTAAATTGTTAAGGGACTTTGAAAAACTGGGAAATGGAAAACCTTTTGTGAAACTTAATAAGAAAACTATGGTATGACGGGATATAATGATGGAGAGACAGATATGTTGTAGCACCTATAATTGTTTGATGACAATCATCTTGCAGTTATTGTGGCTTTCAAAGAGCAGTTACCACACTGTTTTGGAAATAGTGACTGATGGCAAATTTGACTTAAAATGTTTGTCTGCAATTTGCTGCCCGATCACTTGGTGATTGTTTGGAAGTGAATGATGGAGAGGGAGCAAGCTGACATTTCAAGCCAGTGTTATTTAAGATTCTCATTCTTGAGATTTTTATCATATTATTGTTCACAGATGATCAGTAAAAAAAAAAAAAAATCAGCTCTCCCTCTTTAATGTTGATTAACCCTATTCCCTCATATAGACTCATTTTGACGCACTCAATAGGTACCACATAAAGCCTGATCTGCAGAAAGCCAAGCTCAAACCTTACCAAATTTAATTGTAAAATCCTCATTACCAGACCACTGAGGAGCAGCGAAGAGCATAAAACCTGATCAGCCTGCGAGTTACTCGCAGGCTGATCTGGTTTTATGCTGTTCGCATAGGTCTTTCATGGTATCCTCTATGAGGGAAAGGGTTAAGTCTTTGCTTCCTGACAAATCAAATAAACTTGACAAGTGTAGATCTCATTACATGGGAAAACACTATTTTTAAATTGCCCACTTTAGGAAAAATGGTTATATATAGAATATGTTATCCCTAAAGAAAGTGCTTGTGGTACCACTTGACACGTTTCGCATCATGACGTCTTCACCAGTTCTGGGTAATAAAATGTTCAGACTTTGAAGTGAGCACATGCACCAAGATTGAAGAAAATAGAAATTCTAAATATAGATTTTATATTTCTAAATATAGGTTCAATACCGTTCGTAAAACTTTTGCCTGTAATAGAGAAACCATTCTTTTTTTAACAATCCTGGAATTTTACAGTAAGTTGGACCATGTGTCTATAGATGGATGTCGATAGATGAAATTGTTATGAATCAAAGTCTTAGACTATGAGAATCTGTGAATGAGTTGCTCTAATGACTGAAAATGAGAAAAGAAATCAAAAATATGTTTTTGCAGAATATGGTTTTAATCAATTCAGAATGTCAGTAAATAGTAGCAAAACAGATTAAAAAAAGGAAAAGAAAAGTGAGGGTGCTTCATGAACGCATGTATGGTTACTACACTGTTTTGTTTGAATTAAAAATGTTTTGTTAGCTTGTAAGCACTAAATATTCATTTTAGATATGGTTGGTTAATTCTGTTGCGTTGTGAAATCATTACTTTTGTGTTGGATTATCATTAAAACATACAAGATGTGTTACATTAACTTTAGCGCAGTCAGACAATTTATCTTTACAGGAAGTATTCCTGTTTTGGAATGTGAAAATTCTTTAAAAAAAATAAGGAATAAATAGCTGAGAAAGATTGGTCGTTTATCAAGGAATAGAAGAAGTACTCTTGTCAAGTGTTGGATGTTCCAAAATTAATGATTTAGTGTTGAACAACTGATTTTTGCTGAACAAAATTTATTACTTTGTCATTTGCTGAGGAAGTTGGTTATCTGAGACCAATAAAACTTAATTCCCTCCTGTATGGTTTTTAAATTAGTTGGCCAGTAGTCAAGTATTTGGCCAGACTGCAACAAATCATACAATTTATTACCTTGTGGGGGTGTTTTCACAACAGAAGTGTATTTTGTATGATTTTTCAAAGTGATTTGTACTTGTACGCCAAGTGATCTCAAAGTGTAAGACCACTCTTGCAAAACAGCGTGAAGGATTTGAAGAAAACTTACATGAAGGCAGTATACCAAATGGAAATCTGCATCAAGGGATTTTATTTCCATCTGACATTTCCAAGGGGAGATCAGTACCCAGTATTAGGTCTCTTTTCCTTTTGACAAATGGCATGGCTGGATGATAGGTCAATCTAGTTTAATGCATTTGCATAATATAAATTACATCAGCAATCATATTTTTGTATGGTGCCATAATAAAGAAATTATAGGGTGACATAAGTGAAAAATCATTTAAATCTGATAAAGAGTAGTTCATTTACCATTCATGTTTTCTATAAAAAGGTCTATTTTTTCATGTTTTTCCTCAATCTTTTAAAATGGCTGATTGGTTTGAAAGTTCAATATTTCAGAAAATTCAGGTTCATTAATTAGATTTGATCAAACTTAAGATATATATTGAGATGTTTTGTAAATACAGTGTCTGTATATAAATAAGGTTACAATCATATACTAAGGCTGACAAAAATGTTAGATCATATCAACTGTTTGATTTGATCTCCATGAGGAGACATGATTCACTTGCCATGAAACAAGACTATTGACAGAGAACTGCGCAGTATGGACCTTATGATCATGGAAATCCAACATTCATGATGATGAAACGTCTGCTGCGTAACGGTAAATTTACATATTTGCTTAGCTGAGCTGGTTTGCATGATCAGCAACATTTTGACAATATATTGGTTGCATCGGTATCGGTAGTCAAAAAACTGATGACTTTAGAAATATGATCCATTTTATCAGTAATACATTCGGGAGGTCCATCATTGACTTCTGTTTGTCATTGTAAAGATGGCAGACTTGATTTTTTAACTTCTTGAAAAATGTATTGACACATTGCTGAGCTTAGAACAAATTACAAAAGAATGATGCATGAATAATTGTGCAAGTGTGTATCCAGGCACACACACATTCACCCATATGTACAATTCTTCGGTGAAGTGACTTCTTGTTTCTTTTTAACCCTTTCCCTCATAGAGGAAACCATGAAAAGACCTATGCGAACAACATAAAACCAGATCAGCCTGCGAGTAACTCGCAGGCTGATCAGGTTTTATGCTGTTCGCTGCTCCGCAGACATCTGGAAATGAGGACTTTATAATTTAATTTGGTAAGGTTTAACTGTGGTTTTCTGCAGATCAGGCTTTATGTGGTACCTATTGAGTGTGTCAAAATGAGTCTATATGAGGGAAAGGGTTAAATAGGGATTAACTTGCTACAATAATGTTTAAATATTATTTTCTTAAAAGGGCATCATTTTCCTAATTATCTTCAAAATGTTCATGTAATATCCCACCCCACCCCTCACACAGGAGGTTGATGAATAAACATCAAAACAGTCCCACCAGTCTTCAACCCGGGTCAGTTCCAGCTAGGGACACTTGGGTCTTGCTCATGTCCAGAGTATTTTGCTTCTGACTTCCTTGCTTGGCACTCAGCATATAAGGGTAGTTGCAGGATTGGTTGGCCAGGTGACAGGGTGTGGTATCATGACACATGTCTACAGTGTGATACTGTGCAGTGTGGCAGCACTATATCTGTCTCAAGTAGACATTTTCTTCAAATGACTGAATTACTGTCGGTGGGATGTTAAACCCAACAAACAAACAAACAAACTTCCTAATAGTATCTACTATATAGAATCTTCTTCTAGTAGTATAGAATTCTTGGAAAACATCCCATGTCTTGCAGAGAATGGGCCAGTTTTGCTAAAATTTCTACCCCCAAAAGCCTTAAAAGACAGTATGAATTTCACTCATTTAAAAAAATCATCATGAATACTGATTAGTTGATGTTTCAATTAAAAGAAAATTGTCTTATTTCTTCATGATTTACTGTGCATATAAAAAAATCATTGAATATTTTATTGGATGACCTGCTCAAAACTATGATAAAAAAAAAATATTTGTGATTTCATTGAACCAGACAACTGACTGTATTGTCTTTATGGACAGTTTTCTGCACTGGGGAGAAGTATGAGAAATGTTCTCAGGTTGTTTGTGTTGCATCCACTTCCATCTCGAGACACACTGGCGATACAGAGACGAGGAAGTGAAACTGAAATCCATGGTGGGAATAGTGTGCTTCCAATGTTTTATTGAACACTACAATGTCTTGAAACTAGTTGTTGAGTCTGTCATGTTGTTTTCTTTTAGTTAAGTGTTTGATCTTTTGCAGTAATGCGACATTGAAACAGTTGCAAATAACAAGACTTCAGTGATAAGACTACCAGTTGGTCAATTGGTCTTAATTATGATGTGGTCTGATTAATGAAGTTGGCTTAACTATGAGGTGGTCTTAATTATGAGGTAGGCTTAATAATGAGGTGGTCTTAATAAGAAGGTGGGATTGATAAGAAAGTGATGTTAATGTTGAGGTGAATGGATTAATGAGGGGTGGTTTTAATATTGAGTTGATCTTAATGAAGAGTCCTAATTTTGAAGTGGTCTAAAAAATAATGTGGTCAGATTAATGTGGCTGGCTTGTTGATGAAGTGATCTTTTTGAGGTGGTCTTAATATCAAGGTGGCCTCAATATTGAGGTGGTCTGATTAATAATGTGATCTGATTAATGAGGTGGTCTTAAAATCAAGGTGGTCTCAGTAATGAGGTGGTCTAATATTGAGGTGATCTGATTAAATGTGATCTATTAATGAGGTGGTCTTAATATCAAGGTGGTCTCAGTAATGAGGTGGTCTAAATATTGAGGTGATCTGATTAGCAATGTGATCTGATTAATGAGGTGGTCTTAATATCAAGGTGGTCTCAGTAATGAGGTGGTCTTAATATTGAGGTGATCTGATTAGCAATGTGATCTGATTAATGAGGTGGTCTTAACATCAAGGTGGTCTCAGTAATGAGGTGGCCTCAATATTGAGGTTGTCTGATTAGCAATGTGATCTGATTAATGAGGTGGTCTTAATATCAAGGTGGTCTCAGTAATGAGGTGGTCTAAATATTGAGGTGATCTGATTAATAATGTGATCTAATTAATGAGGTGGTCTTAATATCAAGGTGGTCTCAGTAATGAGGTGGTCTAAATATTGAGGTGATCTGATTAGCAATGTGATCTGATTAATGAGGTGGTCTTAATATCAAGGTGGTCTAGTAGATAATTTACTGGCCAGATTAATGAGGTTGAATTGATAATGAAGTGGTCTTAATAGTGAGGTGGTCTAATAGATAATGTACTGGCCAGATTAATGAGGTTGAATTAAAGGTTGTTATGCGAGTGGACCTTTAATCAGGTTTTTCTCTCTTTGATTTGCAAGTTAAAGTGTTTGATTTCTTTCCATAATTACATCTGAAACTTTCTGAGTAGAAATCAAGTTCAGGTATATATAAAATGTCCATAAAATAAGAAAATATATCCAGAGGTTGTCAACGTTGATATTATGGGCCACTTAAGATGTTCTTTATGTCCTGCCCCTCAAGATCATCTTCAGTAATTACATACAGCTATCTAATATCTTGAGAAGGTTCAATGAAAGCTTTTTGGGCAATTTTAAAATGGAAATTCTACATCAGTTAAGCATTTTCTTCTGCATGGAATTTAGATTATGAATATTTTGTGAAAAAGATGCAAATGAGTGAGAGAATTCTAGAGTTATTTACATATTTTAGCTCAAAAATCGATCAGATGTTAAAAATGATTTGGTATTGAAATAAGATATTTAAATGATAGTAGGAGTTCAGAATTACATGCAAAAAATAGGTTGGATATGAGAAGAAACATGAAATAAAATCGAGACATTAAATATTGTTTTAAGATCTAAAGATGGTTCGGTGCAGGAAAATAAATTCTGTTTAAGAGTTTTATGATATAACTGTGTGGTTTTGGTAGGCATGAAAAATAACAGACACTTTGTTCAAGTACATGGGGACTTCATAGATGGTTTGCTCCTGTGCATCTTTTGGTTCCTTCAATTCTTCGTTCAATTGCATCTTTTTTTTGCATTTAATAAAGAACAAAATCTGCTGATACCAGAGACTTAATTCGCATTACATTGTAATTATGTTCCATAGCATTTTGTTCTGTCACAGACTGTATTAGATTAAATGATAAAGTAGTTTCCCATTTAGAGATTTCTTTTCCTCCTTCTTCCATTAAGTTGCATTCATACTTTCCATAAAACAAAGTATTTAAATAATTAAAGCTATGAATTAAAATAATCTTTAAATCCTTTGGAGACTTTCATTTCGAATCTTCAGTCAGGGGTTCCTTCTTTCAACTGACAATTGTTTCTCTAGAATTCTCTAGTTAAGATTTTCTTCATCTCTCAAATCTTTATCAACATGATTTAAAAATTTTGAACAAATTGAAAACATTTTTCTGTTGGAAAATGTTATGATACCAAGTATGCAAAATTTCTATTCTCTCAGTCAATAAATAAGTTTGTTCAGTTTGAGTGAGCGAGCGAGCCTTTCAAAATCTGAGTTGGAGAAAGATTTCTGTTTGCTGTTTCATAAATTGCTGGCTAGGTTCAAGTGGCCAGCTTGTTAGTGTTGGCCTTGGGAGTAGTGTGTCGTGTTTGGTCTCAGTCTGTGACAAAATGTTAACATGTAAGTTAAAGACCAAGTTCTCCCTTTTGGTCCTACGCTATGTTTACCAATATACATTTTTGTATTCAAATTAGATTAACCCTTTCCCTCATAGAGGAAACCATGAAAAGACCTATGCCAACAGCATAAAACCAGATCAGCCTGCAAGTAACTCGCAGGCTGATCAGGTTTTATGCTGTTCGCTGCTCCTCAGTGGTCTGGAAATGAGGATTTGTAAATAAATTTGTAAGGTTAACTGTGGTTTTCTGCAGATCAGGCTGTATGTGGTACCTATTGAGTGCGTCAAAATGAGTCTATATGAGGGAAAGGGTTAACAGATGATCCAATGCCTGCATAGAGATATCATGTGAGCAGATTAATCTTATCTGTGCAAATGAACATATAAGTTTGTCTGTGATACTGATTGTTGACATGAATGGAAAATGCACATTTCCTGTTTTCTACAGAGGAAAATTAGGCCCCACCATCACCTGTTGTTAAGGAATCATTTCCTGTTCATAGGACAACTGCTCACAAACAGTATCACAAACAAAACCATGTGCTATGTTGTTCAAACCAGGTCAATCACTGACTACCTATTATCCACATGTAGCCAATGAATAGCCTGTAAGTCAGTTTAAATATAACTGCGAACACTAGAAAGGCTCTTAACCCCTTGACAATGAGTAAAATTGAGGCCTAAATTTTCATTTCAAAAACTGGCAATGTGCGTTTATCTCTTAACCCTTTCCCTCATAGAGGATACCATGAAAAGACCTATGCCAACAGCATAAAACCAGATCAGCCTGCGAGTAACTCGCAGGCTGATCAGGTTTTATGCTGTTCGCTGCTCCTCAGTGGTCTGGAATGAGGACTTTATAATTAAATTTGGTAAGGTTTAACTGTGGTTTTCTGCAGATCAGGCTTTATGTGGTACCTATTGAGTGTGTCAAAATGAGTCTGTATGAGGGAAAGAGTTAATGAAACCAGTTGACCACTGTCAGACTAGTGGTTTCATTATCAAGGATTTATTATACCCTCGCTTCACCTTCTCCCACTTCACAAGGTGAACCAGGGGCGATCTAGGAGTCACATGCGCTATCCTCACCTGTCACCCTCCCTCCTGATGAGTCCTGGTTACAATGAGTTCAACATCTTAAGGAGCCTTTGAAGAACAACAATAGGTACCACATAAAGCCTGATCTGCAAAATACCACAGTTAAACCTTACCAAATTTAATTACAAAATCCTCATTTCCAGACCACTGAGGAGCAGCGAACAGCATAAAACCTGATCAGCCTGCGAGTTACTATCCCAAATCAGAGTGATAAATTAGGTTTAAAGTAATTGAAATTACAATCTTTTTTTAAACTTAGAAAGTTAGGTCAAAGTTTTGCATGCAAGCTACTATCAAGGGTCTATCTCAGCAACCAGGGCACATATGGGATTGAATCTTCACACACGAGTTCCCAGCTCTGTTACCTAATATTGTGAAGATGATTTATGAAATTGTGTATTGAATTTATTTAATTTAATTAACTGTGTACATCTCTTCAGGTTTGATGCTTCAGACTTCATTCTAAGGGTGTAAAAAATGTTATGTTTGCAGAAAAAGATTAATAGAACACAACCTGAATTACCAAGGCAAAAAAAAAAATGTTCCATTTCTGGTCTCCCGACCGACCTTTTTTTTTAACAACTTACCCTTAAGGTTTTTTACCTTTCCGCCTCTAAAAAAAAAATTTCCCTTTTTATACCTTTCATTTTATGTTAAAAAAAAAATCCCGAACTACCGACCCTCTTTTTTATTTGCTAGAGGCAAGAAACCGAACTTCCTTTTTTTGGCCAAACCTTATTCAGTGTTTATTGTTCACAACACTGGTGTTTTTGTATCATATAGATAGTCCCACATGAGTCAGTGCCCAGGTTTTGTATTATGACATGTAAATGTATCCATCTTCGTCATAAAACCCCTGCCATCTACTTAACCTATGCAGGGTCATTGATATTTTATCATTATACCCCCCTGCTACACAAAATGAGGTGGGAGGTTTATAAGTTCCACAGGAGTTTTCCTGTCACATCCGTCCCATTTTACACAAAAATTTATATTTTGAATGAAGGTGATATAGCGGGGTATAAATCACCTTTTGTCACAGTTCTGGATTCTTTTTAGTAATTTTTCTCTTATTTGGACTGAGTTTCTATCATGTTTCTATCATGATTTTCATGTATTACATTGAGCTAAGTATGTAGAATTGATGGATTGGGGGTCACTTCTGTTTACTTACTTAGCCTTCACACACTAAACCTTCTGTAATATTAATTTGGTCACACAATATTCTCCCTTCTGACTTTAAGACCTGTGACCTTGACCTCATGTGACCTTGACATATACTTATGAGTCTTACCCTGTTGGTCAAGCCACAGTGGTGTGTGTGTGATACTCAACAGCATTTTTGTATGAAATAGTTTTAATGACCTTGATCTAAAGTCATTTGATCAAGGTCAAGGTCACCAACAATTATATCAGTGCTAATTTGAGTGCTATTTAAGTCCAACTTGGAGCAGGTCTAGTTAAATTTGGTCCATATTTACTTAATCTTAGTATTTCAAACTGTATGGAAAATTACCTTTTTAGTCTGGTATTTACCACTGAGACTGAGACAGCTTGATTGTAAGTAGAATCCAACCATTAAGCTCTGGTGTGCTAGATAATACAAATGGTATCATGCCATTCTTAAAGTCTGTTTCAAGATAGACAATATAACTAGTTTTGACATGGTGTGGAATCATGCCACAAGTCTGCAGTGTGACAAGCGTTATTATGTAAGTGTGGTCTAATGCTATAATTATCCTAGAATTATGGAGGGGTGAGTGAATTCCAACAACCATACTTAGTGCTAAGTAATACTTAAATACTCAGGGACGTATTTCTAAACTAATATTGTGATTAAGGTTATCCCCCATGTTAAGACTACAGTCATGCATATAAATATTTTATGACAAAGGAATGGTTGTGGGTTTCTACCTAGTTAAAGAATTAAACTATTACTAAGCACTAAGTATTGTTGATGGAATCAAGCTTTACATTATGTCTCAAAACATTATATAAGATTATACCCCATCATATTCATATGAGTGATACTGAATAGTCTATTCTGATAAGTCAGAAACTGTTTAATATATAGCCCAATTTTTGTTTCTTACAGAATTATATATAAAAGTAATCAATACCAACCTTCAAAATGCTTTAATATACTCCAAAATGGATTGTATTCCTTTTCTGATATCCAAAACAGATGATATCCCTTAGTGATATCACAACTGTTTAGATACTATTAATTTCTGTGAGTGATATAACCAGTATCTTTATATCTGTAGTCATTCAAAGATTCATGGAATCCTACCAGTTTCTACCAGTGATATCAGTATTTCTTTACATCAAATGATATCACCACTTCAAGTGATATCACAATTTACAAGTGATATCCCACAAGTGATATCAACACTTCCTGTACATTTAATGATATCACCACTCTCAAGTACAAGTTCTGTCACATTTCCATCATCCAAGTGATATCAGCAATGTTAAACAAGTGATATAGCGGCACTTTCACCCCTCACTTACCACAGCTACAACACGACTGATCTTCACTGATCTTTACGCAGCCTTCTCATCTCTCTGCCTCACCACTTATTCAATATTTTATTGATGGGTAAAAAATATCTGGAGTTTTTACCCTTCAAGGCCTGTTGCTCAAATCATCTTTCAAACTGCGCCTGTTGAATTGAATCCTGTTTAAACCACATAAGATGGGGGGAGTAAAGTCAGTTCATTACTCCGTCTAAACTGGAGAACAGGTGTTTATGTTTGCTGATCAGTTTATGATCATTTTAAAAAGCTGTAAAGGGAACATAAAAAGGGCTGAATTTGCCTTAGTTATAATGCCATAATGAAAGTATTGTTGGTAAAGGTCTTCATTAAGAGACTCTAAAGTGATATAAGATGTTATGTTTACACATACTTTTGGATAGAGTTACTTATATTAATTACTTTTTTAAATAAGTTTAGGAATATATTGAAGGATATAAAGTTTGGAATTTTTAGATGAATTAGCTATATCTTCCACAGAAGGTAAGACGGGTCAGTCTGTTTTCTCTGCAAAGGTTTGTATAGCTGAGCTATTTTTCAAAGAAAAAAGTTGAGGTACTGTCATGGTGTTATTGTCCACAACATATAGTCATTATTGTAAACAATAAGCTTGGCCATAATTTCTAAACTAATAACACTGCTGTCATCAAACTTCACATACAAGGGCTACATGTTTAGCATGGATCATAACTCTTACGTTCATTTTGACTAAATTTATCTCTCCCTTTTAAAAAAAAAATACAGTGAAAATCAGATGAGCATTGGCACCCACATGAGATGCTCTTGTTTTATATTTCTAATTTATAAGTTTAGTATACTATATTACGTTATCGTGAATAAAATATTATATGAACATAATTATGTACCGGGGTATGCATTTCAATGTAACCAGGTGAAAGAAAAGTGCAGCAAGACTGGGACTCAAACTCAGGACTTCTCACTCACAGGGCATGTGCTATACTAACTGAGGTTTTTGACTGCTAAAAATATTCAAATCTCTCACCGACAAGGGTTTTGTATAGTAGATACCTTAAAACATTGCGGGTACTGGTTAATTATATAATGATGTACAACAATATAATGTGTTTTATAAAAGGAAATGTAATGTTTACTTTTCCCAGTGGCTGAGTGGTTAGAGCATCTGCCTCAGGAACGGGAGGTCATGGGTTCAGTCCCTGTCTGCGACATACCAAAGTCATGAAAAATGGTACTGTTATAGCTCCCTTGCTTGGCGCTCAGCATATAAGGGTAGTTGCAGGACTGGTTGGCCAGGTGTCAGGATAATGTGACTGGGTGTGGTATCATGCCACATGTCTACAGCGTGTTACTGCAGTGTGGCAGCACTGTATCTGTCTCAAGTAGACATCATCTCCAAATGACTGAAATACTGTTGATGGGACAATAAACCCAACAAACAAACAAACAAACAGTTATGTTTCAATTCATTTCCCATACTGATTTTTATGTTTATATTGTTCCTATATAAAATTTTATGTATTGGTAGAACTGCACCTTAATCCTTTTCCTCATACAGACTTGTTTTGACACATTGGGAACAGAGCAAACCCTGATCAGACAGCTCCTAAATATTGCCCAAAACAGTGTGAAATTTCCTAATTTCAGAGGTAAAGGTCACATTCTTAAAATACTAAGAAAAAAATCTTCATCTAACCACTGATCTACCACCTACCATAAGCCAGCTGAAGGGTTTCCTCACATGAAAAAATAAACACCTAGACTGGTATTCAAACCCACAGCCATGAAAGATATGTATGAGTCAACAATCACAACAACTCAAGCACAGGGGTCTCCTTTCTTAAATGGTTCATGTCAACATGGGATAAAAACAACATTATTTCTTGATATTTGATATGAAACTTGATCCTTTCACAATATTATACAGGGAGAATAGCAACTATTGTGAAAGATATATTACTTGTTATATGAGACTACTGAAAATTCAGAAAGCAAATTAGATTTGTTGCAAGTTATTAAAAGCAAGCAAATAATTTTCATACTGAACAGCAAATCAATTTCATTGAGCATTCAATTTTGAGAGTGGAAAGTTTGAATTTGCACAAATGTTTTGCTAAGGCGGAAATACTAATGACCTTGAGAAAGAGGAGTTTAGATAGGTCATGAAGCCTTTCTTGTAATTTTTTTCATTTATCCTCTTTCTAATATTACAACAAAGCAATTTAAAATGCATTTATAGAACCGTCTTTTTAGTATATTTAGTAGATTTTTACTGTCTCTTTTTTGTTTTCGTTCTCTCCCTCTTCTTTCTCTTCATTTCTGCATCTTTCTCTCTTGTTGTCTTTCTACCCTTTCTTCCCTCTCTTCTATTTCCTCATCTCTCTCTTTCTCACTCTCTTTCTCTCTCTCCCCCTCTGTCTCATACACAGAATAAATTTCATATTGATTTCATTGTGACCTTAAATACAACTCATTTTTTAATACATATAAGATTACATCATAATAATTTGTATTTTATTGAGATGTACTTTATACTGTATCTCTTGAGAAAATCAAACATCCTGAGAAAGAATCCTGGATAATTTTGAGTCACTGTGGTTATAAATTATGCATGATTTACTCTAATAAATCTCATTTATAACTGTATATATTAGTTTATATCCATCCTGTATTTCTCATGTCTAGACACTAGCCCTGTTGGCTGCATCTTACTCTGGAAATGACATACCAAAATCATTATATCTAAATAGTTTTGGTACATTTCCTTGCTTGGCACCTTGTGTTTTGTAGTTCCAGGACTGGTTGACCCTGTGTCAGGAAGAAGCTAGGTGTAGTTGTGTGCTGCTTACATAAAAATAATTATTGTAGTTTCCCATTGATTTCTATTAACCCTTTCCCTCATATAGACTCATTTTGACGCACTCAATAGGTACCACATAAATCCTGATCTGCAGAAAACCACAGTTAAACCTTACCAAATTTAATAATAAAGTCCTCATTTCCAGACCACTGAGGAGCAGCGAACAGCATAAAACCTGATCAGCCTGCTAGAGTTACTCGCAGGCTGATCTGGTTTTATGCTGTTCGCATAGGTCTTTTCATGGTGACCTCTATGAGGGAAAGGGTTAAACTGTATATTGCAAACAAGAAGATTATTTTGAGATTGGAGAAGGCACTTTTCAAAATTGTTTTGTTTCTTGCTTGATGAAAGAAAGCTTAGTCTATGTTCTAGTTTCCAATATATACATATATTTTCAAATGCATTGTTCAGTTAATGTATTAAATAAACTGTGATAAAAAAGTAAATGCAGTGCAAGCGAGTGAGTGGGTAGCAGTACATTTTGTACTAAAATCAGTTTGAATAAGCTATAAATTGACACTAGTATATGGGTATATCAAATGGTTCATTAGCTCAGTAGGTAAGTGTGCAGATTATATTTTTCTATGCAGGTACTACAAGTTAGGTAATGAGACTTTTTTATGAATGAATAAAAATACCATTCATAATTAAAAATAATATAAAAAAGTATTGATAGAATATTTTTCCTTGGTGCATGCAGTACTTAAGTATTACATTTATATTTTTGGGCTCTTTTAAAAGTTGCTTTCTTGACATATATCTTCAGAAAAATACTTTTTGTAAGCTGCCCATCAAAAGAATTTTTGGTTTTATCCTGTCTTGTTACACATACCAGTGTTTACTCATGTAAAATTTATTACACTGGTTTCATTGTCATTGCTTTTAAAATGTGATTCTTGTTTATTCAATTTATTATATTATGCAAAATAAACATGACATATAATAACATTAAAACATTTTCTCACAGTAACATCTGTGTTTTGATTTATTATGAACTGAAATTTCAAATTAAATCTTGTACAAGGCTTTTTCTGTATCAAAGTGGTATACAGGGATATTATAGGCACCTTCAGCAGTATTTCCTGTTTTAACTTCATTTCACAATCAGACATCAAAATTGATCAAACACTGATAGCATTTTATGAGTGATAAACTTAATGTTTCAGAACTATCTCTTCATCATATACTTACCTGATAGACTTCTATGAGGTTTCTTAATCACTGCATGGTTTTGTGTCATGCCTGAGTAAGAACAAACTGCAGTGACATCTTGACATTTACCTGGTCTGGTTCCCAGCCACCATACACTAAGATTTGTAAGGGGAAGGAACTCCAGACAAAATATGACATTGGCCCACATCCTTTACTTTCTATTCAGACTCTAAATTCTGAAATTTTAAATAATTCTTTTTTTGATAATTGATAAATTTATTAAAATACCATAAATACTAGTAACTGTTACATTCAGATGTAAAGAAAAAATGACTATTTATGGATTTAGAAATATCACTTTGAATGTTTGCACTTCTTGGGTCTTGACATAAAAATTGAATCAGGTCCTAGGTGTTAGTGTCCCATGCTTAACGCTTTCCCTCATAGAGAAAACCATGAAAAGACCTATTCGAACAACATAAAACCAGATCAGCCTGCGAGTAACTCGCAGGCTGATCAGGTTTTATGCTGTTCGCTGCTCCTCAGTGGTCTGGAAATGAGGATATTGTAATTAAATTTGGTAAGGTTTAACTGTGGTTTTCTGTGGCAGATCAGGCTTTATGTGGTACCTATTGAGTGCGTCAAAATGAGTCTATATAAGGGAAAGGGTTAACCCTTTATGTCATAAATATTCATGTTCAAATTTATGACGTGATGAATATTACTAGTATATGGAGCAAAGGATCTCTCTTTGCCATGCAGACTGTAGAATTGATATTTTTGACCCTGATCAGACAGTTTCAAAGCCTTCAGGAGTAGTCTGCTCTGGGTCTGCTGTGTTTGCCAGTGTGTCAAAATGAGTGTGTAGGATGTAAAGGTTCAAGTTTATTTGCAAATATGTTATTTATGACAAGATGATTACACATCGGGGAATATAAATAAATAATTGAACAAGATGGGTTAGATAAACAAAGAGTGGCGTTCCTCCTTTAAACATTGCCTACAACGCAATTTTCTATTAAAAATGTCTCGATTCGTTGATAGTTCATTGTGTGCAGGAGAAAATTGATATTATTTGTTATTCAACTTGAGCTAAATATCCTCACAAATTTGCATTATTTGTTATACTTTTGCTCTATTCTCATTAAAGATTGCATTAACTGCTTAGAATATAGGATACTTGGTGATCTGTGGTATTTATAAAATAGAGGCCATAGGGTCACCAATGTTTATAATGTTGGTAATTAGTTACTGTTATCATTATCACCATGTTTAAATCATCATTATCAATAGCATCAGTATATCATCATCATCATCATCAGTATGCATAGCACATGAACATGATATCATATTATCATCATCACACGCATGCATATCAGCAGCAGCAGGATATAATAGTTATTATCATTATATCATCAGCAGCAGGATATCATAGTTATCATCATTATCATCATCAGCAGCAGGATATCATAGTTATCATCATTATCATCAGCAGCAGCAGGATATCATAGTTATCATCATTAATCATCAGCAGCATCAGCAGCAGCAAAAGCAACAGCATATCATTATCTCAACCACCACCAGCCTCATTATCAACAGCACAAAATCATAATCATCCTTGTCAGTTGTTACTTTTTTTAAACAGCATTTAACCAGCATCACCAACACCATTGATGTATACTAAAATGATATAGAGGTCTGATATTTGTTTGTTTTTGTAGAAGATGCAATTTTATTTCATCATGTGAACCTCAAAAATTGTATTTCACAAATTGCGTAAGAATATTATATTGCAAATTCACGAGATGAAATCATCCACACTCACACACACAAAAAAAAAGAATTTATTTTATGATGGAAAGAGTGAAATTATACCTTTTAGTTTTCACTGAGCATTAACCAAATATGAGTTTTATTTATATAGCAATATTCCATTCAAAAACATAAAAAAAAATAATATTATAGCTCCCTGACCATCAGCTGTCTGGTGTTAACGTGATATGGAGGACGGGATAGATTGGATTATAATTGATTATTAATGTTGTTTACAGCAGGTCAGGGACAGCATGCCGTTTTCAGGTGTAAATAATCGCTACTGTCAACAAGGCAACCACTTGTATCTCAAGTTGATTAAGAGAGAGACTGTGTTAAATGTAGTGTGTGTTTGTGAGCTGAGGTGGAAATTTTAACTCAGCAGAATGTGCTGTATTTACTTATCTGTTGTTATTGTTGTTGTTTTTTTCAGTGTCAGACAGGTATCTTTATAAGGTCTTTTTTTCTCTGGTGAGGTTGTTAGAGAGACACGGTGCAAATGGTTTGAAAAGAAGAGAAAAAAAATAAAACTAAAGAACTGTTTGAAAATATTCTTGCATGGTAATATTTTCACATGCCTGAGTGAAGAATGTTTCCGTGGCAACAAAAAAATCTGGAAATAAATTGAATCACATCCCCTTAAATTCTGACTGTTTCACAGTGTATTTTAGTCACAATTTCCTTATTTTTTTATTTTATGTAAAAATGATATTGCATTCTGGGTCCAGAACTCAATCTGCAATGAGGAGTTGATATTTTTTCTAGCATGAACAAATTAATTTCCTTTAGGTGTTTGACAGAATGGATGAGTTTAGAAATGTTAATTGTGAGAGTGAAGCCCTGTGAGAATGTTTGGCAAGCCAGATATTGGAGGGAATCCGTGTAAAGGGCAAGACACTGGTGGCATCTGTCTAAAGCTGATGTTCACCAATCCTGGCTTGTCATTATCTGGCTTAATCAAAATTATGTTTACAATTTTGAGTTTTGCTGTCTGAGTAATAAAACAAAAACAAAAAAAAGCTAAAATATTCAGGGCACTCCAGAGTTATTGCCCTTTGATTAATTAGCCCTTAATTTTCATGTGAGGAAATTGCGGCAGGTAGTTTGATTTTTTTTCTTTGTGCCTCTTAATATTCTTTCTTCCTTTCCGTAATTACCTGTATGTGGATACCTATGATTTAAAATCTAGGTGTATTCGATTGGGACTTTGGTTGACAACAGTCGAGATCGTTGACAGTGTTTTCTATTTGACTGGTGGCGTGGTAAGAATGTGACATAACAGCTTTAAGTAGAACTCAACAAAGAAGATTAGCCTAATTGGTTTTCAAAACTAAGATCAAGAACTAGATATTTGAAGAAATATATATAATTATACTTATTCAAACAACACATTGTATATTTTTGCAAAACAGAAATCTATAAATTTTATGTAAATTATTTAAAAAACCCCTAGAAGTAATGTTACTACCTAGTGTCTGGCTAGTGCTCGACATGGTAGTAAATCCGTCCCTATATACTCTTTGGAGCAATTTTGAAGATGCAGCGAAAATATGCTACTAAAACACACTGGGCAATCTATTGACATATTATCACATCTTTTATTGCGAGAAAATGTTTGTTCATGTCATTTACTGAGTTTGTTAGCACCTTTTTGCAAACTGATAAATGTTATCTCGTTCAAATCAACATGGCGAACCTCGGAGGAGAAACTCGGTAAGTTTGAAAAACACCATGTATTAGAGTAAAATAAGGTTTTCCAACGAAAAATCTTCCAAAAATGGTAACAGTAATGCAAAATATACCGATTCTATGTAGCTGATGCCGCTTTTAAGCCATATATACTGGAGTCGATTTTGCTCCAATAAATTATGAACATGAAATCGTAACGGTGGTGGCCCGAAGGCTTAGCCACAAGACATCGTAACTAAAAACCTCCGGTTTAGTAGAACTTTGAAATGTTTTGCAAATAGGTAATAAGATAGATATAGAATAATGTCAAATGATTTAACCCTTTCCCTCATAGAGAAAACCATAAAAAGACATATGCGAACAACATAAAACCAGATCAGCCTGCGAGTAACTCGCAGGCTGATCAGGTTTTATGCTGTTCGCTCTCCTCAGTGGTCTGGAAATGAGGATTTTGTAATTAAATGTGGTTTTCTGCAGATCAGGCTTATGTGGTACCTATTGAGTGCGTCAAAATGAGTCTATAGAGGGAAAGGGTTAATCATTTTAGCTTCATTTCTACAGAGACACTAATCAACTATCACTATGTGCAAGGTGAAAGAAATCTAAGTTCAGATCTTTATGTTTTTAACTTCTTTGTAAAAAAGCGACATTCATGCAATTATCTATTCAACTGGGCATTTTTTGTTGGGTAACTTTTTTCCTTTGCCCATCTAACTCACTCAACTAACTTATTGTTCTTAACAGAAAGTTCCAGTCGAAAATACCCCCTTGTTTACAGATAATATACTCTATCAAGACAACAACATTGATAAAATTGACAATAACAACATTGATAAAATTGACAATGAACATCAGGTTTATAAAAACGCCTTGATCCAGTGGAGTGTTCGTTGGCTTTGAATCTGAGGGTTGGAAGTTTCATCCCCTTGAGATTTGTTATCTTCACATGCTTTAAGAACTGGTTCAACCCAGGAACTGTCAAAAGTTAGAGTTTAAAGAGTACATGTTAAAAACTTGTGTGCCAATCAGGGTAAAAGTCATTTGTTAAAACTTATTAACCCCCATACCTTTCAGCCTTGCAAACAGTAGACCCAGATCAGACAGTGGTATATCATAGAAAGCCAGATCAGACAGTGGTATATCATAGAAAAGCCAGATCAGACAGTGGTATATCATAGAAAGCCAGATCAAACAGTGGTATATCAATGAAAGCCAGATCAGACAGTGGTATATCATAGAAAGCCAGATCAGACAGTGGTATATCATAGAAAGCCAGATCAGACAGTGGTATATCATAGAAAGCCAGATCAGACAGTTGTATATCATAGAAAGCCAGATCAGACAGTGGTATATCATAGAAAGCCAGATCAGACAGTGGTATATCATAGAAAGCCAGATCAGACAGTGGTATATCATAGAAAGCCAGATCAAACAGTGGTATATCATAGAAAGCCAGATCAAACAGTGATATATCATAGAAAGCCAGATCAAACAGTGGTATATCATAGAAAGCCAGATCAGACAGTGGTATATCATAGAAAGACAGATCAGACAGTGGTATATCATAGAAAGCCAGATCAAACAGTGGTATATCGTAGAAAGCCAGATCAGACAGTGGTATATCAAAGAAAGCCATATCAAACAGTGGTATATCATAGAAAGCCAGATCAGACTGGTATATCATGATTTTTTATTTTTTTCAAAATACACATAATATATTGTAGATAAGACACGTAATTAATACTGAAAGGAAGAAGAAGCACAAGGTACTTTTGTGTTGCTACTGGTAAATGTATATAGACACAAACAAGAGGGGCATCTAGGCCCTGGTTCTCTCCCTTGGATACAATTTACTTAATGCAGTGATGCTGTTTCCATGGACAAGAAGACAAAGTTTTCATGAAATACATTATTATAAAGGAGGCTTGACCAAGTAGTTTAGAAGATATCATATAATGAAATTGTTAACAATCATCAAATGCCAGACTTTGGCAAGTGCTCTGGTAAGCTGAACATTGGTGAAAGTGACCCCTTTAAAAATGAGGTTCCCAGGAGGAGGGGCTTGTTACATGTGGTGAACAAGTCAGATGATCAGATCTTGAATCAGGCTAATGAGATTTAACTGTTAACAAATATTTTGTTAGTTTGTGTTTCTTTTTCCTTTCAGTACAGTAAATTTTATAAAATTACCATTGCATTGACATCAGACAGGATAATTGGTGTACTACGCAGAATTGAATAAATAACACCATGGAAATACATATCAAGTTTTCTATAATACATTATAGTTTAAAATAAAAGCAAGAATTAAGTCACACTTCCCATACACCATCTTGTACATAAGTTGGATTTTCCAAACCATTTTGTCTTTTGCTCAGCTCAAAATGTTCAGAATTACCTCCCTTGATTTGCATTTTTCCTACCTTACAGGATGTTGATTCAGAATCATTGTGTGAATTGTCTTTTAATGTTTTACATAAGATTTCATTTCCTGTTTTAGCTTTTTTACCACTTGCACATTCTTCATTCACTACTTGCTCTTTTGAGTTTCTCTTACTTTCCTTTGAATTTTTTGCTAGATTCTTATTTTGAGTTTTTTCAGATTGGTCATCTGATTTCTTGCGATCATTCTTTTCCTTGTCACTTGATGAACTATTTCTTTTCAATTTCAGTCTGTTGTTACATCCCTTCACAACTTTACTAGTGCTAAGGTTCACATGTCCAGAACTGGTCCCGACCTGCCCTGCATAGCCATTCTGGTTCATGTTAACTGTATTGCTAGCCACTGGAACCTCTTCTGCGTCTAAAACTTTCCTAGTGGAATGTACCGGCTCATTAATATACCACACATGGTCTCTTGACACTGAGTTGATAGCAGAATCAGAGGGCATTGTCTGACCTGGATTGGAGATGGTAACCCTGCTTCTTCTTGGAGTGGAATTGGAGAGATCTGTCAATGGTTTAGAACTATTGTGTTTGCTGTTATAATTCACATCAACACTGCTTTTCTTGACATTATCTGAAAGGGCATAGATGATTTTATCCCAGAACAGCTTGTCATCAACTTTTACGTAAGTGAATGTTTTGAGGCAGCGCTTGAGTGCCTGGTCAATCAGACGCTTGTCCAAATCTTCCAGAAGGACCATGATCAGATGCTGCTTCTTTTCCATCAGGCTCTGCGTAAAGGCCGTCTTGAACTCGTACTTGCACCAATGGCTTTTGAGGAAGTTGTTTGACAGCATGAGAACAGTGTGGTGGCTGTCCTTCACCTTGTCCAGGATGTTGTCTGTGATGCAGCCACCTATGGGGAAGTCCCTGTGGTGGATACACAGCTTAAGACCAGGTCCATTGTTCTCACATGGTTCCTCAAGCCTTGGAAGAAGTGTGTGGAAAACCCAGGAACTGTCATGCTCACTGTAGGCAATGAAGGCATCATACTTTTTCTCAGAGCTTTTGATAACCTTTCGGCAAGGAAGGCTGATATGTAGCCTGGTGAATGCAAGAATTACTATTTCTTTCCTGTACCTTACTGATATTACTACACTAATGATTAAAAGCACCAGGACACTGCTTAACACAATCAAGGGGGCAGACATAATCATAAATGCTAGAGTCTCACAAAATCCTTTTTCTAATGTGGCTATAAGTTTTCCTCGGTGCTTTGGTGGGTTTGAACATGTGAGATTCGTCATGTATTTGTACTTCGTAAGAACTTCAAAGGACACATTTTTTAGCTGTGAAACTAAATACTCTAGCTTGCAGTCACAAACAAATGGATTATCCCTGATATCCACAAAGACAGTCCGACTGTGAAGTCTTAAAGCTTCAATGTCATCTCGGGTCAAGGTAGTTATATTGTTGTTTCGAAGGTCAAGCACACCTGACCCATCTGTCTGAAGGCCATGATCAGAAAATGTCTTGAAATACTTGATGGCATTGTGTGACAGATCTACATACTTCATCTTTGGGAAGTACCTTCGCCATTGCAACAGCATTGTGGGTAATTCCTTAAGCCTAGAATATGACATGTTGTAATATTGCAAAACGGGGTAACGCATTCTCTCCACCATGAAATGACTATGGTGCTTGGAGACTGCATGTGAGTGACTCTCGTCAATGAAGCGCATGTAGCGATAGTTACATCGGTTCTCTATTTTCTGGTTGTCCTGTCCAACTCTGGCAATATCCTCGATAATCTTTGCTTCAGTCATGTGTGAGTTCTCCACCGGAAGAGGCATCATGTCACTGATTGTCTGGTTCGTACCCATGGAATGATCATAGTCCGCAAATTGAAGTTTAGATAAGCTTTCCATAAAAGTGCTTTCTGACACTGAGCTGTTAAGCATGTTGGTATTCAGATTAAACGTCTGCATTTCTGCTGGTTCATCAGATGTTTGCGTGGTATCGAAAGGTCCTCCAGTGAATGATTTTGTGACATTTCGTTGCACAAAGCGCTCAAGGTTTTCTCCACCACAGTCAAACTGAGGACTTTGATTAACAAAGTTTGTCATGAATTCGAACATGAGCAGTTCATCTGTCTTAATGTCACTGTTGATGATTTCCACAACTTTCAAAACATCTTCACCAGAATGGACAATGTCATACTCTGCTAGGTAGTCCGTTATTGTGCATCCGTCCACAACTATATACCACAAATAAGGGGCACGTATAGGCCATGGCAGGGACAGTGCGGCCTCTCTGTCGTTGCACTTGAATTCAAA
The DNA here is from genome assembly GCA_021229015.1 of Solen grandis. Classification (NCBI taxonomy): domain Eukaryota; kingdom Metazoa; phylum Mollusca; class Bivalvia; order Adapedonta; family Solenidae; genus Solen; species Solen grandis. Next base: position 62,944,297 of record CM037784.1, read on the forward strand.
GGCCATCAAAAAATTACTGTTCACTGGTATATATTGCAAGATAATGTCCTCCCTTCTTGAAACCCATTCTCTGTATTCTTTGAGCAACCATTTGTTTTTGCTTTTGAGATCACAAGAAACATATACAGAGGGTTGCCCAGTGAAATTAGAACCGTAAACAAATTTGTAGTCCGCCTTGCAGAAATCTTGCCATTCTTTCGGTAGCACACCAGTCAGAGAATCACTTTGGATACCAGTGAAACTTAGGTTTGATGCTATATTCTCATCTTTGATCAAAGTGTTGTTGTCATGGAGATTGTTGCTAGGGACTCCTGCCTTGACATATCCCACACAACACATGCAAAACATGATATGGAATGATATGATTTCCTGCATTATTTTTCTGCTGTTGACCTTCGACTTCTTCGATTTACTTTTGTAAAATTTTTACTATGGATATTGTTGTGTCTTGAAGTGTTCTGACCAGATGCTCCTCCTTTTGAAGAGTTCACTCACATCTGAGATCTTCTAATCAGTAACTCACAATAAATAGTCCAGTGCTGTTGAAATCCCCTTCATAATCCAGCAGAGTGATAGATCTAAAAGGAAGGAAGCAAGATACATCATTATTGGGTCAAGTACAAGACTTTCCATGTTTACAAATGTTTCATATAATTTAGGTAATGTACTTGGTAAAACTGCTGGCATGTTTATATTTATCTTTTATTGATGTGGAGTAAAGAACAGTATTGTTAGTTTAGGTCCCAAATACAACATTTTTATTGAACTACATTGTATCTATGATGAAATCTGAATCAATATTTTGTTGTACTCCTTCATTTTTGACAATTTTACAGCTCTTGGACAACAAAAAATCTCACCCAAAGGAATTGTGTAAACCTTTATATAAAATAGGAAAGCTTGCACTCAGAAGGGCCTGCATGTATATGTATAATTATGTAATCTAGGGAGGCTGATATCTCTAAATAGTGGATTTTGCATATAATGGAAATCATGTGCGGAGGTCCAGTGGTAGCATACAAGACTGTGAATCTGACGGTTGTGGTTTCAAACCCTGTTCAGGAGCAAGGGTTTTCAAAACTGTTCCAGGCACAAAATCCTGGTTTATCCCTGGAAACATCAAAAGGGATTAGTTGTACGAATTTTGGGTACTTCCCTATTGACATAAAATAATTAAATTTAAAGTAACAAAAATCTGTCTCCAGAGTACAAATATTTGCCAAAATGAAAAAAAAAAAAAAAAATTTTTTTCCATATGCAGTGAAAGCCATGGGCCTTATTTTTTAACATGACGGAAGAGTTTACTTTTTTTATAACACTGCTATAATTTTGTGTAGTTAGAGGGGGCCATACTGGAATTGAACACATAGCATGGCCTCCCTTCTTGTCCTGTCATGTTGCTAAACCAATCTCATCTGACCATTAACATTACTTTCAGTGATAGCACTTGTATGTTACACAGTGTCATGCTGCCACCATATGAGGAGGAAATTTTGACCAGTATGTGATATGACATAATCATTTTTCTATTGTTTTTTGTTGTTTGATTGATTAAGAAAGGCTCCTGGTGGTACAGTTGGTTGTTTTGGGAGAAAATAAATTGCACAGAAATGATAGATCACTTGAAGGTTTTCTGTAAAAAGAGAAAATACCACTGTCATAGTTGCATCATCATCATTAATTCCTTTATCAAGTATAATTTTACATTAATGTTTTGTTTCTGCGAGAAGTCAGTTTGCTTTATGATAAATCTAGGTATAATTACATCAGTAAATAGTAAGTCATATGGAATTGGTTAAAAACAAGGAAAAATAATTAAAATTTAAATATAAAGAACATCAAGGAAAAATAGATATTTTTTAAAAAAAAACATAGAAATTATAATATATATTTAAGGACATAGTGAATGAAAGGTATCATAAACTTCATAAATTCATTTAAAAATAAAAAAAAAAACAAAAATGTTGATGGGGTTGCACTGACCTGGACATGATGTATCTCAGATTGTGAGCTGTATCCTTCAAGCTTCCATAAACTAGACTTTGACACGCATCTGCATTTTGATTACTTCTACGATTTACCATATCTTGTGTCATAATTATCTTTATTTATATTGTCATCTAACATCCGTTTGATACGTGTTCATGTCTTGTTTTCTTTTAATGATGTTTAAGGTAAAATATATCTTTCCTGATGGAATATTTCCTTGAATGTTTTTTTTTCTCACTTTGTCACGATTTCACAAAAATGTACAAACGTAAGTAACATAATTTCTCTGTGTTACAGGCATCCATGCGTATAACAAGCTCTCACACAAGCATTCATACTTAAGTACTGCTCCATTTTTGGAATATAACAACATTTCACTACCTTTGTCGCAGTATTTTTTGTCAACTTTTTGTATTTACAACAAGAAAACCATTAGCTACAAGTGTACATTTTCCCTTCTGTGTTGCTATGACGCCTATGACTGTCAGGCCACCTTCTCACGTCCAATATTTGCGTCATGACCTGTTGACATGGTCCACCTTATATTAATTCATGGCCAGTAATGACCTTGGACCTTGGTGCTTACCCTCAGGTACAGCTGCAGCTTGTTTGTTTACATTTTTTTCTTTTGCACAGGTGAGACAAAGGTAAATGTTCAGTCCACTTAGGAAAATTATTCATCAGTCGTTGTCACTTGTCGCCATGGCAACCAGCACCTGGGTCCCCCATAATGGGCATGTCAGGACTGACCTTGACACAAGAGGTTGTATACTTGACTGTCCACAGGCAGTCGAGATGTAGGATAATATAGAGGATATATTAATGGAGGGCTGACCACAAAATTGTTCCATCTCCTTCTATTTCTGTATGTACTTAGGATAATTTCTTGATCAGCCATTGATTTACTTATTGTGAGAATGTATTAGTGTTTTATACCTCATTGGGGGAAGTGGGGGGGTGTAAAAAAAACATATTTTTCAAGAATGATGAAACCACTTGTGATTTTTCGCTCATCTGTTACGAAGAAAAAGTCAAGCTATTATAATGACTGGGTTGTCGTCGTCATGCACAAACTTTAATGTAACAGACAACCATTGGTATCCACATGTGGTCCTCTTGATTTTTCTATGGCTACAAGTGAAATCAATAAAATGCAATCTTATAATGAGATGTACATGAAATGTCATATTGATTTAAAGAATTTTAAATGGCATTTGAAACAAGTTGTTTGTTTTACGTCCCACCAACAGTATTTCAGTCATTTGGAGACGATTTCTACTTGAGACAGATATAGTGCTGCCACACTGCAGTATCATGCCGTAGACATGTAGCATGATACCACACCCAGTCACATTATCCTGACACTGGGCCAACCAGTCCTGGAACTCCCTTTATATGCTGAGCACCAAGCAAGGGAGCTTTACCAGTTTCATTCACCAGGACCTGTCTCATTTGAAACAAAGGATTTTTCTTTGCCATGTAAATTGTATAGAGTCTTAGCTACAATATTGTATAAGCAATCAGAGGAGACCCTGATCAGACAGCTCCAGAAGGAGAAGTCTGATCAAGGTCTGCTCTGTTTGCCAATGTGTCCTGAAGGAGTCAGTGTGAGGTATGAGTTAAGATCTTCTTGTGTATGTTATGGTTTATCATTCATTAAAATTTCTCATTCTTATCACAAAAGCATGGAATAAATAGATGTCATCATCTACTACTGAAGATGGTTGGTTTTCCTTCTGAGTGTTTGATGAATGTGAGTTGGTCTTTCTTTCTGTCCCTCTCTCGCTCCTCTTATTCTTTCTTTCTTGGTCTCTGTGTCTGTCTTTCTTTTTCTCTTTCACCCTGTCTTTCTTTGTAAATAGTTCAGTGACAATAGCCATTACGGACGAGCCATTATTCATGTTTCCACTATGATGATTCATTATGAAGCTGGGTTTAGATGAAGGACAAATTCCTGAGTTTATATTTTCAGCTCCGCTGTGTTTGTCATCACTGTGGTTTGTCATTGTTGGTGGCGTAGTCCTCCTACTTTAACCCTTTCCCTTATAGAGGAAACCATGAAAAGACCTATGCGAACAACATAAAACCAGATCAGCCTGCGAGTAACTCGCAGGCTGATCAGGTTTTATGCTGTTCGCTACTCCTCAGTGGTCTGGAAATGAGGATTTTGTAATTAAATTTGGTAAGGTTTAACTGTGGTTTTCTGCAGATCAGGCTTTATGTGGTACCTATTGAGTGCGTCAAAATGAGTCTATATGAGGGAAAGGGTTAAACCATTTCCATGACTTCAAAACCTAAAACCTTCTGTCATCAGACGACACATACTTGTTCACTATCACAAGGGCTACATTCTCATCAAGGGCCATAACCCTTTAGTCCATTTTGACCAAATTTATCTCCCCTTTAAAAGAAAAACTACAGTTTAAGACAGTTGGTGTCATGCTAATGTTTTTCTTGGGTTACATTCTATTCCATTAGACTCAGCATCATCCTATATTTATTTTATACATGTATGTATTTTTAAGATTATTGTATCAAAATCACAAACTGGTGGCCATTTTACACAAAATGTCATCTTTGATTGCCAAACATCTGAAGACATGGAAGTTCAGTAGGCACTTGAGCAATATATACAATAACAAAACCAGTTATCTACCTTGAAACAGTATGTGAGGTTAACAGTACAAATTATCAAAAGGTAACATTAGGATTTTCCCCATATGTTAATGTATTTTAGTAAGGGGAAGGTATATATGTAATTATTCTAATGATTCTAATTCTCTTGTTGGTGTTCCAGGTAAACTGAGTGACCTTGTCCACAAACATGGATGTCCCAGTGGGAAAGGTAAAGGTCAGTCTCGTCCCCATAGAAACATCTCAGAACAAGACTTGCAGAAGAAGTCAGGGAGAGATATCAACATTCAGGTAAATATAAAAGATTTAAATGATCATTTCTCTATACATTGTTTAAGTTTTGCTTGGCTCTCTGATCAATCATTTTCATGGAAGACTACTTTTAATCAATTCTGTGGACAGTTTTATCCATGAAAATTATTGAGTAGACCTCGTATTTTCTAGAACTCAAATCCACAATGTATGTGCCAACAAAATTGACTATATATTACAGATTCCATGAAATTTAATGCCAACGAAAAATAATGAATTTACAGTAAAGAAATCTGACTAAGTGTTGTATCATGTCAGTTGTTAACAGTGGATATATCACAATGAGACAGGCAGTAGTCTCCAAATGACAGTTAATGCAGCTGTTGATTGGATTTTAACCCTTTCCCTCATACAGACTCATTTTGACGCACTCAATAGGTACTACATAAAGCCTGATCTGCAGAAGACCACAGTTAAACCTTACCAAATTTAATTACAAAATCCTCATTTCCAGACCACTGAGGAGCAGGCTGATCTGGTTTTATGCTGTTCGCATAGGTCTTTTCATGGTGTCCTCTATGAGGGAAAGGGTTAAATTCATACAGAAACACAGAAGCAAATATGTAAGAAACATATGGTAGCTGCATCTTTAAAATTTCTCCAAGTAAAACTATGAATATATAGCCCCAGTTGCTTGGCAACAGCATTCAGTATTAAGCACTGGACCATTCTGAAATGGCTGAGTTCTATTCACAAGAAATGACTGTTTTAAAGTACAAATAAATATCTATAAAAGAATATTGTGTCAATAGATAAACAAATGCCTTCATTTATCAAGCTGACACATAAAATATAAAAACAAATGGAAATATAAAGGTCATAAGTGAAAAAAATGCAGGCGGAAACAATTCATCAATGTGATGTTTAATTCTTCCTCTCTTTCATTGTACGTAAAATGAACACTTAAAATGCATTGTTCAATCAGAAACAGATGTTCTAAATATAGAAACCTGATCATCAGACCAGTATTCAGTATTGAACCTGCATCCTGTTTCCGTGACTTTCCCTATTTCTCTGACCTAGACATTGCACAAGATCAATCTTGCCTCATGAAGCGGTCAGCTATGGGCAGCTACTGTATAAGATATACACGAAAGTACACTGAAGTATAGTCATACAGTCAGCATTGTATTTAGAGTGTACACAGGTGAGGGTCAGGATGGCGCCTGACAGCCCATTTGTTCTCCATCCATTGACGTCACACTCTCGACTCCATGGAAACACATTTTGTCACCTTGTGAGACTCATGTTTTTGCAAGTCAATCAGAAGGAACAAACTCTACATGATAAGATTTTTCACTGTTAATCTATGGATGCAAGGTTGTTTATACAAAGCAATTAAAATGTCTTGCCATACCAGTTGTAAAGCAGATCAACCTAAAGTACTGCATTATTTGGTCATAGTTTCAGCATTTTGTCTCACCTTACAATAAGTTTTGGCTCAAAACCTTGGCTCAACCACGATTCTAGATCCACAACACAGTCAACTCATTCAACTTTGGAGATGACTTATACCTGTCACCATCAACATCATCATCATCATCATCATCATCATCATCATCATCTGCACCCGTTGGACCA
>CM037784.1:62950912-63000912 GCA_021229015.1 Solen grandis
AAGTGACATTCTCATACATTCCATTTATGGAATTTTCCACCAACACTTAGTTACTGTTGCATTGTTTTATATGTACTTTCATTCTATTTATAGTTTGTCATGTGACAAGCGAACTGTTTTTGTCTACCTTTGATTAGTGAGGGTTTTAACTTAAAAGTTGAAGTCCTGACAAATATTCTCACACAGGTTGATCTTGATTATCAAAGAATTTTGATCCTCCATATCTTGGCTCCATATCTAAATGCTGGTTTCCTGTAAGAGACTGGTTCCCTGTTGCAGCTGTTGAAGACCGGTGAGGAGATGAAGTCCGTAGAGAGGGAGCTGACCAAGTTGAGGGAGTCTCTAGTCCGCAATGAAACCAGGTAAGTGTACAATACCATTACAGGCTACAGTGGTATATCACCATATGAGGTACAGAGGTATAGCATCATAGTTTACAGTGGAAAGTTGCCATAGCAGGGGTACAGTGGTATGTTGCAATCTTAATCAAACTTGTGGAGACAATATATAAGGCCCAGTTTGATTGTGACTGATATCACACCTTTAGGTTGGGGATGACAACTCTGTACACGCAGAGGTAATTATGTGAGCAAAATAGGGCCACTTTGTCTTCCATATTTACTGTCCACATTTCCTGTCTGATCATGGCTACGGTCAAGCCTGTCCCAAGCAACCAGTACAGACAAAGAAAGTGACTACTTACACAGTTGTTGAAGGGAGCTGTGGCCGAGGGTTGTAGGTTCGAACCCCATTGGGAGCAAGGATTTTTCATGACCTTTTAAGGCACAAAGTACTGATCCAACCCAGGAACCATCAAAATGTTTAAGTAAAAATTGAAGAAACTTGTTTCCCAATAAATGAACAAATAAATCAGTTTAAACCAAAGAAAGACTGAGGTGCAACAAAATGTCTTTTCTAGAATCCTCAACATCAGGGCTGGTTTTCCTTCTTTATCTGGGACCATTAATAGGCATCTTACGATCTGCAAAATTCTTTAAAATTCTTGCAGTTTTCCCCAAATTTGCTATATACCCAAGAGTTTTCCATCTTTATTAGGGGCCATTAATAGGCACCTTACCATCTGAAAAATTCTTTAAAATTCTTGCAGTTTTCCCCAAATTTGCTATTTAACCAAGGGTTTTCTTTTCCCCAAACTCAAGAATCGGTACATTTAATCCCAAAAATATGGTATTAAGGGTCTGACCAATACATCAAAATGATTCTATAATTATGAACTTAAGAGTAAATTTACTTCTTGTTATTTCCTGCTCATGGTTTATTCAAATATACACAATAATCTTAACACTTGAATTTGCTGTCTCCCCTATTATACATGGTCAGCCTCTATCAAACAACAAAATGTGAAATAGGTGTCAAAAGATTAATATAACGTCACTAAATCACTGCTTTTCTTACATCCGGCATTTGTGCCTGCGATCTTGTATTCATGAGCAGTCTAAACTGTTCATAGATCATTTTGGGTAAATTGAGGAAGCAGTGTATATAAGGATATCTTTTCCAGAATCTCATGAATGGCTGCTTAACCTCATGAATATTCATGTACAGAGTCATGATTTGATGTATATTAATTTACTGAACATTAAATATGAAACATTGGATTTTCTTTATGCAAAAACTTATAGAATCTGAGCTACAAAACTGTATGAGCAAACGGAGGAGACCCTGATCAGATACCTCTTGGTCTGCTCCATTCCCCAAGGCATAAAAACCTGTTTACATGAAGTAAAGGGTGAAAAAAAATTGACTATTTAGCACAGGGGTCTCTTAATGCAGATATTACAGTACTTATAGTATATATATTTTTCCACTTGTATTTACAGGGACCGAGCGGTGGCCAGTCAGATTCGTCAAAAGATTCAGTCACTAGAGGGCTACCTTGACCGTCTGCGGTCATCCGAGTCCTCCATGCAGAACCACCAGCAGAAACGTAGTGACCATCGCAAACTGACTTTCTTCTGACCTTGCTGGTCAATGTCAAGGTCAAACGGTGTTATACTTTGTCCACATTTACACGGTATTTATGGAAGTATGGACATGGTCTGTCAGCTATTATCAACCTGAAGACGCTACATGTGACCTGACCAAGCTATGACATGTAGCAATGTGGAAATGTGATGTAGGATTGAAATGAGGAACATGTTACACGTTTCGAAAATGAATCAAGGAATGACAAGTGAACCAAGAGAGAAGCTATTACTTGTTTGAAAGGTTAATCAAGAGAAAGATACCAGCTTCTTGAAGATGCTATCTAGCACTTGGTCAGATGTGGCTGGAATAGATGAAGGAGAAAAGTAGTCAAGTGTCTGTGGGGAAATACAACAGATACTATATACCACAGTAATCCACCAGTAGTGTGTGCTTTTAACCCTTTCCCTCATATAGACTCATTTTGACGCACTCAATAGGTACCACATAAAGTCTGATCTGCAGAAAACCACAGTTAAACCTTGCCAAATTTAATTACAAAATCCTCATTTCCAGACCACTGAGGAGCAGCGAACAGCATAAAACCTGATCAGCCTGCGAGTTACTCGCAGGCTGATCTGGTTTTATGCTGTTCGCATAGGTCTTTTCATGGTGTCCTCTATGAGGGAAAGGGTTAACTTGACGTGACTTTCTGCAGAATCATGGTCTAGACCATTTCACTCCAAAATGAGATGTAAACCTGCGTAAATCAATGAGTACTTCCAGATCACATAAGCTACATGCTGGTGTATAATACCAAACATTGTTCATTGGGAAATAAACATACATTTGAGATTTTTCCCCAGTCACTGATTGGTCAATTTAAATCAGCGAATTATACTGGGTATTGACGACCCTCTTGTGAAATGGTCTATTGTAAGCTATGTCCATTTCTGTTGTTGTGAGCAAGCGCAGACGATTGTGAAGAGATTCACTACCATCCTAGGTCTACTGCTGGTATATATACGATTGTTCTAAAAAAATGTTTAGATAGCTGATACTCATCTAGCTTACATTTTGTTACAGCTGATTGAAATCATGACTAGAGCTGTTCCAATGTACGGGTATATTGTAATAGGGCTTTGGAATTGTATTGGAAGAGTCTATATTGGCTGAATTGTGTGTCCAAGACAGAATAAATTTTTAAGCAATTTGTGATGCAAAAAAATAGTAAAATTCTTAAAAGCTTTGAAAGAATTTACCTTCTTTTTAGGAATTTAAAGATCTTTTGTTCCTAGTGATTTACTTTTTTCTTTCTGAAAATTAATCCTAGTTAAACATTTAAGCTGAAAAATACATTAAGTGTTGTGTGGCAAGTTTATCATACATCAACCAAGATTTATATAAAATGAAGCTTAGCTTGTTATTAATGATATTTCTTGTCAAAATTTTATATGTGATTTTCTATACTACAAGCAATTTCTACATATATTGTCCTATATATTGCTAGTCTTGTATCACAATATGTATTGTATTGGAAGCTGATTGGCAATACACAATCCTAATGGTGACAAAGTTTGTTGAAATACTTGGTTATCTACCGAAATTAAGAGTTGAGTCAAACAACACTTATGAACTTTGATTTTCTGTAAGAGTTTATATTATCATCTTAGCAGCATTCTTTAACCCTTTCCCTCATATAGACTCATTTTGACGCCCTCAAAAGGTATCACATAAAGCCTGATCTGCAGAAAACCACAGTTAAACCTTACCAAATTTAATTACAAAATCCTCATTTCCAGACCACTGAGGAGCAGCAAACAGCATAAAACCTGATCAGCCTGCGAGTTACTCGCAGGCTGATCTGGTTTTATGTTGTTCGCATAGGTCTTTTCATGGTTTCCTCTATGAGGGAAAGGGTTAATAAACTTTCATAGGCCAGAAGAACACTTGAGGTGTGGTTTGTTTAACTGTGAGCAATTTCATCAATGTAATGAAAATATAGTCAACATTTTTATCATCTGCTGATCTAATTAAATACATGTTATGATGTAATTCTAAATTGAATGTGGACAGAGATTATGCAAATTTTAATGTTGAGTTAGATTTAGATTTAAATAAATAAAGACTGGGAAGAATGTGTTAAATGACAATTCTAAAGTGTAAATCCATGAAGGAAATGGTAGAAATGCTATTTTATTCAGCAATTCCATTAGTTGATTCTATGTCGGCATGTATGGAACTTTAACAACCAAGTATCATTATAAACAGTTTATCAAATTTAAATTTTCATAATAGAGGTAATAAAATATAACATCTTTAAGTACTGCAGTTGAGATGTAAATACACATTCCCATGATTCATCGGGGATACAAACTACATTGGGGCTGTTCAAAGAGGTTGGTGAAGTCCTTCAGGATCCATCTCTTTTGAACAGTCCTGATGTAGTTCATAACCAAGTAACCCATCAAAATGTACAGTATAATACTTAAACAGATGCCTGATCTCATCACAGGATTGTTTGTTAACCCTTTCCCTCATAGAGGATACCATGAAAAGACCTATGCGAACAGCATAAAACCAGATCAGCCTGCGAGTAACTCGCAGGCTGATCAGGTTTTGTGCTGTTCGCTGCTCCTCAGTGGTCTGGAAATGAGGATTTTTTAATTAAATTTAGTAAGGTTTAACTGTAGTTTTCTGCAGATCAGGCTTTATGTGGTACCTATTGAGTGCGTCAAAATGAGTCTATATGAGGGAAAGGGTTAAGACAACTGTCAACCATAGAAGGACCTATGCTACTTCAAATTATAAAAGGTATTAGACACCCCTACATCTCACCTAATCTCCGTGTAATGGGAGTGTTGGACATGATGTGACATGACAGGATGTGAGGAACAGGATTCCTATGTAGCCCAACACTTCTGTGAAGCTGAATTATAAAAACAGTAGAAAACAAACAGAAGACCTGGTTATCTTACAGCGCTTAATTTCAGTCATGGTCATGGATACTATTTTTTCTATGACCACTCATGTCTTACAATAAAACAATAAAAAAAAAAAATAAACAATAAAAATAATTTTTTTTTTTATTTTGCAAATCTTTGTGGAAAATAAAGAAAACAAATTCATACTTTGTTACATATTTTATTCATGTAGCAATTAATAGTTTCCCTTTTATTGGTATTCATGTATAACAATCAGTTTCATCTCAAACTTCAGGTGGAAGACAATACAATTTGATCTTAATTCTTGAAATCTGCATTTTAAATTAAAAAAAAAAATATTACAAAAGAAGTAGATAAACATTGAGTGATTTTTATTTTATTATGAACATATTCTGGAATCATTTCTTTGGAAATACAGAATTTACTGACATTTTTCATAATATGATTTTTCTTCTCTTTTACAGTAAGTTTAGCCGATATTCTGTAAAACTTTAAAACAGAACAGTAAAGTGTATATGCCTTAGTAGCTGAAACACAGTTTGGCAGGAACATACTTTATAGCTCAATAAATGGACAAAACTTTATTTTCATTCTGATCAGGTTTTAAACATTGTTCACCTGATCACTCTGCCTGTTAAGAGCGGAACCAAGTATACTCCAAACAACTGATCAATCACTGGACTTAAATATCAAACAACCAATAAAAAATATATTGTATGTGATAAAATCAGATATAACTGGTTGTTTTAATTGAACTACAGGATATATGGAGGCGATACTCTGGACGGGCAATGAACCAGGATGTCCAGCAGTATGTCCCAGCTGTCAAACATACATGACATTCTGTAGGCCATGCACAGTTGTCTCATGCACTGTCAATATCTAACACAGATCACGCCCCTACATAATCATGACTTCCTCTGGAACCTGCCCAGCACGTCACCTCCAGTGGATGGGACCCGTTTTTTCTCCTGTGCCTGTTTCCTCTCCTCCTTCTGTTTCTCCTGCACAATTTCTTGGATCTGGCGACGCTTGTGTTCCTCTATCACACCCTTCTTACGCTGAAGTGGCTTGGCGCCCTTTGACCCTCCCTTCATCTTAAACCTCGGCTCAAAGTCCAGTTTCATCGGCTTGTTGTACTGAAAACAAAAACAGTGTACCCTTCTGATGAAATATTTGCAATTTCAACTGAAATTTATTCATGTAAATGCTACGTTTACAGCCACTTTAAACAGGACTAGAGTATCTCACCGACAGTATTTCAGTCACTTGGAGACGATGTCTACTTGAGACAGATATAGTGCTGCAGTATCCCCATGTAGACATGTGGCATGATACCACACCAAGTCACATTATCCTGACTTTGAGCCAGCCAAATCTGGAACTACACTGTACACATGCTGAGCACCAAGCTACCAGTTCCATTTTTAACAACTTTGGAATGTGGCAGTTAGGGACTGAACCCACAACCTTCCACTCCTAGGCAGACACTCTAACGATCGGCCATCGGACTGTCTCTATAAACTAGACCTATCACTAAGTGATTAATACCCCAACTACCTTGCTATTTTTCAGTCAATAACATTAATGTTATTTACCAGCTGACCCAGGGCAAAAACAGCTTTTCAGCTAGCAATCTTGTTCATGCACTCTACACTCCACCTTTACATGGTTAACATTTGTTCCAAACTATTCAGCAATCCTGTATCAAGTTACAGCCCAGAAAAGCCTATTGGCTATTGATATTCTGTTGACCTCTATGTATGACTTTGATCTTTAAGCTAGCAATCTGGTTCTTTCGCCCAACACTCTATGATGCTCCATTTTAATATGGTAAACATTTATTTGGAAATCCAGTCCTATGTCAAGTTACAGCCTGGGCAAGCATAAAGGCATAGATTTTCTATTGTTGACCTCTAAGTATAACCTTGACCTTTGAGCAAGCAATCTGGTTCTTTTGTGTCACACTCCGTTTTAATATGGTAAACATTTGTGCCAAACCATTTGGAAATCCAGCGAGGCATTGTTAACTTAGAGCCCAGACAAAAAATTTCGGGACAAAGTGATTTCTATATAGTCCCCCCCCCCCCACCACCTTAGGGTAGTGGGGGTATAATTAAATAGTAATGAGTGGAGTGAAAGAAAAGAATCCATCTGGAAAATAAAGAACAATGGAGAAAATTTACTATAGATTTCTGGTAAAATTCTCTTCTTATGTTTGTAAGCCTCATAAAATGACATCAAAAATGTCTTAAGTTAGTATATATATATATATATATATATATAATGTCTTGTTCCTGCACATATGACCTATGCATTGCAGACAAGAGATAATCAGTATTCATTAAGGAGTAAAACAGGAAACCTATTACATTGATGTTCTTGCATAAAGACATTTTAATAAACTTTTGCACTATTGAAATGAATCATGTATTGATCAGAGACAAAATTATAACCAAACAAGGCCTGCAGGGTGCATTTCTCAAGAGAAATAACGACCACTGGCTGACATCCAAAGACAAACAATAAATATTCTTTTGTGATGTTCAAGTCTAGACTGTATAAAGTAAACCAAAGCCATATTTTATGTGCTGACATCATGGAGTTGACCAGACAGAGGGACATAAAACATTATCTGGAAGTATCCTAATGTATCTCAAAAATTTATGAGAAGCAGCCATTACTGTTTAACCCTTTCCCTCATAGCGGACACCATGAAAAGACCTATGCGAACAGCATAAAACCAGATCAGCCTGCGAGTAACTCGCAGGCTGATCAGGTTTTATGCTGTTCGCTGCTCCTCAGTGGTTTGGAAATGAGGACTTTATAATTAAATTTGGTAAGGTTTAACTGTGGTTTTCTGCAGATCAGGCTTTATGTGGTACCTATTGAGTGCGTCAAAATGAGTCTATATGAGGGAAAGGGTTAACACAATATGGTCCATGCTCCACGAATTTTAATAAGCGATTTTAGATAAAGTAGAAACACATTCCTCCGTTCTCTTTTCTCTACAGACTAGTGTAGATCCATTTTGATGTGCCCTAATATAACACACAAAGTCCAATATCTCAAATTTATTTTGTATGATTTGTTTAGTTGACAGTATCTAAATAAATCAACAATCAATCAATCAAAAGAACATGACAATATAAAAAGCTTTTACTATTTGCTATGAAATAAAATATTATTTTTTTCTTTTCATATGTAATCAAGAATGCTGGGGCAGACTTGATTTGAATTACAAAGTTTACTCCGGGTAATATTGGAGTACTCCAGTTAAATAATGAATCAAATAAACTGAGAGTAAAAACATGGATGCTTCTATTAAAAAAAAAATAGTTTGCTTCTTTTGACGAATATTGCTGCAGTACATCAGACAACGAGATGATGATGTTGAAAATTTACCTAACAGAAGCATAAGATGCAATCAAAGCTGTGGTGTGTCTAAACATTTTGCATGCTTCGCAATGAAACAAAGTGCGCCTCTCGCTGGAGGCAGCCATCTTGTTTTATGATGTCACACTCCACAGTTCCCTGCTGTTCAATGGAATGTTTGGAGAACACTCGGAGTAGTTACTCTTTGCCACTTGCTTGAAATTTGGAGGGAAAAGCATATTTAGAGTGAAAGGAGTAGCCCAATCAAGTAGGGCCCTGGAATGTGTCCCTGTTTAAATTAAAAACAACTAAGTCTAGAGTATGGTTAGCAGAAAAAGGGCAAACCTAAACTTAACAGCCTGATCCAAGTAATCTCATTATTGCCAGTATATGGTATAGTTTTGCTACAAGTCATAAGTTCAATTTGCTTATACCCACTGCAACTCCATTATCCCTTTCCCTCATAGAGGACACCATGAAAAGACCTATGCGAACAGCATAAAATCAGATCAGCCAGCGAGTAACTCGCAGGCTGATTTTTATGCTGTTTGCTGCTCCTCAGCTGTTTGCATAGGTCTTTTCATGGTGTCCTCTATGAGGGAAAGGGTTAAAAATGACAAAATAAGAATTTAGGTCCATTGTTGGGCACCAGTACATATATTTCATAACAGGGTATATGACATGTACTCCAGAGTATAAACCTCTTATACCTGTACCTTGTACCTACCTTTACTTTGTTGTTTTCCTCTACCTTCTCCTGCAAGGTTTTCTTGTCCACCTCTGCGATCATACCCGTGCTGAGATGAATCATGTCCGCCGGGATCTGGAGAGGAAAAATAACCACAGTATAGGGTTGGGCAGACTTGGGTGGTTCACAGAAATTGTAACTGGCAAAAAACTTCAGCGAGACTGAATAACGGTCCAGACAGTTCCTGGTTTGGAACTTCACAACTGTCTTGTATTAGAGGTGCACGTTTTCAAAGTGTGTACAACAAAATTGTAAAGCTTTGACAAAATCAGGAAAAAAACCTGAGGGATTTACCAAGTACATACCATCAAAAGCATAAAAGGACAAAAGCAATGTAAATATCATATCAAACACATAGAAGAATTCAGCTTGGAAAAATGTGAATATTTTATTGTGTTTTAAAAACAATTACAGATTAGGAATGTAATGTTTTCAGAAAAAGATCAGCGCATGTTTTTTGTCCTACTTTATCACTAAAAGAGTGGTCAACCTATAAAACAAAATGACGTGAAGTATCAAATTTTGTTAAAGCTGTCCCAAAAAAAGTTGCACATTTTCAATGTATGTACAATCACTGCAAGTCAAGTCAGATGAAAACTTGTGACACTGCATAATGGGACACCTTTATTGATGTACACAAGATATGGCTGATAAACTTCAGTTCATCTACAATAAAATGAAATACCTTCTCCAGCAGCATCTTGACCTCAGCCTCCTTACGCTGGGACTTGGTCTGGTACGGGTTATCTTCCAGGGCATCAAAATTGGCCTCTCCCACACCTAGCGGGGTAACAAATCCAGGATAGTACATGGTGTACAAAATCACTTCCAGGAAGGACTTGTTTGTTTTTTTGTTTTTTTTTCCATAAAACATAAAACTATATCATTTTATCAAGAAGTAAATAACATATGCAAAATCATTGTGATGAAAAATATTTCCTGTCCCCAGTTTATAAACAGTTTATATTGACCCAAACCTTTATAGATACCGGCTTATAAGGTATGTTCAAACCTTTATAGAAACCGACTTATCAGGTATGTTCAAACCTTTATAGATACCGGCTTATCAGGTATGTTCAAACCTTTATAGAAACCGGCTTATCAGGTATGTTCAAACCTTTATAGAAACTGACTTATCAGGTATGTTCAAACCTTTATAGATACCGGCTTATCAGGTATGTTCAAACCTTTATAGAAACCGGCTTATCAGGTATGTTCAAACCTTTATAGATACCGGCTTATCAGGTATGTTCAAACCTTTATAGATACTGGCTTATCAGGTATGTTCAAACCTTTATAGATACCGGCTTATCAGGTATGTTCAAACCTTTATAGAAACTGACTTATCAGGTATGTTCAAACCTTTATAGATACTGACTTATCAGGTATGTTCAAACCTTTATAGATACCGGCTTATAAGGTATGTTCAAACCTTTATAGAAACTGACTTATCAGGTATGTTCAAACCTTTATAGAAACTGACTTATCAGGTATGTTCAAACCTTTATAGAAACTGACTTATCAGGTATGTTCAAACCTTTATAGAAACTGACTTATCAGGTATGTTCAAACCTTTATAGATACCAGCTTATCAGGTATGTTCAAACCTTTATAGAAACTGACTTATCAGGTATGTTCAAACCTTTATAGATACTGACTTATCAGGTATGTTCAAACCTTTATAGATACCAGCTTATCAGGTATGTTCAAACCTTTATAGATACTGACTTATCAGGTATGTTCAAACCTTTATAGATACCAGCTTATCAGGTATGTTCAAACCTTTATAGATACCAGCTTATCAGGTATGTTCAAACCTTTATAGAAACTGACTTATCAGGTATGTTCAAACCTTTATAGATACCAGCTTATCAGGTATGTTCAAACCTTTATAGATACCGCTTATCAGGTATGTTCAAACCTTTATAGATACTGACTTATCAGGTATGTTCAAACCTTTATAGATACTGACTTATCAGGTATGTTCAAACCTTTATAGATACCAGCTTATCAGGTATGTTCAAACCTTTATAGATACCAGCTTATCAGGTATGTTCAAACCTTTATAGAAACTGACTTATCAGGTATGTTCAAACCTTTATAGATACTGACTTATCAGGTATGTTCAAACCTTTATAGATACCAGCTTATCAGGTATGTTCAAACCTTTATAGAAACTGACTTATAAGGTATGTTCAAACCTTTATAGATACCGGCTTATCAGGTATGTTCAAACCTTTATAGAAACTGACTTATCAGGTATGTTCAAACCTTTATAGAAACTGACTTATCAGGTATGTTCAAACCTTTATAGATACCAGCTTATCAGGTATGTTCAAACCTTTACCATGCTAAATTTCTAAATAAAACTTGTCCATTCTTCATTTTGGACTGTAACAGTGGTTTATGGGGGTTCTTAATAAATATTTATTAACGGATGTGCAGGCTGATCTTGGTCTTCCCTGGTCACAAAGGCAGTCACAACTGCCCTCAGCACTGTAAGGGTTAACAGTCTGATGTTATATGAAGTGGCTAAACATTTACACCTATGTCAAGACCCCATACAGATTGAAAGATCATCACAATTTCTTAGAAGTATGTTCTTGAATTAAGTTACAGTGACTGTACTTCAACCATTTTGACAAAATATAGTGCTGCCTTACTGTGGTATCGAGCCGTAGACAAGATGCTTAATACCAGACCCAGTCACATACTGACACTGGGCCAACCAGTCCTGGAACTACCCAAATATGCTGGAAACCCAGCAAGGGAGATATACAAAAATCATCTCTTATGTATTTGGTTTGTCACAGCTTGGAAATGAAACCCAAAACCTCCAGCTTACTGGGCTGATACTCGCCCAACAAAACCCTTAACTCAGGGTGTAGCAAAATGAAAATATGTTACAGTTTTCAATCTCATTTTCCACAAAGTGACCACAGAAGTCCTAATACCTGGCGTGATGAGACTGGTGAAGCCCTCATTATGCCCCACCCCCAGTACATCCTCGTATGGACAGAACTGGAGGCTGTTGACTGGAGACGTCAGATTGTGCTGCAGGTAGGCACTGGACACTGGCTGGCGGCAACAGTCCTTGAACACCTGGGGAATATGGACAATACATAGACAATATACAGGTAAACAGTATACAGACAGGTGGTGGTTTCAAAGTCGAGAAGAAATAAATCGCCATATTTTATTCATAATATATGACTAAAATGGTATTTTTAACTTTCTTTAAAATAAACTTTTTTTTTTTCTGCATTCATTAGAATGAATAAAGTATAGAAATGCTTTTATCTGAGCATATCTATACATTTTTTTTTAAAATAAAACTTCACAATATACTGTAAATGCAAGTGAGTGGCAAGATTAAAAAAATGTTGGTTACATCACTTACCAGAACAAATAAGCTTATTTGGAACCATTAATGTCACTTGATTTTACCTCAATGCCTCCAGCAGCTACCAGATTCAAGTTTCAGATACAAAGAATTCTTAAGTTAGTCAATCATCTGGAGGCCTCAATTTTCATGGAATCAAAAATGCTTATGCAATTATGGTATGGGACAATAAGGTTTATTATTAGTGTAAAACAAGAAGTCTGAACATTAGTTTCAGAAGAGAAGAAATTAAAATTTTTGAAATCTTCTAAATTTAAAATTCTATTGGTTGCCATGGGTTCTGTATGGATCAAGTTTATTTTAGCAACTTTTGTGAAGGACCACCTAAAGATCATTCCTGCCAAGTTTCATTGTTTCACAGAAGAAGATTTTTAAATAAATTTAAAATTCTGTTGGTTGCCATGGCAATCAGAGTTCTGTATGGATCAAGTTTATTTTAGCAACTTTTGTGAAGGACCACCTAAAGATCATTCCTGCCAATTTTCATTAATTTCTTCAGAGTGATTTCATAGGAGACATCTTTTAAAGAAAATTGATGACACTGCACGAAAAACAATGACAAAGGGTGATCACAATAGCTCACCCTGAGCACGTGCTCTGGTGAGCTCAAAACCATCTGTTTAAAAAAAAAATCTTTTGATATGATCACTGAGTGATCTTGTTTGACTATAATTGATTTGTTCCATTTGTTATTAGATTCCTAGTATTCCATATTAAATTTGGTTTTGCCTCAGTGCCAATCATTCCAGCCCTGCTAATTTACAAAATAACAAATTGCAACAATTAAAAACTGAGAAGTGACATTGGCCGACTAACCTGCACTACATTTCCCATGCCTGCAGACAGGAAGCCCCGCTGACTGAAGGACAGCTGCCCCGGCCCTTGGGCCACCTTGTAGGACTGGAGCAGTCGGTAGGTCCGTAGGTCCCACACCTTCAGGGTCCGGTCTATACCAGAGGTGGCCAGGTACCTGAATAATATGTCATCTTCAGTGTGAGGTTTTAACATATAACACAATACATTGTTTATCCATTACAATATACAAGGGGTGTTTGTGGAAAAGTGCTCACATTTCTTTCTTCTGATCATTAAAACTTAATACAACAGCAGTTAAATTACAAAATTTCATACGAATGGCTTGCATACACATCCTACAGTTGTAACAGTAGTACACGACGTCAAAGTCAACATTTTATACACAATCATTTACAACAAATGAAGAACACCGCTTAATCATATTCAAAATACACAAGCAGGCACATACATGTCGCATATATATAATAGGCTGGTCATGAATTATGTTGAAGATAGTCCCATTGCTACATTGCATTCTGTACATATTATCAGGGATAGCGATACGCCGATCTCTGCCAAGCAACTATTAGATGGCAGCGGTGTGCGACATCTTTGTCACTTGACAGACGCTGTGCCCATCATCAACAGTTCTACTCAAACCGCTTCACCCTTTCCCTCATATAGACTCATTTTGACGCACTCAATAGGTTCCACATAAAGCCTGATCTGCAGAAAACCACAGTTAAACCTTACCAAATTTAATTACAAAATCCTCATTTCCAGACCACTGAGGAGCAGCGAACAGCATAAAACCTGATCAGCCTGCGAGTTACTCGTAGGCTGATCTGGTTTTATGTTGTTCGCATAGGTCTTTTCATGGTTTCCTCTATGAGGGAAAGGGTTAAACCATTTGAATATCACTTTTCTCGCAGCAGCTTCACTATTGGCATTACATATCATTTTAATAGTCTTAAATTTTAATTCAGAACACCAAATTTGATGGCTGTTTTTGCTCAACTCTTCATTTTGCGTAAGTCAGCAAATGATGCATCGTTTGCTTATATTTCTGAATCAGAATAAAATTAGCCATGAACAACATTGCAAATGTCCATGCATTACGTATATGTAGTTTAAAAAGCATTCCGTAAAAACTGTACATTTAAAACGCTATAATTTGAGACCATTTTCATCAAAACGACTAAATTCTGGGCCGGAAAAACGATGATGACGTTATAACGGAAACCATATTTTATTCCACGAGAAGGGTACAAATCTACTTTCTGCACATTAAAATGAAAAAATATATCATCCTACATCATAGTGCAGTTTCAAAAATCTACCATCTTAAATAAGGAAATGTAAACATTTTTTTTTCTGTCTTTTTGAACACCCCTTGTAAGTCATAATCCAGTGGTAGCGAAAATTTACTGTAGATCCAATCGTTTAAACTCATTTGGGCAAGGATTCCTAGGTGCAAAGTACTGGTCCAACACAGGAACACTTGAGAGGGATTAGTGTAAACTGAACCTAATCAATGTCAAATAAATAAGTGTAAATATGTATGGTAAAAAATATGTCAAAATAAAGATGGACATTAGAAATGTTAAATCTTTTTTTGTACAATTAAAACAAATGTGCAAACCACATCAAAAATGACATTAAAACAGATCTGCACTATAGTTGCCTAAATATAGCACACAGATTTGGATATTACACAAAATCATTTTTAGTTAAAGATTAAATGAACTATTATTGTAAAATCCTTATTTTGTTGACATTTAATTTTCTTTAAACTGTATTAATATCAAATATGGTGGGTAAATATATCTATGGATATGTCCCGTGCAAGGATAGGCAAGAAAGTATGCAAAAACTGTCTTAGGCCAAACTGTTGAGAGACCACCCAAACTGTTGAGAGACCACCCAAATGGTTGAGAGACCACCCAAATGTCTATGGCTATTATCATGAAAGCCAACCTAGAAGGGGTGTGCAAGCCACTGCATGCCCCACCTGTCTGAGGATTTACTGAGGTATGGGGCAAACTGAGTGCTCGGTAATGATGACTATGTCATGCACACCTGTCTTATGTCAAATAAGGTTTAAACTAAATGAAAAGATTCTGTAAGGGTCAGTTTCATGGAAATTCAATCAGGGAATAGATGAAAAGCAATCAGCCATGAAATCTGAAGATTCCATGGTATACTACTGACAATAGTTGACCAGTGCCATAAGGGGAGTACTTACTGTCCAGCCCGGTCCACTGTGATGGCTCGAACCCCGGCCCCATGACACAACATCTGGACCACTGGCTCTTTCATCTTCGGGCACCACATTGTAACTTTACCTGAAGCAAGACAAGAAGGGGGCCTACATTTCATTTTTTTTTTCCCCAAATTCTCATTGAGTGTATTTAGTAAACATACAGTGCCAACTTATTTTATACTTTCTAAATAATCTGTTATAGTTGAATGTATTGTTATTTGTATATACCAATGATTATCAGTTCCTTGGTTTTAATACTGCTATGTTTGTATTTCCATTGAAATTAAGTATATAGCAATAGATAATTGCTATGAATATTAGGGATGGCATATATCAAGGGATTGATAACAGAACTGAATGTTAATGCAAAACTGTTAAACATAAATGCCAATGCATATAAATGACATGGTTACATGAAAAGGAATATAATCAACAAATGCAAGATTTGATGTTTATGGTTTGACCAGTGTAAAATTGTCAACAGTATTAAATTGGAGCGCAAAATAATTGATCTACATTGTAATATGATGTTTCATCAACGTTAATGAAACTAATGAGAACATTTGTACAAAAATCTTTCAAACATGTCTAAATGGAACATATCTTACCATAACAACTTTGACTAGTTATTACTAAAGGCGATTACTACCCCTGCATCCCAACATATCTTACCATAACAACTTTGACTAGTTATCACTTAAGGCGATTACTACCCCTGCATCCAAACATATCTTACCATAACAACTTTGACTAGTTATCACTAAAGGCGATTACTACCCCTGCATCCAAACATATCTTACCATAACAACTTTGACTAGTTATCACTAAAGGCGATTACTACCCCTGCATCCAAACATATCTTACCATAACAACTTTGACTAGTTATCACTAAAGGCGATTACTACCCCTGCATCCAAACATATCTTACCATAACAACTTTGACTAGTTATCACTAAAGGCGATTACTACCCCTGCATCCAAACATATCTTACCATAACAACTTTGACTAGTTATCACTAAAGGCGATTACTACCCCTGCATCCAAACATATCTTACCATAACAACTTTGACTAGATATCACTAAAGGCGATTACTACCCCTGCATCCCAACATATCTTAACATAACAACTTTGACTAGTTATCACTAAAGGCGATTACTACCCCTGCATCCCAACATATCTTACCATAACAACTTTGACTAGATATCACTAAAGGCGATTACTACCCCTGCATCCAAACATATCTTCATGTAATGTGGGTGTAGGACGTGACATGATGGACAGGTGGGATTCCTATATAGCCCCCACGTCTGTGAAGCAGGGGTACTGCCTACCTTAACCCTTTCCCTCATATAGACTCATTTTAACCCTTTCCCTCATATAGACTCATTTTGACGCACTCAATAGGTACCACATAAAGCCTGATCAGCCGAAAACCACAGTTAAACCTTACCAAATTTAATTACAAACTCCTCATTTCCAGACCATTGAGGGAAAGGGTTAATGTTTCATAGCAAATGTCAAAATTACACTGAAATTTTCAAATAACCCTAAAAAGAAAGTTTGCTACAAACCTCCTGAGTGCCCAAGGGCCACAATGGCATTGCTGGGGTTCTGACACATGACATCCAGTCTGCCCATCATTGTACTGTACCCTGCCACCTTCTGACCGACCGACACATCAATGTATGACAGGTAACCTTTGCTGCTCTGTAACACATGATTCAACAGAAATGCTGACCCGAACAGACCTCTGGGAGGGATGGGGTCATTTATTATTTCAGTTTCTCAGTATAAATCATTAATAAGAGTTTTTCAGGATAAATCATATTGAGCGTTTCCAGAAGAAAAAAAAAACAATTTGTAAATAATGTTTACTGGTTTCTCAGAATAAACTATTTGTACGAGTTTCTCATGATAAAATGGAGACATTTTAAAAGGGCAAAATATTATCATATTTGAGCATTTCTTGAGTGAAAATATAAGACACAGAATGACCTCCAGTATACTCAAATATAATCTCAGACATTTAAGTAAGTTTGTTTGCGTTAAACGGCCTTCTGACAGTATTTCAGTCATTTGAAGACTCTGTCTACTTAAGACAAACAGAGTGCTGTCTCACTGCCATATTACACTCCGTCACTTTATCTATACAGTGGGCTACCAGTCCTGAAACTATCTCTATATGCTGAATTCCAAGCATGGGATGTACACCAGTGTCATTTTTTTGTATAAACCCCACAACCTTGAGCTACAGAAAAGATGCTCTAACTCACAGACAATCCACTCAATTACCCTTCCTACTGACTCATTGCCATGGTACACTAAACTGACGCAAAACCACAGTTACCTTCCCAATTCATTACAAATCCCATTAACCATTGAGTGAACAGCATAAAACTGATCAGTTAGCTGTTCCATAGGTCTTTCATGTCTCATGAGAAAGAATAATCACAGACTGGAAGGATATCTCATAAAGCAGAAGAAGTTTATGAAAACAACTTGAGGAATCACGACAACAAAACACATCAAATTCTGAAATTATGAAATATAACTAAAGCTGAGAGTATCAATAAAGGTGATCTATACTCCTACCAAAGTTGTAGGAACACAACAGGATAACAATTACAAATACCCCACCCACTACAAAGAAATGGTGGGAGTGTTAAAACTATTGGTATGTGATACTCCGGAGTGTGTGGCTATACAGGAGATGTGGATGTACCGCAGAAGCCAGCAGGAAGTGGTACGGCAGGAACTCCATCCTCAACACTCCATCTAGCACCTTGAGGCAGTGGAGCTCAATACCCTGGTTGTCATATATGTATGTCCACTGTCTCTGAGCCACTGCATACATAGTCTCCTGGTGGAGCCACCTGGTGGGGGCAGACAGGCAATGGTCATATATAGACAGACATAGTCATATGGAGAGACATATAAACTTCACAGATATATGGGAGAGACATATAAACTTCACAATTATATGGAGAGACTTATAAACTTCACAGATATATGGAGAGACAAACTTCACAGTCATATGGAGAGACATATAAACTTCAGACATATGGATAGACATATAAACTTCACAGTCATATGGAGAGACATATAAACTTCACAGTCATATGGAGAGACATATAAACTTCACAGTCATATGGAGAGACATATAAACTTCACAGATATATGGATAGACATATAAAGTAATGTTGATATATGTCTCTGTGATTCCAATTCAAGTTTTCATTGTTTATGCAGGTTTTTTTTTTTCATATAGTGTTAAGAATATCAACCCTATTGGTTGAAACATGCAAGTCTTACTGGTAAGTTATGTTATAAACAATCAATTATTATACAAATGTCTAATATATATGATTTTAACAAATTTTAACATTATTATCTTTTCCATGCATATTTCATTCAGAACTGGAGGAGACATATGTTTTCTACACATGAAAAGATTCGACAACTTGTTTATTCTTACTTGACATCGTTTACTGTTTCCATGACATTCATTTCACACATCAGCTTCTTCGTCATCCAATCAATGGCTGCTACATGACCTTTGGCCCCTCCAAATAACAGGAACCGTCCATTGCGCGTGTAATTTATACGGTATGGACCAAAGTCATTCATCTTCAGTTCAAAAAACTGTTAAAATACAAATATTAAGAATGCAGATTTCCACAGGTACTTGACACAGAATGTACTGTATACATACTATATAGCCTAAAGGGGCATATTTTTAGTGAGTGTCAAATACCTGTGCAGATTTCAGAAAACTATCACTCGCCCTTCACAAATTTGAGATATTAAATTAAGAACAAGAGGGCCATGAAAGCCCTGGAATCACTCAACTGAGAACCAAGTATCAGTGGGAGGAAAAGAAACAGCAATATATCTTATAATATTATGGAAATGGGCTTTGCCCCCTGCCATCCATATTTTTAGATGGATCCAAATAGTTTTAAGTGTTGGTAAAGAGTGACCCAAGGAACATCTGTGATGGAAAAAATTTAAATCCAACATGTACACAAGATCATCTTTCAAATTTGTACAATATATGTATAAGGAAAACGGGCTCCGCCATGTTTTTTACAATCATGATAGAGAGTGACCCAAGGAACATCTGTGCCAAAAAACTTTAAAATCCAGCCAGTACTTTGGACAAGGAGATTTTTCAAATTTGTACTATATTAATATAAGGAAAACTGGCTCTGCCCCCTGGCAGCCAAGCTTTCCGAAAGGATCTAAATAAATTTACACACTATCTTGGTAGAGAGTGACCAACGCAAAGGAACATCTTTGCAAAAATATTTTAAAATCCAGCCAGTACTTTGGAGGAGAAGATTTTTGAAATTTTCCCATTTTTTCCCCTCTTAGTTGCCATGGCAACCAGATTTTGGAATGGAATTTAATTCTTTGAATAACTTTGGAATAGGACCACCCATGGAACATTCCTGTAAAGTTTTATGA
The DNA here is from genome assembly GCA_021229015.1 of Solen grandis. NCBI lineage: Eukaryota > Metazoa > Mollusca > Bivalvia > Adapedonta > Solenidae > Solen > Solen grandis. The sequence goes on from CM037784.1 coordinate 62,970,837, forward strand.
AAATTGGAACAGTAATTTAGGAGGAGATGTCTTTCAAGTTAAATATTGCAGACAGGCGAACAACAGATGCCCGAACATTCATTAGTCACAATAGCTCATCTTGAGCACGTTGTGCTCAGGTGAGCTAAAAATACAAAGAAATATTCTGATTTTCGCTGCACTAACCTTCAACCCCTATGCAAACAAGCGAGTGGACTTTTACACCCCTGAGTATACATTTCTATTAGAAAACAATATGCCTAAATGAAATCAGAGTTCCTTACAAATAACTGGCAATTACAGAAAATGATTTTAGGTCAATATTTTATGAAATTCACAGCTATCGCACAGACCAGTGAAAGGAACTCATGTCTATCATCTTATTTGTGCTTCCCACACTTTGTCATAGAAAACCTTGTTGGCATGGTAACAACAATGTGGCCTCACCTTCTGAGCACTTGTTACATCCACTGCTTCAGCAATATCATGCTGGCTGATGTCCGTGGTTCTCTCACCTTCTTCTGGCTCCAAGAACCTGAAAATAACAATGGTTCCTTAGCAACATTATTGGAAGTCTGGCAATTAAAGAATTACTAACCAGTGTATTTTTCAACTTTGAAAATTTTAATAATTTATTTCTAGCACTGAAAGTGATATATACCCCAATATTAGTATGGTTGAATAATAAAGGTTAAGCAAAAGAAGAGGATAAGAAGGGATTCAACCATTTCTGTATAGCATCAACTTCAAAACGTAAATTTTATGAGGGTCCTCATTGTGCTTGTATTATGTCACTTTAAGTCCCCAAAGGGTGCAATTACAAATCCTGTCACACATCTCACCCAGTCTCCTCCTGCATCAACAGCTCAGTCCTGGCAGCAGTCTTGGCCGCCAGCTGTACTTTTTTCTCCTTCTTTTTCAGCGTTTTCGAGTGGAAATTTGTCCTGGTCTCCATCTGTAAAAAGTTACACATATTTTTAACTTTACACATTGAAAAAATGGAAAAAGAAACCCTATCTCTGGTAACATAAACTACACAGAAACTGAACTAGATTACACTTATTACCATTAATTAGTAGCAACAAACCAAAGTAGCTAAAATGGGAAATCGCTTGTGCTCAGCACATTAAGGTAGTTCCAGGACAGTTTTACTTTGTATTAGATATTGCAACAAGGAAGCACTAATGCCTCATGTAGAAAAAAAAGCCCCTAAATGACTAAACAAGAGGGCCATAATGGCCCTGGATTGCTCACTGGTCTCATTATGCTATGTAAAATCAAGTGACCCCTGGGGCAGGGCCAATTTTGACCCAAGGGCCATGATTTGAACAAACTTGGTAGAGATCTATTAGCCCATGTTACATACCAAATATCTAAACTCCAGGCCTTGTGGTTAATGAAACAAGAGGGCCAAGATGGCCCTGTGTCGCTCACCTGAGTAAGATGGCAGTGTTAGGCATAATGACAAAAAATCTGGCATCTAAAAGTGTTTTTCTAACATTTGACTAAGTGACCTACATATTGATCCTACCTGAATTTGCACGCAACTGGGAATTCATGCAGTCATCATTCATATTAAGTTTAATGAAGACTGGGACAAAAATGTAGGCCTCTAGAGTGTTCACAAGGTTTTTCTTAGATTTGACCTGGTGACCTAGTTTTTGATCTCATGTGACTCATTTTCAAACTCATCCAATATATCAATTAGACAAACATCCTGACCAAATCTATTGAAGATTTTGCTAAAACTGTGGCCTCTAGAGAGTTCACAAGGTTTTCCTTAGATTTGACCTGGTGACCTAGTTTTTGATCCCACATGACCCAATTTCAAACTCATGCAAGATATCATGTAGACAAACATCCTGACCAAAATCTATGAAGATTAGGCCAAAACTGTGGCCTGTACAGTGTTCAAAAGGTTTTTCTAAGATTTGACCTGGTGACCTAGTTTTTGACCCCACATTACCCATTTTCGAACTCATTGAAGATATCATGTAGACAAACACCCTGACCATTTTTCATGAAGATTGGCAAAACTGTGGCCTCTAAGTGTTCAAAGGTTTTTCTAAGATTTTCCCTGGTGACCTAGTTTTTGACCCCATACCCAATTTCGAACTCATCTGAGATATCATGTAGACAAACATCCTGACCAAATTTTCCCCATGACCCAATTTCGAACTCATCGAGATATCATGTAGACAAACATCCTGACCAATTTATGAAGATTGGGCCAAAACTTGGCCTTAGAGTGTTCACAAGCTTTTTCTAAGATTTGACCTGGTGACCTAGTTTTTGACCCCACATGACCCAATTTCGAACTCATCCGAGATATCATGTAGACAAACATCCTGACCAAGTTTCATGAAGATTGGGCCAAAATTGTGGCCTGTAGAGTGTTCACAAGGTTTTTCTAAGATTTGACCTGGTGACCTAGTTTTTGACCCCACATGACCCAATATCGAACTCATCCGAGATATCATGTAGACAAATATCCTGACCAAATTTTATGAAGATTGGGCTAAAACTGTGGCCTCTAGAGTGTTCACAAGGTTTTTCAAGGATGTGACCTAGTGACCTAGTTTTTGACCCCACATGACCCAATTTCGAACTCATCCGAGATATCATGTAGACAAACATCCTGATTAAGTTTCATGAAGATTGGGCCAAATTTGTGGCCTCTAGAGTGTTCACAAGGTTTTTCTAAGATTTGACCTAGTGACCTAGTTTTTGACCCCACATGACCCAATTTCGAACTCATCCGAGATATCATGTAGACAAACATCCTGACCAAGTTTCATGAAGATTGGGCCAAAACTGTGGCCTCTAGAGTGTTCACAAGCAATTGTTGACGACGGATGACTGACGACGCACGACGCACGACGGACAAAAGGCGATCACAAAAGCTCACCCGAGCACAAGTGCTCAGGTGAGCTAAAAAGGATTTTTCAAGTTTTTTTCCTATATTAGCCTTTGTTAAATCAAGTGACCCCTGGGGCGGGGCCAATTTTGACCCCAGGGCCATGATTTGAACAAACTTGGTAGTGATCTACTAAACAATGCTGCAGACCAAATATCTAAACTCCAGGCCTTGTGGTTTATGAATAGAGGATTTTTCAAGTTTTTTGCTATATTAGCCTTTGTTAAATTAAGTGACCCCTATGGCAAGGCCAAATTTGACCCCAGGGACATAATTTGAACAAACCTGGTAAAGATCCACTAGACAATGCTGCACACCAAATATCTAAACTCCAGGACTTGTGGTTTCTGAGAAGAAGATTTTTAAAGTTTTTTCCTATATTAGCCTATGTAAAATAAGGTGACCCCTATGGGGGGCCAAATTTGACCCCAGGGCCATGATTTGAACAAACTTGGTAGAGATCAACTAGACAATGCTACACACCAAATATCTAAACTCTCGGCCTTGTGATTTCAGAGAAGAAGATTTTTTTAAGATTTCACTTTTATGATCTATTTTTAGCTCCTGTGACCTAACTATGCAACAGACCGGAACCATTTGAACAATTTTTATAGGGGATCACCTTAGGAACATCCTTGCAAAGTTTGATCACTTTCCCATCAGTAGTTTCAGAGAAGAAGGTTTTTAAGTAAATTGTTGACGACTGACAACTAAAGACTGACAACGACGGACAAAGGCTGGTCCCCAAAAGCTCACCTTGGCACTTCATGCCAGGTGTGCTAAAAACTGTTGTTGGGCCATAATAGCCAAGAAAACAAACATGATACTCACATCCTCCATTTTCTCTCCCCGCTTGTACTTCTGAACTATCTCTTCTGGTATGGGTTTTGATCCAGGGAAGGGGTCTGATGGCTGAAACAGATCAATACATCCTGATTATACAAAAGAAATGACTGATGTTGTTGCTGTTTTTAAGAACTCAAACTGATATCTAAATATTCAAAAGGATTTGAACAAAATAGGATAAAAATCTGTGAAATACCATACAGATTCATTATAACATGATGCAATATAAAATAAGGACCCAAAATCTAAAATTTGGTATTTGTTTCATAAAGTTTCAATTAAGTCCGATATAAAGTGGAATCTTTCTTTGGACAACAAATCTAGCATTGTAATGGAGCTATGTTATGGCTGCATACTGATTCATGCCTTTCATTTTTCAGATGTTTCGGGAAGGGGCCTTAATAATATATTTTGGGGGAAATATCACCTTTTCAATGGGGAAAGAAAGATCCTGGAATGAAGTGCAAATCTGGGAATTTAAACAATTGTTCAGCAGGGAAGGTGCCTATAAACAGCCCAGGGTCAAGAAGGATAAAAAGCCAGTGATTTATGCATTTGTTTCCAAACAGATATCAAAACAGCCTAAAACGCTGAGGGTTTTATATCAGCTTAGCTATAAATCAAACTAAATATCTATAGCTAAGGTCAATATCTTCGAGATGCAGTATTATATTGGACCATTTTGTGATTATATGACATCAATTAACACATATATGCATATTTAATCAAGATTAGGGATCCATGGTATAAACAATGTTATACCAGTGTTTATATTGTACAGGGGATGTTCTGGTCATGCAGCATAGGATCTGCATAGCGATAACTGATGGTAATCCACCTGACTAACAATTAAGGTCCATCTACATTCTCAGCTACATAAATGAGTATTCACTTTCAGCTTGAGTTCTACAATGATTCTATATAATGCCAACATTATCTTAGTACATTTTCCTCATTAATTCAGTGCTTTCTCAAAAGAGCAATAAGATATTAAGTTTTTGTGAACTGGGATGGGAAAAGACATGATTGTCAGAAATTCTTTATCCTCATTAATACAAAGCAATATCAATGAAGATGTTATTTAGATATATTAAATAATTTCATCTTCATTCTGTAATTTCCTTTTCTTACTATACTAAAATTCCCTTTATCCAATATATTTTCATGAATGGATTATGTATGGAACGGTGGTGTAAAGTGTTCACATGACTCTCCAGTCTTCAGCACATCTCATTATGATCTATTACAGTATGTACATGCATCAAGAAGGGAAAAGGAAAGAGAGAGGGAGAGAGATGTCATGACAGATTCTGACATCACAAAATGCTGGTTTGATTTGTAGATGTGGCATCAGAATCTCACAGTCAGGAATAAGGCTTATCAGTTATTAAAGGAGCCACAGCTAAATAAAATAATGTCAGGAGCATTATCCATTTTTCCAAGACAATGGGAGGCCAACAAAACTGTTCTTCAGCATACAGTGTATAGATAGTATATAAAAAAAATATACTGGTATCAGGCCCGGATCCAGAATTTTTCCACTGGGGGGGCCAAAGTCTGAATGGGATGTGAGTGATAGGGGGGTCCCCAGAAAAAAAAAAGGGTTTTAGTGTGACGGAGATGCATTCTGAAGAGTATCTGGGGATAAAAGTGAAGGTTTTTTATTTATTTATTATTTTTGGGGGGAAACTTGAAGACCATGGACCTAAGGCCTAGGTCCCACTGGAGAAAAATCATTGGCGTTGTGGAAATACACAATTTTTCTCCCGATGGCATCACATGTTTGAGCCAAAAAGACGGAACAGTCTCATGAGAAGCTTCGGGATTGGTCCGTTGAAACGTTCACTAATGTTTCGGTTATGGTACAATGGCCTTGTATTATCGGGGATGGCTCCTGATGCTCGTGAAATTTTTTCCAATGATCAGGGAAGGTGAATCGGAGCTTCACCGAATTTGAAACATCATCGGGGGAATATCCCCGTAGATTAGGGGATGGGTTGTTGTATCGAACCATCCTAGGTGTCTTGGGGAAGTTTATGGAGATTATGAGAATCTGGTGATAGACAAAAACCATGGGTAGACTTTCTGGGGTTTATGAGGATGCCCCCAGCAATGTCCCATGGCCTTTTTGACCGTCTCAGTCTAAAGTTTAGCAAAAAGGCAACAAATTTTAGAGTGCGCTTGCCGAATTATTTGCGAATTTTCTGAGATTCTATCACAAGATCTGGAATGTGTCACAGAAAGGTCACCGAACCTTCGAGACATCACCGAAGCCTAGGGGGTTCCTCGGAGGAAAAACATATTTCGCGGAATCTCCGTGAATGCTTCCCAGGAGCTTCCGGGAAGCTATGCGTATGTTTCCACGGCCTGTTTTCCCCGAAAAAAACTTCGAGAACATATAGGGAAAAATTTCAATGCAAGCAATGAATATCTCCCAATGACTCCACATGGCTCGCGACACTTTCGAAGCTTCCGCGGGACACAGGGGAACCCGTTCCCGATGCCCCCCGAGGCTCATCAATTTCCATCGGAGTACATTCCCTAGGCAAAAAATGTCAAGTGGGACTGAGCCTTGAGCGATATAATTTTATAATTTACCTTCACAAAGCCATGTTTTTGAATAACTACTGTGCAATAGTATTTGACTACAGTTGTATTAACAAGAGGGCCATGATGGCCCTGAATCGCTCACCTGAGTACCATTGCTTCAACTGATGTCAAGGTTTTTAAACAGACAAGGATTCTGATATAACTTAATCTAAAACATTTTACCCCTGACAATACTACACACCAAATACCTAAGCAATGGGCCATATGGTTTCAGAGAAGACTTGGGCGCAGGGTCATTTATCACCGCAGGGCCAAGACTTTGAAAATCTTTGTAATGAACCATTAGATGCCACTACATACCAAAAATCTTAGCTCTAGGCCTTATTGATTCATAGAAGAAGATTTTTTAAGATTTTCCTATTTAACTCTATGTAAAACAAGTGACCCCTGGTGCGGGGTCATTTATCACCATAGGGCTATGATTTGTACAATCTTGGTAGTGGCCCATAAGATGATGCTTCATACCAAATATCTAAGCTCTAGGCCTTATGCATTCATGGAAGAAGATTTTTTAAGATTTTCCTATATAACTCTATGTAAAACAAGTGACCCCTGGTGCGGGGTCATTTATCACCATAGGGCTATGATTTGTACAATCTTGGTAGTGGCCCATAAGATGATGCTTCATACCAAATATCTAAGCTCTAGGCCTTATGGATTCATAGAAGAAGATTTTTTAAGATTTTCCTATATAACTCTATGTAAAACAAGTGACCCCTGGTGCGGGGTCATTTATCACCATAGGGCTATGATTTGTACAATCTTGGTAGTGGCCCATAAGATGATGCTTCATACCAAATATCTAAGCTCTAGGCCTTATGGATTCATAGAAGAAGATTTTTTAACATTTTTCTATATAACTCTTTGTAAAACAAGTGACCCCTGGTGCGGGGTCATTTATCACCATAGGGCTATGATTTGTACAATCTTGGTAGTGGCCCATAAGATGATGCTACATACCAAAAATCAAAAGGTTAGGCCTTGTGGTTTCGGAGAAGAAGATTTTTTCAAGTTTTTCCTATATTAGCCTATGTGAAATCAAGTGACCCCTGGGGCGGGGCCAATTTTGACCCCAGGGTCATAATTTGTACAATCCTGGTAGAGAGTCATAAGATCATGCTACATACCAAAAATCAAAAGGCTAGGCCTTGTGGTTTCAGAGAAGAAGATTTTTTAAATTTTCATTTTTAAAATCTATTTTTAGCTCCTGTGACCTAATTATGCGATGGACCAGAACCATTTATACAACTTTAGTAGAGCTTCATCCAAGGAACATTCCTGCAAAATATTTTTCAAATTGGCCAAGCCGTTTAGGAGGAGATGTTGTTTGAAGCAATTGTTGACGCCGGACGCACGGACGCACGGACGACGGACGACGGACGCCGGACAAAAGGCGATCAGAAAAGCTCACCTTGAGCACGTTGTGCTCATGTGAGCTAAAAATGACGGTAGTAAGGGGGTGGGGCAGATTGGCATAAAAAATAAGTGCTTTTTGGACCCTCTCCCCTAAAAAAAGTGACATGTATACACTATCAATTAGTGGATGCTTTGAATAGTCATCAGTTTTAGACTCAACATTGTAAAAGACAGTTTTGTTTAAATCTGAGGAAAAAATCACTTTTAACATATTTTGTCCGATATGTTGAAGGAAATACCAGGTATATGCTTGGAAGTTGGTAATCTTGACTGTCTAATTGTCGATCTCGAAGCAGTCTTCACACACAGACTTCCCAGATAAAAAAAAAATCAGGCGTACGTTTTTGGGTTGGGCGGTTTAAGAAGGTTTGGGCCCCTTCTGCGTGTCGATTTTTGGTACATTATTTTTTTAAATGTTAAGTCAGTGACAAAACAAACAATATTCAGTAATAAAAGATGTTGATATTTAAAATAAAATCTTTAATATCCGTTTTATTTCGCACATAAATTGTGTTTTCTGTGCATTAGTATTCGTATTCATCGACTTATCAGTAACATTGCTCAATGACTGATTACCTGGATTTGATTTGAATTAGTGCATAATCTACATATACATGTCCCAAATATGGATTGTCCCAAAATATGGATTGTCCCAAAATATGGCAGATTGAAATTTTCAAATTCTTTCATTTCATATTCATGTTTTTTTTTGTTTTTTGTTTTTATTATATTTGTAAATATTAAAAAGTGAACATGATGATGTATCGATCGGCCTACTATTTGTATTTATTCCTTTCAGGAAAAATATTTAGGAGTTAGTTTCATAAAAATATTACTTAAAAAGTTATGTAAAAATAGTAAAGCTGATGACAACCATTTCTGATTAAGTTTAATTTGCATGGCTAGCGATAGGTATGCATCTACTCTGCAGTTTGCTACAGCAAAAAAAAAAAAAAATCATTACCTTTTTAACTTTTTCAAAAACGAAATCGGCAAATTTCATCCTGCAGCTAATTAGCCCTCTTTTAATGCAAGATTTTAAACTTTATACATGTAGAGAAAAGTGAATTAAAAAATTCGTTGAGTAGATTTTGTCAAAGTAGTTTATTATTATTATTATTATTATTATTAATTATTTTGGGTTCTAGAGAAATTGTTTCGATGCTTATTACATTTTAATGTCCAGCTTTGTTGTTTTTAGTTTAACTATTTTCATGCTATTTCTCAAATTTCATTTGCCCAGAATAGTTTATAGTTGTAACTGATACAAACTTTTGGTAAATGCCTATTTTTCGCAATTGTTAGATCGCTCGGCAAGACGACATGTAAATTTCTCTCAATCAGTGAACGTGTCCGCAGTACCCTAAACACATGCTTATCACACAGTCATGGACGACTGCCGATTCGGATTACCTACACATTAACAGCAGGGGGGAATAAGACAATATAAGTCTGGCTGGTCAGGTGGTTATACAGGTGGTTCAGTACGGGGGCCCACGATGGGGATTTCCTCTAGACAACACTACTATGATGTAATCAAGGGATTTTATAGCCTAGAAAAATGTATGACCAGGGCAGCTGGGGGCCCCCCCCCCCCGCTGGATCCAGGCCTGGGTATATGCCTTACCTTTCTGTATTCTTTTACAATCCTATCTGACTTTCTCTTCCCATTCTTTTCATTGACAGTATTTCGATTTTTCTTAGCAATCTGCTTTTTCTTTTTCTTCTTTTTGACACTGTCTGTCACTTCTTTAGCTTCCTTTTTCGCCCTCCATTGTTTCAATCTATTGAATTGTTTCTCACTAATATTGTGTTTGGGTGTGTCACTTTGGACGACAGAATTTCTTAAATCTTGCGGTTTCTTCTTCAGCCATTGCTTCTGTTGTTGTAATTCCTTGAATAAAAAAACCATGCTATCATTGAGAAACATTCATTTGTACTAAAAATACATTTTTCAAGCTCTTATAAAAACTATTACATAACTGACGCAAACAAAAATCTTAAAATATGCAATATTGCTTTTTTTCTTCAAATTTGAATCTCTCTCCAACTTTCTCTCCTTTTTCTCTATATATTTGTGGTAAATTGAGTTATCTATTACTCTCTAATTTGTGAAAGGTTCAATTGTACCATGCATTCTTAATGTCTTATAACTATAAAATAATTCAAATAAACAAAATCTTCATAACATATAAGTTCCTTTTTTAAGATCTCTTTCGCTCTTCAATTTTGTTTCACAAATAAACTGATTTATTTGTTTTTCTTCAAAATGTATCTACATCCTCAAAATTAATTAATACTTAAAAAATTAAAAAGGTAAAATAAAAATAAAAACATGATTAGCACAGTAAATAAAATTTCAGTAATTTGCAATAATAAAAACACAGCCCCCTTATATTGCATAAATCATACTCACTGAAATTTTTTTTGTCTTTTTTTCAAATTTCTTCTGTTTGTAAATGGATATTTTAGAATGTGGTTCATGATGCTTCTTTTGTCCTGCTACTGATTTATTTCCCACGAAGTATCGTTTCACTCTCTGTTGAGGCTTCTGAAACAAAAACTAGAATTATCACTGAAAGTTAATAATTGAATGGGGATATAAGTTATAACTCTAGAAAATCTTGAAGAAAAAATGACAAGACCTTCCACCAATGAAAATGTCTTTAACCCTTTCCCTCATATAGACTCATTTTGACGCACTCAATAGGTTAGGTACCACATAAAGCCTGATCTGCAGAAAATCACAGTTAAACCTTACCAAATTTAGTTACAAAATCCTCATTTCCAGACCACTGAGGAGCAGCGAACAGCATAAAACCTGATCAGCCTGCGAGTTACTCGCAGGCTGATCTGGTTTTATGCTGTTCGCATAGGTCTTTTCATGGTTTCCTCTATGAGGGAAAGGGTTAATGTCTCACTGCTGTTTCTGAAAGGCTTCTCATCAACGGTGTTTACAAAATGGGATGTAGGAGGACCTATATTGCCCCAACTTTGTGAAGCAGGAATATACAATTTCCCAGCATCCCCCTTTTCATCTTCAGAAAGCCCTGACAAAAGATGTCAGAAACGGTCAAACCCTGATCAGAAGGTGAGAAACTTAGGGCACCCAATCAAATTGTGTTGGACCGTACCCTAGTAGACCATGGGACAAGCTGTAGTGTGTCTTGGTGCCTCTGGAACTCAGTCTCTTTTCCAAAACAGCCACAAATTTACTGTGTGAAAACTTGGCACAATCTAGGCCTACAAAACATGTATACTGAGGATAAAATGGCAAAAAATAAATAAAAAAAATCCAACAGTGTACTGTTGAATTGATTTAATCTGCTTAAAGGCTAATTCCAACTTGCATGAGTGACTAGTCAACAAGTTCGACATCTTATATCAAAGCTAGTGTGGACATACAGTGGAAAGTATTTCTCAAAGCTGGGACAGATTCCAGGTGAAAATAGTTTCCTATTTCTCAGTTTACTATCAATACAAATATAGACTTTTAAAGAAAAATAATAAAATATAATGCAATATATTTGTTTTTCAAAAAAAAAAAACTGAAAAAAATAATAAGAGTTAATCTGCAGGGATTTGCACAGGCTACCGGCGTGGGACCCCCCAATGATACAAAGTAACAATTCAAAACACATTTTATAACAAAATTTCACAATTCAAGAAAAAAAAATATTGATATCATAAAATAAGAAAAGGTATGTAACTCTCCGTTCAAAATCGGCCTTTTGTTACAGAGTCGATTTTCTATCTTAGATAAACTACAAAGACAATATGAGTCACGAAACTCAATGGAAACTACTCGGACACGATAACCAATTTTGTTATGACTGACGGCTACCATAATCGCTGGTTCCCCAATGTCATATTGTAATTATCACAAAAGCCGATAACCAATTCAATATGGTAGCCGCCAGTCATAACAAAATGCAACAGTGGAATGAGGGCGGAATGCATCGATACTAGCGACTTCTGGAAAAAGGCGTAACTTGTGAGAATTAAATAAATACATAATTTATTGTTTAATATGGGTTTTGTTGGAAATATTGTATTTCTGTGAAGTTGTCGTTGAAAAAAGCATTGACTGTGATATGCATTGCTTCGGTCACATCGTGTCCGAGTACAGTTTCCATTGCGTTTTGTGACTCATATTGTCTTTGTAGTTTATCTAAGATAGAAAATCGACTCAGGTAACAAAAAGGCCTATTGTTTCTGCGTTGAACAAGCCCGGCATATTTGAAATCGGCTGAAAATTGTGTCAGATACGAAGCTCAGAATACGACCATGTCAGATTTCCTATAGATTTTGAACGGAGAGTTACATACCTTTTCTTATTTTATGATATCAATATTTTTTTTTCTTGAACTGTGAAATTTTGTTATAAAATGTGTTTTGAATTGTTACTTTGTATCATTGGGGGGTCCCACGCCGGTAGCCTGTGGGGAATTGATGCGGAGTCAATTTTCAGACGAGATCATGGAAAGAGTTTCAAACAGCAGTCTAGCCTAGGCCAAAGGACAGGAAAGGCAATGAAAATGTGGCCTGCAAAGTGGTCAGAAAAAGCTCCTTCACGTGTCCAAGTAAAAACGTGGCGAAACATTTACATCCAATCCACAATACCTTTTTGGTGTCACTTGAGTCAACGCCTTCCATCATAAAATTGTTTTGAGATTTCAGTAAGCACGTTCAATGTTTACGTTTTTGACACAACACGTGAAAATGAACCGGTGCGAAAGTAAAATGTAGCCAATGCAAATACTGTATAGACTTTGTGTTCACTATTGAATTGATTTGTAGAAAAGTCTTTAAAATATTGATTTTATTTGATTACATTTTAAGTTTGATTATTAAATACTTTTACACGAATATCTATCTTATATATACTATTTAACCGAAAAATATGTTTGAACGTTGTGTTTTATCACGATTATGTATTTAGTATGCAAGACCGAAAATAGGTTAACTCCCCTGAAAAGTCATTTTCAAAGAAGTTTGAAAGAACACGTAAAATGTAAACATCAGCTTGACGACGTGATTTATCTTTGAAAATGAAGTTAAAATACAATTGAAATTTCGTAAAAATGGCCGTTACGTATTTATCAAAAACATTCATAGGGAAAGACATCGAAAATCGCTTTTTACAAGCATGTGAGCGTGGTGAAATTTCCACCGTCAATAAAATACTTCGCTTGCATGTACCAGCAAACACGAAAGATGAATTTGGGAACTCGGCACTTTCTAAGGCTTGTTCAGGTGCATATATTTTTTTTTTTTATCATAATTATAATTCTTGTCACGGTATATACTTTTGATTATAACTTACTTATTAACAGTGTATAGATCAAGTAGGTGATGAATTTAGTATTTTGACACCGCCAATCAAAATTAGATCGTCTGCAAATTTGACAGTAACTTTTTGAAAGATTTTAGATGAAAGTGGGAATGTTACTTTTACGTCTGTAAGAACAGGTTTTGTTTATATCGAAACACAAAATACAGAAGCCATCAGCAATTAAGAAGCTCATAATTGATTTATCTCTATTGAAAGTTCAACATGTACGACAATGCACCAGATTGGACCCTGTACATGGAAGAGAAAAAATCTGGTCTGGGTTTTTGGATGTTTTTTTTTTCGATACGAAACAAAATAGCGGAGCAGATTTCAATAGAGGTTAATAAATGATGTTTAAAATGAAAATTAGTCATTTGACTATATTTTATAATATATATTTCTTTATGCTTTCATGTGCTAATGAGTATTTGATCGGAATTGACATCATAAATTATGTTCAAATCAGGATTCGGGATACACTGCTAATACCCTTACACAAGTAATACCCTGATAAGCAGTGATTACAGTTCTTAAAAATAAACATAAATAGATTTTAAAAAACAAGAGGGCCATGATGGCCCTGGATCGCTCACCTGAGTACCATTGCTACAACTGATTACAAGGTTTTTAAACAGACAAGAATTCTGATATAACTCAATCTTAAACATTTTAGCCCTGACAATACTACACACCAAATATATAAGCATTGGGCCTTATGGTTTCAGAGGAGAAGACTTAGTGCGGGATCATTTATCTCCAAAGGGCCACCATTTTGAAAATCTTGATAATGAACCATTAGATGATGCTACATTCCAAATATCTAAGCTCTAGGCCTAATGGATTCATAGAAGAAGATTTTTAAAGATTTTCCTATATAACTCTATGTTAAACAAGTGACCCTTGGTGCGGGGGCATTTATCACCATAGGGTCATGATTTGTACAATCTTGGTAATAAACCATAAGATGATGCTCATCCAAATATCTAACTCTAGGCCTATGGATTCATAGAAGAAGATTTTTAAAGATTTTCCTATATAACTCTATGTAAAACAAGTGACCCCTGGTGCGGGGTCATTTATCACCATAGGGCTATGATTTGTACAATCTTGGTAATGAACCATAAGATGATGCTTCATACCAAATATCTAATCTCTAGGCCTTATGGATTCATAGAAGAAGATTTTTAAACATTTTCCTATATAACTCTATGTAAAACAAGTGACCCCTGGTGCGGGGCATTTATCACCATAGGGTATGATTTGTACAATCTTGGTAATGAACCATAAGATGATGCTACATACCAAATATCTAAGCTCTAGGCCTAATGGATTCATAGAAGAAGATTTTTAAAGTTTTTCCTATATAACTCTATGTAAAACAAGTGACCCATGGTGCGGGGTCATTTATCACCATAGGGTCATGATTTGTACAATCTTGGTAATGAACCATAAGATGATGCTTCATACCAAATATCTAATCTCTAGGCCTTATGGATTCATAGAAGAAGATTTTTAAACATTTTCCTATATAACTCTATGTAAAACAATACCAATATCTAACTCTAGGCCTATGGATTCATAGAAGAAGATTTTTAAAATTTTCCTATATAACTCTATGTAAAACAAGTGACCCCTGGTGCGGGGTCATTTATCATCGTAGGGCTATGATTTGTACAATCTTGGTAATGGCCCATAAGATGATGCTACATACCAAATATCTAAGCTCTAGGCCTTGCAGTTTTGCAGAAGAAGATTTTCAAAGTTTGCATTTTTAAAATCTATTTTTAGCTCCTGTGACCTACTTTTTTAACCAATCTGAATAATTTGTACAACTTTGATAGAGGGCATCATAAGGATGATTCCTGTGAAGTTTGGTCAAAATCCCTTCAGCGGTTCATGAGGAGATGTTGTTTAAAGCAAATTGTTGACGACGGACGCACGCACGCACGCACGACGGACGACGGACGACGGACAAAAGGCGATCACAATAGCTCACCATGAGCACGTTGTGCTCAGGTGAGCTAAAAATAGTATGATCTCAGTTTGAACTCAAACATGACCTAACTGGAATATTTTTAGCATGAAAAATGCACTAATATTTAAGTTCTTAAAAAATCATAGAAAGTTCTAAAATCCAATATATTTTAGTGAAATAAAAAAAATAAGTACTTAAAAAAGTCATAGAAGGTTCTAAAATTCTATGTACATGTATTTTTACAAGGTTACAAACTGTAGTAAAACTATAAATCCCATGGATAATTCATTAAAGTGTGTATACGTCAGCATAGAATTAAGAATTGAACACACTATCTGAAGTGTTACTTCTGGATAAAAAAAACAACAAAAAAAAAAAAAACGTTTGAGAAAACTGTCGTAAGAAACAATTTAGAAAAAAAATGTTTTGACAGCAATTAAAGAAGTCATTACTGATAATGGACTTGAATGATAATTTTTTGTTTGTAAGAAGTTTAAAAACTTATGAAAAAACGTGTTCTGAATAAATATTTGAACATGTAAGAAAATAATTTTCAATAAATACATAGATAAAATTGATTTATGAACTGTAATTAAAACACTTGTCATATTATTTGATTGAATATATATTATATAACTGAATCACAAAATAAATGTCTATGGAAATGCTTGTGCTGTTTAGTGTCTCAGAGAATGAGGTAGCATGAGATAGCATTAGGCTATAAATAAATGTATATGTATTGTCTAGATTTTGTTTTGGGATTAACGTCTTCCTTTTTCCACATTCATTTCCATCACCAACATCATACTGGTTACCTAGGCGACCTGCCGGTCTAGTCGGGGATTGACTCCACATGTGCATTGTGGAATTGCAACAATTGGGTATCATATCGAAATAGTTTTAAACTTCAGAAGTATTTAGCAACAACAACAACAACAAAAATAACGTACAGTTATATAATTTACCAAAAACATAGTCAGAAGTGACACATTTATAATTAAACAACTAGTAAGTCTTTAGTATGTGAACTGTAGAACGTTCACACATACAATTGTTAACTTACGTTGTTACTAGAAGCAGCAAATCCATGAAATACGTTAATTGCTAGATAAAGCATGCAGCACGAACTTTTGAAACTTGTTTTAAATTATGTACATGTATTTTTTTTATGTATTTGCCTCCTTTTTTGGATACTGTTTGCACTGTTTTCGCCTAATCAGGTTGTCTCGATTTCCTACTCTATATGTTAGGATAATTTCCGCCTTTTTTGTACAGACAACAATGCAAAGAAATATAGAACAGTTTATTTTTCTTGTTTTAAACGCCGTTAATGATCGAAGTGCAGAGTCAGTCTAAATTAACTATTTTCAAAACAGAGTTTTATTATAATATTAATTTGCACGGGTAAACATAAATGGGGTGGGGAATGTCTAAGAAATAAATATAAAATAAATGGAGAAAATAAATCCCTATCTTTTCGTAATAACTCTACTTTTGTAACCAGTTCAGTTCACATGTTGTTAACACACTGACTTTCACTCGCGCAATCTTCTTTTGGTCCGTCGTTGTAGGTGTTTGTCGCCCGTTCGAAAACATCTTGGTTTCCTAAGGGTACCGGTATATTCCGAATGACCCTGCCGGGATTTGAACCCACGCGTTGAGGGACTGAGTGAGTGTTAAAGTCAGCGACTTTATTCTCTCGGCCACGGAGGCCCCCTCAGTGATGTGTATAATAGATGTACTATATGACGGTACACAAATATACAAGTCGGAAATGGCATCATATTCTGTTGGGTTTTTTTTTTCAACGACACCACTAACAAGATATTTTTTTATATATAAACACTATTGCTTTTGTATAATCGTTGCAAAATAAATATATATTTGTTTTGTTTTCTTTTTCACCAGGCGGACACACGGAGGTGGTACGGATGTTGATAGAGGCGGGCGCTGACGTTAACGTTAAACTGTCCGGCAACGTGACGCCGCTACACTTGGCGGCTAAAGGTAACAACCCACAAGTCCTTTGTACATAATAAATTCTAAATGCTTGGATGTATTTTTTCCTATAAATTCAGATTTAGTTAGAAATTGAGTATGTCCTTTACGTAGGTGGGAAACAAAATATGGACCATTTCACTGGTATCTTGATCTTTGATAAAAAAAATTCGTCCCACTTATTTGTACTTATTTCTTATTTAAAAAGAAATTATGAGAAAAAATACCCTTTTTTTATTGCACAAACGAATTTCTTTCTTTGTGTGTGTGTGTGTGTGTGTGTGTGTGTGTGAAATAGTTACCGGTAATTGACATATATGAAAGTGAAATTGTCATGTGCAAGTTCCTAAATTCCTTTTAATTAGATCCTTTCAACGGTTCTTATAGGTTAGACTTTGCGCTTTGAAATGGTAACTTTGGTTTGGAAAATGAATACTTTGTAGGTTGAATTATTACAAGTCAAGAAAGGTCATTGGTGAATTTATTACCAACTGAGTTGTCAGCACGTGGTTTTTGGTTACCATGGTAATTATGAATACCATACACTGTATTGATAGTCTTATCACGGGCTTCGTTTAAATGAAAATTTACAAAATATTTATAGTACTTTCATTCTCTTACTGACTCAAAAAAATTTGAAAATATCGTCCATAATTTTTTTTAGCTCACCTGAGCACAAAGTGCTCAAGGTGAGCTTTTGTGATCGCCCTTCGTCCGGCGTCCGTCGTCGTGCGTCGTTAGTCGTGCGTCGTCCGTCGTCAACAATTTGATTTAAACGACATCTCCTCTGAAACCGCTGGACAAAATTTAATGAAACTTAGCAGGAATGTTCCTTGGGTGGGGCTCTACAAAAGTTGCTAAAATAAAGTTGATTCATGAAGAACTCTGGTTGCCATGGCTACAAAAAGAAAAATAATTTGAAAACTTTAAAAATCATCTCCTTCAAAACTACTGGCCAGTTTTCAAAATTATTTGGTACAGATGTTCCTTGGGTCAAGCTCTACCAAAGTTGCTAAAATTATTCTGATCCGTAAAAAAACATGGCCGCCAGGGGCGGGGCTTATTTGCTTTATATGTATATAGAGAAACCTTTAAACAACATCTCCTCTGAAACCACTGGACAGAATTTGATTAAACTTGGCAGGAATGATTCTTGGGTTAACCTTCACAAAAGTTGCTAAAATAAACTTGATCCATGTAGAACTCTGGTTGCCATGGCAACAAAAAGAAAAAAAAAATGAAAACTTTAAAAATCATCTTCTTCAAAACTACTAGCCAGATTTTAAAATAAATTTGTACAGATGTTCCTTGGGTCAACCTCTACCAAAGTTGCTAAAATTATTCCGATCCGTAAAAAACATGGCCGCCAGGGGCGGGGCTTATTTGCCTTATATGTATATAGAGAAACCTTTAAACAACATCTCCTCTGAAACCACCGGACAGAATTTGATTAAACTTGGCAGGGATGATCCTTGGGTCAACCTTCACAAAAGTTGCTAAAATAAACTTGATCCATGTAGAACTCTGGTTGCCATGGCAACAAAAAAAATGAAAACTTTAAAAATCATCTTCTTCAAAACAACTGGCCAGATTTTAAAATGAAATGGTACAGATGTTCCTTGGGTCAACCTCTACCAAAGTTGCTAAAATTAATCCGATCCATAAAAAAATATGGCCGCCAGGGGCTGGGCTTATTTGCCTTATATGTTTATAGAGAAACCTTTAAACAACATCTCCTCTGAAACCACTGGACAGAATTTGATTAAACTTGGCAGGGATGATCCTTGGGTCAACCTTCACAAAAATTGCTAAAATAAACTTGATCCATGTAGAACTCTGGTTGCCATGGCAACAAAAAAAAAATGAAAACTTTAAAAATCATCTTCTTCAAAACTACTGACCAGATTTTAAAATAAATTGGTACAGATGTTCCTTGGGTCAACCTCTACCAAAGTTGCTAAAAATTTTCCGATCCGTAAAAAACATGGCCGCCAGGGGCGGGGCTTATTTGCCTTATATGTATATAGGGAAAACTTTAATCAACATTTCCTCTGAAACCACAGGACAGAATTTGATTAAACTTGGCAGGAATTATCCTTGGGTCAACCTTCACAAAAGTTCCTAAAATAAACTTGATCTATATAGAACTCTGGTTGCCATGGCAACAAAAAGAAAAAAAATTGAAAACTTTAAAAATCATCTTCTTCAAAACTACTGGCCAGATTTTGAAATAAATTGGTACAGATGTTCCTTGGGTCAACCTATTTATCTCAGGTGAGCGATTTAGGGCCATCATGGGCCTCTTGTTTTGGTTATATGGTTACCACTAACTGACATGTCTACACATACATTAGTTAGTTTAAACGTATTTATTGGACACACTACAATAATACAATTCACATACATGAAATACAACGTCAGATAAAATCGAAAGCTAATAGCTTATTGAGATTTTCTCCTCATGGTGATAAATTTGTAATATTACGGCAAATTATATGATATACGACACTTAAGGGCGTATATCACAATAGTGCCATTTTACTGTATAAACAAAGAAGGAAAATCAAAACTAGCGAACATAATTTTTTTAAACTTGGCATGATTATAGAGAATCACACTAGAAACAAATTTATGGAATAAAAAATGGGGGTCTCCAAGCCGCTCACTAGTGAGATAAACCAGTACAAAGTTAAAAGAAAAAAAACTTCCAATTTTTTACCACCTTTTTCTCAGTCCACTAAAATCAATAAGTATTTACGATATGATACATCTACTGTCATAATTTCCCAGGTAAATACACGGAGGTGGTGAAACACCTTATTCTGGGCGGTGCCAAGCTTGATGCAATAACAACGTCAGGGTTATACCCCCTGGACTTCATCCCCCACGAGTCTGAGTTGTGGTACATATACACAGAGGCCAAGAAGGGCGAGATGCCGGAGCTGGAAGAAATTCCCGATGTACCAGAAATTCCGGACTATTCACTTCCGGATGGCGCGGTCTCCAAAAAGGGAAAGAAGGGGAAGAAGGGCAAAAAAGGAAAGAAGGGCAAAAAGGGCGCAAAGAAAGGGGGCAAGAAGAAGAAAGGCGGGAAGAAGAAAAAGAAGAAATGAGACTTCATTTTTATTCTTTTATTTTCTTCTTCTTTATGAATATGTCTAATATCTAGATTCATCTATTGATGAAGACGTCTAGAATTTATAATAATAAACGTTTTGTGTATACATGTGAATACAGCTGCAACCGTTATGTTTTTACACATTGTATAATGTCATATACGCTTTTGTATAGATTTGTGATTTTTATAATGTGAAATATGAGCTCGTACACACTATTGAATAATATATGATTTATACAAACAATATGTTCTTGTATTTCCTATCTATCTACGTGTACCTCTAGATACTGTCAACAATCTGATGAGTATTACAGGCAAGAAAAATGCATGTGGGTGTTAGTATTTGTGAGTAAAACTGTATATGTTGTAGCCAGATCAATAAAATGTATGCATAAAGGTTAAAATGTTAGTGACATGTTGAAATAAAAGTACAGGTTAAGAACGTTGTATAACAGACTAATATTGAACATAAGCCACCGCCGACTTTAACTGATCAAGATCAGGCAAGGTGACAATGGATGTTGGGAGTTGATTCAAGGGAGTAAACAAATATTTATGGTTATCTGAAGAGACTTGGATTTGGATGCATATGTCTATCAATCTAATTGTTGGGGGGTTGCTACGATGTTATTGTAGATTTTATATAACATTATTATTCTGCTGTCAAGTCTCCTACCTAGTTGGACTTGCACAGAGGTGGGAGTAATCATGCTGCAATTTTACGGATGTTGGTCTTAGTGTGTGTTCGTATTTGAGTTGTGGCCTTACCAAGGCTAATTCTCGAACCTTGGTGTATCGTAGTGGCGGTCGGTGGTAAGGTCTATTCCCGGATATTTAGCATGGGTCATTGACACCAAGACCTTGAAATATGGAGTACTTGGCACATTTATGGATTAAATTTCATGTTCCATTGCTCCTCCCAAGTTTGAAGGTTGTCAAGATCTAGTTGCAAGGAGTGCGGTCTGAGAGTGAACCAACTGTTAGAAATAGAGCCTATCATCAGCAAAGAGTCGAAACTGAGAAAAAAGATAAAGGGCACTGGTTGATGTAAACAAGGAAGTAAAGCGGCCCCAGTGCATAGCCTTGAGGCACACCAGAGGTGACAGGAACCTCTGATAGGATTCTCCCTCTAGGACCACAGTATGACGTCGACCAGTTAGGAATGATTTTTTTCCCAGTTTAATATTTGTGGACAAACGCCATATTCTTGGAGACGGAGGATTAGTTTTTGATGGTTTATTTTGTCGAATGCTTTGATAAAGTCTAAAAGTATAAGATCATATACATATAAATATGTTTCCGTTCTAAGTTATTTCATCATCAAATTCCACCGGGTAAAGCCTATGATGATACAACATACATATTTGATGCAATTTTATGATACCGTGCATTATGAATACACAAATACCATCTTGTATGCATGCAAACATGTGGTTAGAAAGGCATTGATTCATCAAAAGGTTACAGTGTAAATGCAGATATTTTCATGAAATGAACACCTCGAGGATATACGTGTACGTGAATAACAAAAATCTGAATTACCTAGAGGGATGAGCAGCTCTAAAAATAGAAAATCTAATGTAGCTTCCTGGTGAATACATTGTATAAATTTACATAATCATTTTAAATACATCGATTTAAACAATACTTCCTGTGGATTATATGGATTACTGGTTTTGTTATGAACATAAATTTCTTATTTAACAGTTATTTGTACAGCAAGTTTATTATTTGCTAATATATATACAAATATAATGCGTGTGATACACACGCGCGTTCGTCCGTACTCTAAACAAATATCGTGACCACGTTTCATGTTTTACTCAAACCATTTTGAAATGCGAAATATTGAACCGTTCATGTAACATCTATAAGAGTGAGTAAGATATACGTCTACCAGAATACATGCATAAACAGAACATGCATTGGGGTGTTTATGGAACGATATGTTTATGAATTTCATTGGCGTAGCTTCCAATATGCACTGAAGGCACTGCCTACATGTTTTTCTGAAAAATGAAAACAAATAAAAATGCCAAATTAAATATTAAAAACAAATTTCCATTGTTAAAGGTCCATTATATTCCATACTGAAACAATTTTCATGAAAAATAATATAGAATAACATTGACATTTTGTAGACTTACACAAATTGTACATAATGTGCAAATATCTGTTGTAAAATAACAGTTCAATACAAAGAAAGTTTTGATCAAATTACGCAATTTAGTATTTTGGAAGGATGTCAAAATACTCGTACTCTCATTGTTTACATTTTGCATTTGCGAAATACCCGAAGACGGCATGTAATCGGAAATAGTTTGAATTTGAAAAACCGTCGCCGAATCACAATTTACTGTTCATTTACTACGTCATCAATTTCGTTAATGTAAATATAAGGAATGTATATGGAAAAAACGTCAGAATATTGACGAAGATGTGTGGAATATGCAAATCAGAATTTTTTTTAAACAACTGAATGGTCTTTAGTAAAAAAGTATGTCTTGTTTTTGTATTGTTATAATGATGTCAACGAGTATATACAGATTACATTTCTTAACAACTCTGTAGCACACATTTTGATTTTCTATCCGAAGAATATATGTTGCTTTTGGAACAATAATGGGCCTTTAAGTATAAACAAATCTTATTCCGCAACAGATACAAGGACGATATTTCATGATCAGATCAGGGGCATATTCTTCCGTATAATGGGAATTGTAAAATAAGAATGGGTTGCATTTCATGATTGAAAAATATGAAGATAGAATATCTGATAAATACTCTGACAACTGAAATGAATAACAAAGGGGAAACAAATACTTTAAATAGTCCTTAGAACATCGTATATCGAAGTCAACATGTATAGACTACAAATGCTTATCATACCAAGTCGTTAAAAAGAAATGCACTGGTACTGATTGGATTTGTTTTGTGTTGGGGCTCAGTATAAGTAAGGTTCATTCCAGGAATGGTTGGTCCGATGTCGGGATAAGGCAAAGCGGGGCGGTATCAGGGTAGTGCTACACCAGTATGAAGTAGACAATCACATAGTCTCCAAAATTACTGATATAATATTGGTCACGGTAAGTTAAACCCAACAAATAAACGAATTTCCATCCAACTTTTATCCAAACGTTTATTCTTGTATCTAATGATAGAGAAAACAGGACTGAATGTTGTTTAGCCACCACCGAATAGCTTAATGTGTATTGTTAATACATTTGATTTAAATTTGAGGCACAAGTCGCTGTAAAGATGCGTATACATATTAACAAAATCTTTTCAAATTGGCCAAATTTATAAAATGATATGACTTGCATATTTTTTTATTAAAATACGCTCATGCAATGTCAAATCTACAATTGTGCTTTATCACCGAATACCGGTAGGTCAACAATGTGAATGTCTGAAGGACATACAATACGACTGTACGCTACGAGATCGCGACTTTGCGAAGCTTCATACGAGTATGCCGCTGTACGTGATCACAATTGAAAGATGCGAGAATGAGACTTAATATACGACATCACGACTGGGCATTTAAGAAATACGACGGAAAGGTTCGACTATTGTCAAAATATTGTATTCGGATTGATCCTATGAGTCTATGCACTTCGGTACAATACAGTGCAGCACGTTTTGTCGGCTTAAAAACACAACGCATGGTACTTAGAATGACCGTCGTATGGTACCGTCGTAATCTCTTTCAAAGTAGAATTGAGAGTGACTGTATGTGAAATAATTTGAGACGCTAACAGCGCAAATGACCACCACATCTAGTTCGGTGTGGGAAGTCACTTCAGCGTCCGATCAAGACACCATGCAGTAAAGTCAGTCCATCTTACTTGTTTTGTTCTCTTTACGACGGGGACTGCCATACATAATGGAAATATTTTATCTACAAAATAAAGAAACGAAATGTTTGCCTGTTGTGTCCAGAGAAAATAAAAAAAAGAAAAAGATATAAGCACATGGAATGAGTAATCATACATGTGTAATTATTAATTGATAATAATGAAGAAGAGACAAAGAGTAAGACACGCTGTGGTTGATCAGTGAAGCTGGTTTCGTCCAAAGAATCCACCTGAAGTAGTTGAATGTGAACCAACGATAAGACAGTTCTTGAAAGCCATTTTTTTCTTATTTGTGCTTCTGAAATAAAACTGGGGAAAAAAGCTGGTTGATAAAATGTATGATTTGGTCTCCGTTTCTGTATTAGACATGTAGTTTACTCCGTGGTCAAAGACAATGTGCATGCACATGGACTTCCGTTAATATGAATGCATTTGCTCAGTATTTCACTATTTCAAGGCTGAAAGTATCCCCCAAAACTTAAAAAAGTGTACCCAGTATATGTGTTATATCATTACATATTTCAGAAAGAAATGATACATTAAAGACAATCCGAGTGTACACTTTCTTTTTTTTCTCTCTCTCTCTCCCCCCCCCCCCTTTCTTAACAGCAAAAGTGTTAGAACAAGTGTCCTGTAAGTGCCTCCAAATTTGAATAGCATAAATATAAATGTGTGAACAAACTGTATGTACACTACTACAAAATTATGCACATACAGTGTATACGTGTATAAAAAATAAATATATACCCGTATACTAACAAAAAACAGAATATGATACCATTTCCGACTTGTATATTCGTGTACCGCCATATATATATATATATATATACAATCACGAAATATTGCATTGTGTGACCATGCGTCCGTGAATGGGTATTGTTAATGGTAATACACGCATCGCATATAATTCTTAGGTAATGAAATAAATGGCCATCTGTGAACGTGCTGTTTGACAAAAAAAATACATACACATAATATGTAATTCGGACACTTTTGACTACATGTGTATAAAGTCTGATTAAATATAAAGTATAAAACTGCACACTGGTATAAAAAACATACAATTATATAATTCTTTAAAAGAAGCATCCTCTCCCGCATTCAAATTCTTTGTGGTAATGAACCTTTAGGAATTCCCGGGTGGGGGAGGGGGTGTCTGAAAAGTAATCAAAACATCATATATTAGTGATTGTTTGAAAATATTGCAGATAAAAAAAAACATACTTCTGCAGGTTCATCTGAGTAGATTCATTTAGATTTGGGTTGACTTTGGTTTGGACAGGACCTTTATCACTTGCGGATTCAGGGGGGGGGGGGGGGCACCCCTTCTAAAATTCCCCAACCATACATAAGTGTAGATACACATTCCCACCAAAACTCACAAGAATGCACTATTTCACAACTTTAAATAAAATAATTAATACCTCCTGGTTTGGATGAGGGGCCGCCGTGGCCGAGCGGTTACAGTCGTGGACTACAAATCTCTCAGCCCCTCACCGCTGTGGGATCGAATCCCGGTAGGGACTTCGGATTTTTCATGTGAGGAAGTCGGTGGTTCTACGCGGGTACCTCTGTGTACCCGGGGTCTTCATCCACCTGCAATTAGCTGGACGTCGCTATATGATTGAAATACTATCGCAGCGACGGTAAACCCCAAATACAACAACAAAATACAGCAATCCTGGTTTGGACAGGTTTCGTTGCAAACTATGTTTTGAACTTAAGATTGTAAATTGTTATATCTTTAAATCATCTAAACTATATAGACATTTTTGTTTCTTTTTTATTTTTGTTACTTCTTTCCATGATAGGCGTAGCAATAAGTGTATACAAAAGTAAAAATAAGTAAGGTATGTAACAGGCCCGGATCCAAAAAAATTCCGCGGGGGGGGGGGGGGGGGCAAAATCTGAATTTGATGTGAGTGCTCTAGGGGTCCGGTGTTTTTAGTGTTACGGAGATGCATTCTGAAGGGTATCTGGGGATGAAAGTGAAGGGTTTTTATGTTGTTTTTTTGTGTGTGTGTGTGTTTTTTTAACTTGAACACCATATATCTAATGCCTAGGTCCCACTGGAGAAAAATCATCGGCGATGTTGAAATACACAAATTTTCTCCCAATGGCATCAAATGTTTGAGCCAAAAAGACGGAGGAGTCCCATGAGAAGCTTCGGGATTGGTCCGTTGAAACGTTCACTAATGTTTCGATCGGCTATGGTACGAACGGCCTTGTATTATCGGGGATGGCTCCCGATGCTCGGGAAATTTCTCCGATGATCGGGGAAGACCTTCACCGAATTTGAAACATCATCTGGGGAATATCCCGCAGATTAGGGTATGTATCGTTGTATCGAACCATCCTAGGTGTCTCGGGGAAGATTACGGAGATTATGAGAATTTGGTAATGAATTAAAAGATAAAACCAAGGTGGACTTTTGGGGTTTATGATGATGCCCCCAGGAATGTCCCATGGCTTTTTTGATCCCCAAAAGTCTACCCTTAGTCTAAGGTTGACTAAAAATGGAACAAATTTTAGAGTGCGCTTGTCGATTTTTTTTTGATTTTTTTTTAATTTTATTTTTTTGCGATTATTCTGAGATTCTATCACAAGATCTGGAATGTGTCACAGAAAGGTCGCCGAACCTTTGAGACATCACCGAAGCCTAGGGGATTCCTCGGAGGAAAAATATTTCGCGGAAGCTCCGTGAATGCTTCCCAGGAACTTCCGGAAAGCTATGCTTATGTTTCCCCGATAAAACTTCGAGAACATATAGGGAAAAATTTCAATGCAAGCAATGAAGTTCTCCCGATGACTCCACATGGCTCGCGACGCTTTAGAAGCTTCTGCGGGACACAGGGGAACCTGTTCCCGACGTCTCACGAGGCTCATCAATTTTCCATCGGGAGTACATTCCCGAGGCAAAAAATGTCAAGTGGGACTGAGCCTTGAGCGATATAATTTTATATTTTACCTTCACAAAGCCATGCTATTGAATAACTACTGTGCAATAGTATTTGACTACAATTGTATTAAAAAAAAAGGGGGGGGTATACAAACTGGAACACTGATATTACTGAAAGGTTTATATAGGTTTCTTGTGCATTTTCAACCGCAAACTGGCATTAAAATTTCATAAGTGTTTTTTTTTTTGGGGGGGGGGGCCCTCCCCCCCGCCCCCAAAAAGTGATTTGTGCACACTATCAATTAGTGAATGCTTTGAATAATCATCAGATTTAGACTCAACAGTGTAAAAGACAGTTTTGTTTAAGTCTGAGAAAAAAAAAAACAAAAAAAAAAACATGTTAAACATATTTTGTAAAATATGTGGCGGGGAATACCGGGTATATGCTGAATTAGGTTCGAACTTGGTAATCTTGACTGTCTAATTGTCGATCTGGAAGCAGCCTTCACACACAGAATTCCCAGATAAAAAAAAGGGAATCGGGCGCACGTTTTAGGGTCGGACGGTTGCAGAAGGTTTTGGGCCCCTTCTGCGTGTCGATTTTTTGCATTTTTTTTCTAAATGTTAATTCAGTGACAAAACAAACAATATTCAGTAATAATAAATGTTGGTATTTAATATAAAATCTTTAATATCCGTTTTATATTGCACATAAATTGTGTTTTCTGTGCATTAGTACTTCGTATTCATCGACTTATCAGTAACATTGCTCAATGACTGGTTGCCTGGATTTGATTTGAATTAATGATCATGCATATCTATATATACTTTTTTCTTATTCATTTTTAATTACTTAAAAATAGATTGGCGTGTCTATATTAAGACACCATGAATACACATACGCGTACATGTAGATTGTTGCATTCGTAAATCTTAAAAAAGTGAACATGATGATGTATCAGCCTACTGTTTGTATTTATTGCCTTTCAGGAAAAATATTTACAGGAGTTAGTTTCATAAAAATAATACTTAAAAAGTTAGGTAAAAATAGTAAAGCTGATGACATTTAGAAACACACCCATTTCTGATTAAGTTTAATTTGCATGGCTAGCAATAGGTATGCATCTTCTCTGCAGAATACCAAGTTTTTTTTTTTGCTACAGCAAAACAACAACAACAACAAAAAACAAAAAAAACAAACAAAAAAAACCAAAAAGAAAAGTGAATTCAAATTTCGTTTAGTAGATTTAGTCAAAGTAAGTAAGTAATGAATTGGTAATTGCCTATTTTTCCCAATTGTTAGATCGCTCGGTAGACGACATGAAAATATCTCACAATCAGTGAACGCGTCCACAATACCCTAAACACATGCTTATCACACAGTCATGGACGACTGCCAATAGGAGTCTGGCTGGTTGGCTGGTCAGCTGGTCAGGGGGGTGCACGATGGGGATTTCCTCTAGACAACACTACTATGATGTAATCAAGGAATTTTATAGCCTAGAAAAATGTATGACCAACGAAGCTGGGGGGGGGGGGGGGGGGGGGGGGGGGGGAACGGGCATTGCCCCCCCCGATGGATCCGGGCCTGATGTAAATACAGTATTAATATTTTATGTATTTAATCAGGGACTCCATATTATTGCTTAATGATTGCACACTTGGACGTGAAATATTTAATTTGCAATACCCACATAAATTATGAAATTAAATTTTACTAACTGATAATGTTTCAAAGTATCTTATAATACAATATGATTTTTTAAAAAAAAGGTATAAACGACGGCACATTTCATATTTGCAGCTGTCTTTACCCTTCGTTCTCGTAAGTACGAACTTTTCCGAGACGTTACCGATAGGTACGAAATGTCCCAAGAACGAATAGAGTCGAATTATTTTTTTGTCACTTTGTAAAGTTAGTTAGAAGCATTTGAGATAAAGGCAGACACATGTTATTTATTTTCCCTTTTTATCCCCTTGCTGAAATAAAATACATACAATAATCCGTATCCGGTTAATCTAGGAAGTCACAGGTGTACGAGAAACTGCGAGATTTCATCGCCATTATGGATTTGTAATCAATGAAGTAATGTACTAAGACCCTAAAGCTGTGACAAGCCTATGATTATGTGAATTTTCTTTCTTGGTATAGCCTGAAAAATACATGCAGCTATGAGCTGGGGATTCGATTTATGGGTAAGAATCAGTTTAGACTTTTGCATTATCTCCATAATGTTCAAATGTTTTATTTACAACGAAATGAGTCCAACCGGAAACCGGAAGAATCATTCAGTTATGTTCAGCATCAAACCAATGTATCTCATTCCTTCCTCTCCTTAACTGTGTATATCTCCACATTTCTCAAGTTGGTTACAAAACAGGTTTTTTTTTCTACTCCCAAGAAATCATGTCAACAGTTTGCTTCATTCTGTTTGTTGTATTGAAGGACAGCTATCAAATGAATGACTCACAGAATCATCTTTCAGACAAAACTGTTGATTCCAGTGCTTAGAATATAAATCGACAGAAATGTAATTAATTTTTGCTCTCCAAAGTTATATTCAGTATATTTAAACAATCATATCCCACTATTTTTTGTATACTAGCTTCTAAAATTGCACAGTCAGATTATAAACATTTGTGATTCAATGAGATTGATATGTATTATTCTTACTAAATGATGTTTGAGTGCTTTCAAGATAGATGAAATAATCTTACGTTGATTTTGAAACAGATTTTTTCAACTTATAAAATGGTCCAAGTGGCTGAGTGGTAAGAGCGTCCGTGCCAGTATTGGAAGTTGGTGCAGAGGGTTTGATACCAGGTTGTGGCATACCAAAGTTTTAAAAATTGGTACTAGTATTGATCCCTTGCTTGGCACTCAGCATATAAGGGTAGTTCCAGGAATAGGCCCTGTGTTAGGATAATGTGACTGGGTGTGTTATGTCCCATGTCTACAGCAGTGTGGCAGCACATTATATCTGTTTTTCCAAATGACTGAAATACTTTTGTGGGTGGGGGTGGGGGGCCTTACTTGAACTTAGTTAAAACAGTCATAATTCTATGTTCTATAAATCATAATTGTTTTTACAGTGTACATAATTGACTAAAGTATGATTTTTTAAT
>CM037784.1:63001012-63051012 GCA_021229015.1 Solen grandis
GAGACATTTTCCCTGACCTTCTGACAACTGTGTAAAACCACTGACCTTCAGACAACTGTGTAAAACCACTGACCTTCAGACAACTGTGTAAAACCACTGACCTTCAGACAACTGTGTAAAACCACTGACCTTCAGACAACTGTGTAAAACCACTGACCTTCAGACAACTGTGTAAAACCAATGACCTTCAGATAACTGTGTAAAAACCACTGACCTTCAGACAACTGTGTAAAACCACTGACCTTCAGACAACTGTGTAAAACCACTGACCTTCAGACACCTGTGTTAAACCAATGACCTTCAGACACCTGTGTAAAACCACTGACCTTCAGACAACTGTGTAAAACCACTGACCTTCAGACAACTGTGTAAAACCACTGACCTTCAGACAACTGTGAAAAACCACTGACCTTCAGACAACTGTGTAAAACCACTGACCTTCAGACACCTGTGTTAAACCATTGACCTTCAGACAACTGTGTAAAACCACTGACCTTCAGACAACTGTGTAAAACCACTGACCTTCAGACAACTGTGTAAAACCACTGACCTTCAGACACCTGTGTTAAACCATTGACCTTCAGACACCTGTGTAAAACCACTGACCTTCAGACAACTGTGTAAAACCACTGACCTTCAGACAACTGTGTAAAACCACTGACCTTCAGACACCTGTGTTAAACCATTGACCTTCTGACAACTGTGTAAAACAATTGACCTTCAGACAACTGTGTAAAATCATTGACCTTCAGACAACTTTGTAAAACCATTGACCTTCAGACAACTGTGTAAAACCACTGACCTTCAGAAACCTGTGTAAAACCACTGACCTTCAGACACCTGTGTTAAACCATTGACCTTCAGACACCTGTGTAAAACCACTGACCTTCAGACAACTGTGTAAAACCACTGACCTTCAGACAACTGTGAAAAACCACTGACCTTCAGACAACTGTGTAAAACCACTGACCTTCAGACAACTGTGTAAAACCACTGACCTTCAGACACCTGTGTAAAACCATAGACCTACAGACAACTGTGTAAAACCACTCACCTTCAAAAAACTGTGTAAAACCACTGACCTTCAGACAACTGTGTAAAACCACTGACCTTCAGACAACTGTGTAAAACCACTGACCTTCAGACAACTGTGTAAAACCACTGACCTTCAGACAACTGTGTAAAACCATTGACCTTCAGACAACTGTGTAAAACCACTGACCTTCAGACAACTGTGTAAAACCACTGACCTTCAGACAACTGTGTAAAACCACTGACCTTCAGACAACTGTGTAAAACCACTGACCTTCAGACACCTGTGTTAAACCATTGACCTTTTGACAACTGTGTAAAACAATTGACCTTCAGACAACTGTGTAAAACCATTGACCTTCAGACAACTTTGTAAAACCATTGACCTTCAGACAACTGTGTTAAAACCACTGACCTTCAGACACCTGTATAAAACCACTGACCTTCTGACAACTGTGTAAAACCATTGACCTTCAGACACCTGTGTAAAACCTCTGACCTTCAGACACCTGTGTTAAACCATTGACCTTCAGACACCTGTGTAAAACCACTGACCTTCTGACACCTGTGTAAAACCACTGACCTTCTGACACCTGTGTTAAACCATTGACCTTCAGACAACTGTGTAAAACCACTGACCTTCTGACAACTGTGTAAAACCACTGACCTTCTGACACCTGTGTAAAACCACTGACCTTCAGACACCTGTGTTAAACCATTGACCTTCAGACAACTGTGTAAAACCACTGACCTTCTGACACCTGTGTAAAACCACTGACATTCTGACACCTGTGTAAAACCACTGACCTTCAGACACCTGTGTTAAACCATTGACCTTCTGACATCTGTGTAAAACCACTGACCTCCAGGCACAGTCACCTGTGTAAAACCACTGACCTTCAGACACCTGTGTAAAATCACTGACCTTCAGACACCTGTGTAAACCCACTGACCTTCTGACACCTGTGTAAAGCTATTTACCTTCCACAAACAAGTTGGAAGGCTTCCTTACATGAAAAATCCATGTGAGTAGAATGGGACTTGAACCCAAAATGTTAAAGATGTCAGGTAACAAATACATTGATTATGATTATATATAAATATACATGGCTTGAATTCCACCAACATGAATTAGCACTAAGTAAGACTTAGATTCTTTAACCCTTTCCCTCATAGAGGAAACCATGAAAAGACCTATGCGAACAACATAAAACCAGATCAGCCTGCGAGTAACTCGCAGGCTGATCAGGTTTTATGCTGTTCGCTGCTCCTCAGTGGTCTGGAAATGAGGACTTTATAATTAAATTTGGTAAGATTTAAATGTGGTTTTCTGCAGATAAGGCTTTATGTGGTACCTACTGAGTACGTCAAAATGAGTCTATATGAGGTAGAAAAGCATTTCACCATTCTTGTTTTATGAAATATCCAGGTACATATACTTGCCTTAGCTGACATAAATTGTTAATTCCTAACAATATTTGTTACAAAATGAAATATTTGGATATTGTTATCAGAGAAACAAAAACAAAAAATATTCAATTCGAACCTAAGTAATCAAGTATCACTTAACACTAAGTATTGTTGGTGGAATTCATGCCTGGTCTAAAAAACATAGAGCACAACGGTGAACAAACTGCAAAAAGTTTCGTTATTCTCTCTCAAAAGAAAAAGAATTTGTGAATGACTTTTATATTACAAAGCTCAGAATTAAGCTCCTTTTCTATGATCAAGCTTACAAGGGATTTTAAAAGTAAACTGTAAGTTGAATGATTCCTTAGATATGTATATCAGTTAGAAGAATCAAAGTAGGTTAAGCTAATGGAAAACCTCCTGCAACAAGGAAAGATATTATTTTTTGTTAACATAAAATTTCGTGGAATCTGTTTTAACCCTTACAATGTTGTGGGTACCTGTGACTTCCTTTGGGCCAGTGCGTACCAAGACCGGCCAGCACATCTGTGCAGTCTGATCATGGTCTGTATTGTTCAATAATCATTCTGTCAATGAATTTTCGGCAAGCATCCCCATAAACAGCTAATGGTACAGTCCAAAATGAAGAAAGGACAAGACCAAATAGCATGATAAGGGTTAAAATCAATTTCATGGTTAAGCATTAAGGCTACAAAATAAACAGTTTTCAAGAGGTAAAATTGTATGAAGATAAATCATGAAATTGATGAAAATAATTTACTTAGGCACAAAAAAAAAGGTCAGTTTCTGATCTCCAGCAAAAAAAAAAGAGGGTTAGGTAGTTGTTTGTTTTATGGTTTTTTTTTGTTTTTGTTTTTTTAAATGAAACCAAAGGTAAAAGAAAGGGAAAGATTTTTTAAAGGCGGAAAGGTAAAATGACTTGAGGGTCAGTCCTTAAAAAAGAGGGTCGGTTGGGAGACCAGAAAAGGAACTTTTTTTTTTGGCCTTAACAAAAATTATTCTACTCATCAATGAATCAATACAGACCTGAGGCATGTTCAAAATCCCTATTCTCAGGGTATAAAAGCATATGGAGAGTATTAATGAGTGATAATTAAAACACTGATGAGTGTTAATCTAGAGGTGAATGAAAGTCAATTGGTTATTGATTTAACCCTTTCCCTCATAGAGGATACCATGAAAAGACCTATGCGAACAGCATAAAACCAGATCAGCCTGCACTCGCAGGCTGATCAGGTTTTATGCTGTTCGCTGCTCCTCAGTGGTCTGGTAATGACGATTTTACAATTAAATTTGGTAGGGTTTGAGTTTGGCTTTCTGCAGATCAGGCTTTATGTGGTACCTATTTAGTGCGTCAAAATGAGTCTATATGAGGGAAAGGGTTAAGTACCCGGTACATATCGATCAGAATATTTACAAGATTGTTTGCATTATACTGAGGTTGAACTGGTTCTTGGATCAAGTGGGTCAGTGATACTGTAGGTCAAATCAGGTACAAAGAATCCAACAGTATTGTGAAAAGTTTCAGACTAGAGCAGACAGACACATCTGTCTTCAAAGGCCAGACAAGGGTACACTTAGTCCAGGTGTTTGCTAAAATTTTCACAATATCTTTAACATTTTTTTTTTTTTTACATACCATTTTGTACTTGCAACAGATCTTGACAAATCACTTACTTAGCCCTTAGCTTCATATATACTCATTTTGATGCATTGAGAAGCATGTGGTATTTCTAACCTGTTCTCTCTATTGTGGCATATGATAACTATACTATTTATCATTTTTATAAACCATATGACTATTTGCTAGGTTTGAGGGTCTGTATGTGCCATTTGTCAAGTAACATGATGTATAACCTGGACCAAGGAGCAGAAACTACTGAAATAAATATGTCAGAATGCATGGGAAAATATATGCAGAATGATAATCTCTAGGTAATTAATGATTGTTAACTGCTGTTGGTAAAGATTCATGTATAATGATATAGTGGAATTTTAATTGAGACTAGTTACAGAAGGCGATTCATAACCACACCAGTTTTCAAAAACATACTGCAATGAACCTTGGACACTGTAGGGGTTATGGGGGTCCATGGTAACACCCCGCAATATAAAGAGATTAGTGTTATGTATTTATAGATGTATTAACCCTTTCCCTCATATAGACTCATTTTGACGCACTCAATAGGTATCACATAAAGCCTGATCTGCAGAAAACCACAGTTAAACCTTATCAAATTTAATTATAAAATCCTCATTTCCAGACCATTGAGGAGCAGTGAACAGCATAAAACCTGATCAGCCTGCGACTTACTCGCAGGCTGATCTAGTTTTATGCTGTTTGCATAGGTCTTTTCATGGTGTCCTCTATGAGGGAAAGGGTTAAAATTGACTAAAGGCTATCCATTAGCTACACTGTAATAGTAGGTAGTCAATCATTGACCTGACTTACACAAAAGAACACAAGATTATGTTTGTGAATGTCCTTAGGATATAGGAATTACCCAAAGACATTGTGATGAGGGCTGTTGTATTATCCCTGATACTTATGATGCAAATGCAAAAAAGTTATTGCTCAATCCATTGAACCCAAGATCTGTACTTTCTGATTTGTTTAGGTGACTTTAGGTGTATTTCACATGGTTATAATACAGTTTTATGTAAAGCGGTATCTTGAACAAGACCTTAGATATGGTGTTATAATGGAGAATCACTGTAACAAGATGACTTGATTTGGATATATCTGTAAACATCAGGAAATTCTACTGGTTCCAGCAGGATGTTCTACTCACGGGTTCCAGCAGGAAGTTCTACTGGTTCCTGCAGGAAGTTCTACTGGTTCCAGCAGGAAGGGACAGACTGATCAATACCCCCAGTGAGGTGTATAAATGTGTTACAACCAACCTAAATCTACATCATATATTACAAGATCCTAGCTATATCATACAACCAGACAATCAAAATACAATTTTATTAAAAACGTAGCCAAACCTGATGGAAATACAATATCTTATTGCACAAGTAGCTTACTAGTAAATATCCTGTCTAAATCTGAATGGGAGAATTCTGTATGTAGATTTCAGAGGCTAGTTTTACTAAACCTCGTAAGAAGACAGAATCTTTGTATATGTAAATTCACAAAATGATGTAAAATTGTATTATTCTAGCGTGTTTGTGTGTGCGTGTTTCTAAACAAAAAAAATGATGGCTTTATAAAAATGGAATAAAATGGGTGACCTAAAAATAGTACCTTTCTTCACCTTTTAATGTACAAATAAGA
Source organism: Solen grandis (assembly GCA_021229015.1). Classification (NCBI taxonomy): domain Eukaryota; kingdom Metazoa; phylum Mollusca; class Bivalvia; order Adapedonta; family Solenidae; genus Solen; species Solen grandis. The sequence continues at coordinate 63,006,756 of CM037784.1, forward strand.
CATTAGTTGACATTATGTAGGGGAACTTTTTTATGACTATAATCAAATTTGTTTGTGAAACAGGCCTTGGTAGCTGTCCGATGAAGATTATGACTGCATTTTTGACTGCATCTAGACTTAAAGATCGCAGTAACATTTTTTTTTTCATGCAACTTTATTTTGATTTTCAGGACCAAATCAAAGATCAACAAAGCTACACAACAGTCCATCCTGTCAAAGAAGTGAAAGCCATCTAAAACCTCCAGAATAATAAAAACAATAATTCGTGTGAAATCAAGAATACAGGCAGCAGTTGGGCAATATTTCATGTGATTGTTTCCACACCAGCAGCATGGCTGACGTTCGAATTGCAAACCATCAGCAGTTTGACTTGCTCCGTTGCAAACTGTGCACAAGGATGTACGATGACCCGCGTCTGCTGTCTTGCCTTCACAGTTTCTGCTGTGGATGTCTGCGAGCTTACATAGCAGAGAACAACCAGCCAAGTGACACGGACATGTGCTGCCCCCTGTGTAAGGAAGTGACATCACTTCCCCCTTTAACCTGGTGACCTCCTCGACACATCTACAGTGATCTTTATATAACCAGCGATCAATCATACAAGAAGATTTCTTGAGTTTTTGTGTGTGTGCGTTTTTTTTTTTGTTTTTTTTCTTTCTCTTTTATCCCTAATGGTTTAAACACCTCTGGGACTTTCCAACATTAAACTAAGGTTGAACAACAAACCCGTGGTAAAGCGCACCTTATTGTGTTTTGGATATTGGTTCTTTTAAGGTTGGTTCATTGAAAGATCAAGGTTGAGTCTATTTTTTTAAGTACAAGGATAGGATGCCTGTATGTAGACATAGTATGGGAATGGCTGCCTGATTTTTAAGTCATTTGGCAACTTATAATGGCTGAGAGGTCTAGCGCTGCCATACTGCAGTATCACGCAACAGACAGTTACATTATCCTGTCACTCGCAACACGCAGCTCCTGTTTTTGTCCCAACATTCCTGAAATGTTACTTCTGTATCTAGATTGACAGACATCAACTACTGCAATAACTTCTGCACCAGGAAATGAAATGGAACCAACCTGACTGAGTATAAACAAAATGTCTACACCTATACCAATCCTGATAACAGCTGAGAATCGTTGTCTTCCATTTCCTTGATGGCACAACTTTTTCTGGCTAAAATTGGGTCATAAAATATTCAAAATATGGGGAAAAAGATTATGTAGGAGTTGATTTCCTGATAAAATGATCCATTCATTTCTGCTTTCTTAATAAAATTTACATTCTGTGTATGCAACATTTTATGTGCAATCAAGAAGAAAATAGAAAAAAATCATCATTAGCATTTTGATAATTCCATTTGTAGGACCTGAAATAGACGGCTTTTTTTTTCTTCTGTAAGCATCAGCAATATTCTGTTTGATTAGGATTTCTTCCAAGAGATTGTCGGGAAAAAATATTTTATTTGGCAATGGGAATAGGTCTGACGTATAGAAAAAGATCTGGGTGGGCACACCAAATACTTGGATGTCAGAGTCAGACAGAAAAACAGTTTGTCAAAGAAGGGCAATAATAAAATCTAATCAGGAGTTACCTAACCTAATTATCTGATATAATCAGAGGGGCACTGAAGAAGTTCTGAATCAATTCCACAGGAGATTTTTAAGATATATAGAATGGAAAGTGTTCAATAAATTGTCTGAATACAAAAAAAATCATATTTTGAGGATAAATCAACAGTTATATAAGGTAACCTGATCATATGGTACCCTGTAGGACTTAAATTTAATTTCAGATTAAATCCATATATGACTGCTGAGATGTGTAATAATTATCACAGGATAGCATGCTGGGAGCTTGCATGTCATTGTAAATATCACAGACAATGCCAGATGAGTATCAGAAATGACTGGTTCCCTAACCATAAAACCACCTTGAAAAACACGGAACCAGCTTCAATGCTACAAACATCTCTTTACCTACATGTCTGTACATACTTTGCTTGATTAGTTAAATGTCCCACCAACAGTACTGAGGTCATTTGGTGACTTAATCTATATGAAGCAGATATAGTATATGTTGACAAAAAGGTATGATACCATATCTGGTAACAATATCCTGACACTGGGTGAACCAATCCTGGAACTACTTTTATATGCTAAATGGCAAACATGGGTGATATACGATAACCATTCTTTGTTATGACTTTTTTATGTTGAAGCTAGTGATTGAACCCATGACCTTCGGGTTACAGGGCAGACTCTCATTCACAAGAAAACACTAGGTCTTTATGGCTCGACATCCTGCTGGTACGTCAACTCTATTCATGTAAACACTGGGGTACTGTAGTGTCTTATATTTTCATACAGTCCAACTTAACATCAAAGTATTGATCTCTGTAACTGTCCAAAACAGCCACTGTCAAGTTTTTTGAACTGAACATTTTTCAAGCAATTTCTATATATGTTATCATAACCTCAAAAGGCAAAATTTATCATCACATTTCCTTTATTATTAAATCACAATCACAAAGGACATGTCAAAGTATATAGACCTGTATTCCTATATAAATTGTAATTATTATCATAATGAATATGTATCCGATTATTTTAAAATTAATGTCCTTATTTCATTTATTTAATTACCCCACTGGTAATTTTATGACTGCAGGTGATGCATGATCAAATTGAGGGGTTAGAACAAAACTGGGCTAAATGCATTTAAGTATAAGCACTTAGCCTAGTTTTGCTCTCACCCCTCAAAATAATAAACAGGGACAGAATTTATTGATTCAGCTATCATATATATGATGAACATATGATAGAATTAAAGTAAAACTTTATAATATATATATGTATTTCATGTCAGTTGGAAAAAAAAGTTTTTACTATTCCCTCTAAATAGTTCAGGGGTTGGACCAGTACTTAGCACCTGGAAAGGTCTTGGAAAAATCCCCCCCCCACCTCATTGGGGATCAAACCCACATTTTCTGTATTGAGAGTAAAATATCACTGGAGCACAATTTCCAACCAAAGAGTCCTAATGTTGCATTAAGCATACCGGTAACCTGAAACAGTAAAGGAGAAAGTCAAGGGAAATATGTTATTGATTTTCCTCATCAAATGGATATTGTAGGTATTATATTATTTTACTTTGAGGGCCGTAAGTAAGTTATGTAAAAAAGTCACTTGCCTAAATTGGAGCTTCTAATGCAAGCATAATTATGTATCTATTGTACAATGATGGTACAAGCAACAATGCACATATTGCTTTCTCGCTAGTGGCCTTGGATTTGGGTATCCGGTATTCAGGTCCCCCGACCCAATCCTAATAATCTCCTTAATATTGGGCCTGTATGTCTAACATGTTCAGGAACCAGGAAATTGACTCCCTAAATCTACTTTTCTATCAAATGAGAGTGTTTATAGCAACTTTTTATTAGTTGTCAAAGACTCCCTGGGTTTAGTGACCTTCTAACTCCCTTTGAAGGCCACTGAAGACAGTCTTTACTATCAGTGGGTGACTTAGGTACACTACATGAGACAGTGACCCCTCAATCTGCAGCAGACGGTCATACTGGACTGGTTCTCTGGTTAAGTACTTCAATCTCTTCCCCAGGTACATACTGCAGACGCAGCGTGACAAGACGATGCAGGTGGCGGGGCGGGAGGTGCTCGCCCTACAGAGACAGGCCTTTACAGAGTCCGAACTTCAGCAGCCAGACATCATGGCAAGCATACAACACATCGCTCAGACTGCTGGCCAAGTCATCGCTAGCAGCAATGAGGAACAAAATAAGGTAAACTGGTTGTATTACAAATAAGTTGCATTAAAGTCCCCCAACAAAAAAATCTTTTAAGAATACTTTTAATAAGGCAAGAAATAGTTCCACATAAAAATTAAAGAAATTATTAAAACATTCAGACATTTCCCTCATGCTGCTATACTGCAATATCATGCCAAAATGAAACCGCATGATACCACACCAAGTCAAATTATAATGACAATTCATAAAACTACCCATATTGTCAAGTAACAAGCAAATGAGAACCCAATACCATTTTAACCCTTTCCCTCATAGAGGACACCATGAAAAGACCTATGCGAACAGCATAAAACCAGATCAGCCTGCGAGTAACTCGCAGGCTGATCAGGTTTTATGCTGTTCGCTGCTCCTCAGTGGTCTGGAAATGAGGATTTTGTAATTAAATTTGGTAAGGTTTAACTGTGGTTTTCTGCAGATCAGGCTTTATGTGATACCTATTGAGGGCGTCAAAATGGGTATACATGTATATGAGGGAAAGGGTTAATGACATTATAATATTCTCTCCAAGGATTGAAGTAATTTAGTGCTCTGCTGATTAGGTCTTCAGTAGCAGGGGCCTGTTCCCAAGAATCTAAGTTACAAGTTCAATCCCAAGATAAATCAGATTCTTTTGACTGATTACTTTTGCTTAACAATTCATATTTTTTCACAAAAAAGTTTCAAAATAGTGAATATCTGTTCCTTTCTGATTTCTTTCTGTATCATTATTATTTTTTATCTCACCTGAGCACATGTGCTTCAAACTTTATGACAATGTTTATTACCATAATATCCCGGTCAAGTTCGATTATGGCTGATATCGGCCTATTAGGTCAGTAGTTATGCCCTCTTAAATATTAAAAAATGCCAATTTTCAGTATGTTTGCACTCTATTATCTTCATTTTGGAAGAATCATCTTCAAACTTAAGAACAATGTTTATAGCCATGTTCTTTCAGCCAAATACGAGTTTGGCTGATATTGACCAATTAGGTCAGGAGTTATGCCCCTTTTATGTTTATATTTGTGTGTTTAAAGCCATAATTTCTCAGTCAAGTTTGACGTCAAATTTAGACCACAGGCACTGTTTAGTTTGTGGAATTATAAATGATCTTATGGATTATGAATTCAATACAACTTTGCTATAATTCAGTTACTTGTACAGGCAATGAAGGCAGTTTTTTCTCAGGTTAGCATCTTTAGGGCAATATTGGCCCTCTTGTTTTAGTTTGTAGTTTGGTTTGAGAATTTTATACAGTATAAATTATATAAGATTTGTAAGTCAGAAATATGTTTAACCCTTTTCCTCATAAATATTCATATACAAATTTATGACTTGATGAATATTAATTTACATAACTTTAAATGGTATGAGAAACAATGGATTTGCCTGCCAGGCAGACTGTATAGAATCTGAGCAGCAAACACAGAATGCCCTTGGTCTGCTCTGTTTGCAAATGTGTCCAAGCATTTCTATAAAAGGCAAAGCATTAAATGTTTCATGACTATGGCCCCAAATCTATATTTTGCATACTTCTTCCCTATACAGGTTCATGGACATGACACAGCACAGACCAGACAAAATCTTCAGACCAACTCCGTGGACATCCAGCAGAAATCTGTCAGTCTCTTGTTTGCTATTGACAAAGTCAATCGTGAACTGGAAGACTGGCTTAAAGAGAAGAAAGCAATCCGAGACCAGATTCGGAAACGATCGTCTGAGATTCAGGAACAGATTCAAGGGATAGAAAAACTCCTGGTGGCCAAGCTGGACAATCCTGATTTAGAACAGGATATGAAGAATGAATCTTTTGCTATGAAAAGTACTCTTCATAAAACTTTACAGGGGAGTTTGATGATGACAAATTTCTTGAAACTGTTGGCAGAGTTTGGAGACAAGGAAGAACTTGAGAAATACTCTCCGCTGGTGCACAACCAGGAGGAAAGGCTCCTGAACAGGAAGATCAATACGACAAGAAATTCATTCACATTCGACTTTCCACAAATCGATCTTGAAGATGCTTTAATGATGATGTTTGGCACTCTTTCTGAAATTACTGAGGAGAAAACTGTATGGGACCCAAACAGGATTGAGGAAGTCCACAAAGTTTCAGAAGAAACAGTAGAAGAAATAGAAGATGTGGTTGAGTCAAGTCCTATGGTGCATAAATATAAAGAAATAAATGATAACAGTTGTTACAAAAGCAACAATGATGATTCTGAATTTGGTTCAAGATATTCCAAAAGATTTGAGAGTGATACTGCTCCTCAAAAGAAGGTGAGACGCAGACCCCTGAAGTCCATGTCGTTTGATTCTGGTACAACTTATAGCAATTACCTACTGAAGAAGAAAGAAGGGGGTAAACCCATTATAAGATCTGAGACCGATACAGTTATAAGTGACGCAAGTTATGAAAGTGAGAACCAGGATGATTCAAATGGTGGTACCGACAAACATGAAGGAAATAAGAATGTGGTTCCTGGTTCAAATACGGCCATAAATTCTGCCTATCAAACTTTGCTGAGCACATCCAGTTTAAAATATCCTGGACTAGCTACATCCTGGTCAAGGCGATATTCTGCACCAAATAATGCCATTAATTTGTTAGCACGTCGCCACCTCAGTGCCTTGTCGATACTGGAAAGAGCCAACATTAATACGGAGGGTATCAACCTGACGACCGATGTGGAGACCGGACTGAACGAGGCCAGGCTGGAGTGGCTGCGGGAAAATGTGCGCCGAAAAAAGTCCGGACAGAGGTCAGATTCTATTGAGGAACAGTCAACCTGAACATGTGTAACAGAAAATAACAGTTCTTTGCCTTTCAAGAGGTCTGTAACACTGATAGCCTTCCTCAGCACTGATGTCTCACTACTCAAAACAAGCTATTAAAATCAAATATAACTGACTTTTATATACAGGTATATTTTTCATTAGAAAAAATGCAAATAATAAGAAGCTGCAAATCTATAGACACAATGAATTGGAAAAAAAAAGTAAATCACAAATTACTTTTGTAAGACTAAAGCAAACTGTACATGCATGTTTTTATTTGGCTGATAAAATTCTGTAAAAAAAACCAACCCCAAAAAACAGAAAAAAACATTGCCCATTGCATCTAAAAAGGTATAGAGTTTTGCTCAATATGTAGTATCTAAATAACCTCTATTGCTTATGGTCTGCTTAATATCATAATAGTGCCTTTCAGTGTTGTTTTGTTTCATAAAAACCTATAAATAATGATGAAGACTAATTATTTGATATAAAAAAAAGAAAACAACAATAAGGAAAAGACAAAACTGTAATTATTACCTAAAAATTTATAATCACAAAACCTGATATTAAGCAAAGTCAATGGACACCTTTCCATTTTTACAGTGAAAATGTTTTTTTTTCTTTCTAAACTGCGTCATACATTCATCCCAGAATCTGAAAATTCAGTGTGCACTTTAAAAAAAGAAAAGTTATCTTTTATTGTAATTTTCACAGAAAAATGCAAAAACTTATATATTCTTTAATAACCAGTAGTTAAGAATTGCATGTAGTCTTTGCTTATTGAAAACAGACTGTTTAGTCCCATGTGTTGTTCATAAACTTGAATGGTGCTCTTCTGCCTTCAGCATTGTGCTGGTTTTCCCAGAAAAAGGGAGATAACTTGCTGATCAGATGTATATAAAATGACACAGTTATAGGCCATTGGAAGTACAATGTACTGCAATAAAAGCTAAATATTTTGAATTATTTGTTTTAAAGACAGTCAGGATGCAACTTAATTGCAGAGAAAGTAAAATAACAACACAAACACTACAAATGATCCATAATTGAATAACATGGCATGTCAAAACTGGGTCAAAGATCAAGTGGCTTTATGGAAATCAGACTATCTAGCAAATAAATCTTTACCTTTTTACCTCATGAATATACATGTACAAATTTAGTACTACATGTACAATATTCATGACCCTGGTCAGGGGATTCCTTCCAGGAATTGTTTGATCTATTTCTGCTCTGTTTACCAAGGCATGAAAACACTACATGGGGTAAAGGGTTATCAACATATTTTATTTCACTTTACCCAGTCATCCTATTTAACACTGTTATATACAATTTTAGGTTGCTTCATTTTCATGGCTGCTTCAATATAAAAATAGGGAGGAAGGGAATGAAATTATGTTCTTTTTTCGTGTGAAATTGAGATTTTGAGCATTTTGTCTTCAAAATGAAAAATAGAACATAATTAGCAAAAGATAATTCTGTAACAGTTCGATAATTCTGTAACAGTTCATTTTGTTCGTGTTGATGGAAAATTTTGTTCCTTTTTTAGCTTTGCCCAAAATTTACCAGAATATTATGTACAAATTGCATGTGTATGTTATACAAAATTCACGTTTGCATTATGTGTGGTATTAAAATGTGTAAAAAGAAAAGCAAATGTATATGTATGTGAAGCTTTCAATGGAAGCTTAATAGCTTACTGACACAACCTGCTATATGTTATCCATGCAGTTACATGCAAAAACATGTATATGTATCATTTTTGCATTTTGCATTATGTTTGAATTCTCTCCCTCTCTATCTCACTTGTTCATAAAACATAGCTAGTCTGTGTAATTATATGTCCCTCCTTGTCGATATGAATGATTGCCTATACTGTCATGCCTCTAAGTCACGTTATCCTGTTACCAAGCCAGTCAGCCCTTGAATTTGATCTTGTGTTGTGTCCCAGACAGAACTACCAGTAACCTTTATACAAACTGTCATAACATATGCCAACTACAAGCCAGCCTCTCCTGGAAATACTGTACGCCAGGCATAAAGCTGGTAGATGAAAGCCCATTTTTAATGACTTTGGTGTGTTATGGTTGAGGATCAAACCAGCAACCTCTAAGGAAATATAAAAAATGTATATGGTCATTAGAATTGTTAATGTTCATCTCTTTACACTACACCAACCATCTCTCTCAATATGTGTATGCTGAGTGACAGGTCATGGAGGGGTGTCTCTTATGTTCAAATTCAAGAAAAATAATTACAAAAACTATGATTAAATAAGGTAGTAACATGTTTTTATGAAAACTTATCCAAGAGATTATATTGAAATATATGTCTCTGTCATTCAAAATTATTTTGTGTGTATTTGATGCTATTGTATAAATTGCTACTTTTTTATTGATTGGGTTATGAGAAACAGTAACACAATGAACAGACTATAATAATTAGTATTAAACCTGATATGATTTTTCACAATTTATAATGTTACCATTATTTCTTACAGAAGTGTTTGTTACATACAGAGGGTTGACTATGAAGCTATCAGAAGCACATATAAAAATAGAAGAAGACTGAAACACTTTATGTTCAGCCCTCTATACAATATTTTCTAAATAAAATAGATTATTATTGGATTTAAAAGATCTTGAACTGCTGTTCCAATACTTTAAAGTCTCTCAGCTGCTTACAACATGTATATTGTCAATAGCACAAATCATAAGTGTCTTAGATATAATCCTATTTCCAGAATTGTATTTTGTGTATGTTTTTCATAGGCTGAATGTCAGCTTAATTATTGTGTATTGACTATGAATATATATGCTACCAAATATATATAAACTATGCCATATTTTTTAATAATTCAGTGTAAAATGACATGTTATTGCTTGTTTAAATAACTTTGCCAAATAAGTTTTAAAAAAATATTATATAATCATATGTAACAGCCTATACTTATGTAAACCATTATTGGTAAGAAAATTGTGTAAGCTGTTGGTAGAGCACTTGCCCTGTAAGCGAAGGGTCCCAAGTTTGACTCCCAGTCTTACTGCACATTTTTCTAACCTTGTAACATACAATTAAAATAATAATCAAAAGGTATATGCAACATGTTGTCACTGGTCATAATTTTTATCAATATTTTTATTTTTCATCAATACTTAAAGAGTATGTTATATTCTATGCTTTAAGTAAAAGGACTGTGAATCATTCCGATGGCTGAATGTGAAACTCTTTAAGTGCATAATTATAGAAACAGAAAAAGATTGAAAAGTTCCCGTCAGTACTTGAAGTACATTAATGATAAATAATATCATATATTATGAAAGATAAGATTTTATCATATTCACTACAATAGAAATGTCCTATATGTCTATTTTAAGGTAATTCATCCATCATTAAATTGTAATCATAGTCCATCAAGTGATCATGGAAATTTTATAGTAAATGCAAGCCTTTATAGACATAAAGCCCATAACTCCAAATATATGTATACTTTCATCTGCACTGAAGTCTTTTTAAGTATTTGAATTACCATGATATAATTTAATGATAGATGGATTACCTTAAAAGAAATGTTCTGCTAAGCTGGACCAAAATACCTGTCATAAATAATGTTAAATTAATAAAAATATTGAATAAGACAGGCTTCCAATTGAGTGTTCCAAATTCATGTGAAAAATAAAAATAAGGTTTGAAATATGAAATATTGCAATAAAATGAAATAAATAGAATATTTGTTATTTCTATTTGTTGATCAATATCATTTGCTCATGAAAATTAATTTTTTCACTACTGATAATATGGCCACTCATGAAATAAAACATTATCTTACACTACAATAAACAAAATAATATCATCTTTATCATCATTGAAATTAATTTTTTCACTACTGATAATATGGCCACTCATGAAATAAAACATTATCTTACACTACAATAAACAAAATAATATCATCTTTATCATCATTGAAATTAATTTTTTCACTACTGATAATATGGCCACTCATGAAATAAAACATTATCTTACACTACAATAAACAAAATAATATCATCTTTATCATCATTGAAATTAATTTTTTCACTACTGATAATATGGCCACTCATGAAATAAAACATTATCTTACACTACAAAAACAAAATAATATCATCTTTATCATCATTGAAATTAATTTTTTCACTACTGATAATATGGCCACTCATGAAATAAAACATTATCTTACACTACAATAAACAAAATAATATCATCTTTATCATCATTGAAATTAATTTTTTCACTACTGATAATATGGCCACTCATGAAATAAAACATTATCTTACACTACAATAAACAAAATAATATCATCTTTATCATCATTGAAATTAATTTTTTCACTACTGATAATATGCCATCTGAAAAATAATATCATCTTTATCATCATTGAAATTAATTTTTTCACTACTGATAATATGGCCACTCATGAAATAAAACATTATCTTACACTACAATAAACAAAATAATATCATCTTTATCTGATAAAGATGATATTATTTTGTTTATTGTAGTGTAAGATAATGTTTTATTTCATGAGTGGCCATATTATCAGTGAAAAAATTAATAAATAAAAAATTTTTTAAACAACATGCAGTAACATTTGCAAAAAATTTAGGTTGTCACAAAACTACATATAAATAAAGAAGCAGTAACAATAGTTTTGCTATTTACAAATCTCTCAAAATGTAAATTTGCTCCATACAATACTGTCATCTATATGTCTTCTAGCTAGGCATAACAGAAATTTGAGTTTACGTATGATACCGGTAAGTCACATTTCATAACAGGTATTTATTGAAAATGTGAGTTTTCAAGGAAACCCTCTGAGTCGTGTGCCAAGTCAGTGTAAATATGTATTTATATAGTGCCATAATTATGCTTCTGTGATATAAAATCTATGTAGAACATTCCTATGCATATACAATTGTACAATGCAGATTCCTTGTACTGCTGTGTCACATGATCTAAAAATAAACAAAGTTTCATTGGTCCAGGTCACTACTGACTCAGTCAGCAGTGCCCTCTGTAGGTGAATATCACAAGAATCAGTAAGTGTAAAATTTTTGTGGTCCCGACCTAGTACCTAAAGTTGGACCTCTGCAAGTATTTTGCAGTTAACAAGCTATGGATATCACTGAAGGTGATTAATACATCCCCCTACACAACACACATACACATACATACAAACACACCTTGACTCAACAGGACAGGATGGTGTAACAGAATGCAACAAAAAACGCATCTGATTTATATTTAGCCCCTAATTCACTTTGTGAAGCAGGGGTGTAATAAAAGATTTGGGGTCAAGGGTTAGAACCATTTTATATCGGCACTCACATGTAGAGGGATCTGCACTGTGACCTTGTACTTCTGAGATTATTTTTTAAGCTATTTTTGAAAAATAAAAATTAAATGCACTAAATATACCTTATCATAAAATATACTTGTTATTTTTTTTTCAATCAATAATGGCTGTAAGAGACATGAAAAGATCAATTTTATATCTTAATTATCAAAATAATAATTCTCACACTATTTATCGGTTTTACTTTTGTAAAAAAATGGAGAACATTGCTACTTATACACATTTCATTTGACATAAAAAGCTTTTCTTAACTTATCCACTGATTTTAAACATAACTATTTGTTAAAAAATATAACCCTTTTGGTGTTGTTATAAGAAACAAACTAAACATGAGAAAACACTTTCTCATGTTTTAAGGTATAAAATAAGCTACTGCATGTTTACATACCAGTACTTGGTACAAAAAAAGTAACATTATCAACAGCATCTCTAATATGATTCATGTTTTTTTTTGTTTTTTTTTGGTAACAAGTAATTATCATTTTTATCTTTTTTAACTGATGAGCATTTCATACAATTATTTTCATTAATAGCCTACTATTGAATAATGAATTCAGTGGGTTTTATTGTTCCATGTAAGTACAAACACATTTTACCGTTAGAAATGAATAAAGGTCTACAAAGACTAATGGAAGAATTATTGTTGTGCTGCGTGCTTTTCAGCAACATTACACAAAAATCTTGTTTGTACCAGGACCTTTATATTATTTATAGAATATCTCCTGTTTGTACCTACATGGAAGAAATCCACTTCCGGAGATATTGTCCATTGCACATGGGTGATTTTTTTCTTCAGAAAAATCTATCTGAAAACTCAGTTCTATAAAGAGGAATATTCACCTGAATTATTATCTTCTTAGACCATAATTATAACTGCTTAAAATATATGAAATGTGTATGGAAAATAACTGTTGTAAAGTTTGTATGCATATTTTAATAAAGAAAGTGAAGCCTACAAGTATAATTATGTTGTGATATTTCTTCTCTTTTTAACTTATTTATTTTACATTGATTGGGTAGGAAACAACTTACAACAAGAATTATCATTGAAGATGATAAATACCCCTAGATACAGCCTTGTCATAGTAAAAGTTACCATGTCAGACAGTCATGAGGAATATAACAAAGGGCCATAACTCATTCAAAATCAAGCAAATCATAACATGCCCACAATATGGCAACTAGGTGTAGTATTAATCAGTCTTGAAAAGTTTCATCAAAATCAAACCAAAGGTAGCCAAGAAATATGGCAGACAAATCTCATCTACAGACAGACCAACAGACCGATTTTATCCCCATATACTTCAAATATGGGGGTATAATAATCCCTTTATTTGGATCCTGGGTAGAACCAGTACCGGTACTTGCCATGAAAAATAACCCTATCTCCAGAACAACACTTGAACCAAAAACCTTGGGATTCACATGTACATTACTTCTGGACCATTTGTCTCCAGAACAAGGCTTGAACCAACAACCTTGGGATTCACATGTACATTACTTCTGGACCATTTGTCCGACTTTCTGTCAGATATTAATAAGTCCTCATTTCAACCAAGTTTCTAAATCCTACACTGATACATACACATGTACCATATCATGTTGTAGGGTGACATATTTTTAATTGCATTCCTTTGAAACATTTAAGTTCTTATTCTAAGTCCTGTTTTCTAATCAAAAGTCAAAATTTTGGACCAATGATAGTAACAAAAATCTGACAATTCTTGTTTCTGAAACAGAAGAAAAAGAGAGAGAGAGGGGGGGGGGAGAGAGAGAGAGTGTGTGAGAGAGAGAGAGGAGGGGGGATAAAACCATCTAAATTGTTAAGTTCCAGTAAAAACCTTATAATTGCACTCATTTGGGAAACAATTTTTATGACCTATTCTTAGTTAAATGACTCCTTTGCATCTGAGAAAATCTTGGAATAATCATGCCCTCTGTGGAGTTTAAACCCCAAACCTTCACATCCTAGTCACTGAACACTGACTAGATCTTAAGGTTTGAACATAGTGAAGTCACCTGAATACTCTTATTATGTTATTTGTAAGGCTTTTTCCAGTATGACAATAATACATGTACTAATGGATACTGGATCTCCTGAATCTGAAATATCAAAATAAATAATAAAAATTCGGGAAACATAATTAATTAAAAATACCACCTTACCTTTCTTGCCTCCCAGTTTCTTGTTAATGAAGTCAAACATATTTGGTTTCTTTGTCTCCACATATTGCTTGGCAAGTTTCTCTGCTTGTTTCTTCATTTTCTTTTCTTGTTTCTTCATCACATCAAACATATCCCTCTCACCTGCGATCTCCTTCAGCTCCATGATACGGTCCAGGGACTTTCCTGCCAATCATCATCATCATCATCATCATCATCATCATCATCATCATTTTAGTAATAATAGATCACAATCATGAATACAATTATAGTGTTGATCATCCTCCTCAATGATTATTAAATTGGACATGTGCAACATTCACTTAAAACCCTACGACAGAAACATCTGATTACAACATGCTATAAGATATTAACCTTGAGAAACCAGACCAATTCCTAAAACAGAAGCTTAATAAACCTTTCTTTATTTGTTATCAATTTAATAAATTAAAGGATTAGATAACTGTTTAAGAGGAGGCCCCTATTTCATGAGTAGAATTGTACGACCTATCAATCCTCGGGTTCCAGCACAGGTGTGGAGCTCATGACTTACCCTGGGGCAGGAGCTGTATGGGGACAGGCAGGACACGCCCCTCGCCATTCTTCCCCAGGCCCTGGCCGGGCACATATCCCATTTGACTGAGCAGCTTGCTTCCAATACCCTGCAACACACAGCATTTGTTGTAAGCCATCACACTAAGGTATAAACATTCTGTGTTATGAATAACTCTAATTATACATTACTCTAATTTTGTTTAAATAGTTGATCCAGGGTTTTTCCTTGTTTATTTCTTTTACAAATAGGGTTCATTTGACCCACGAAATTCAGATAAAGAGGTAAATTTTGAAACATCTGAGGGTCACAAATTTGAAGCCAATCTAGACAAATCTTTGCATCAGAGAAATCCTTGCTAGGCCAGGTTCAAGCTACTTATGTAGTGTGAAAGACTACTACTGAATCTTTACAAAGGACCTTTCAAATGTTTACCTAAATATTTAAATTAAATTGTTGGATTATCCAATCACAGCACTGTATTACCAACCTGGTTTGCACAAAAGAACAATTGGAATTGTTTGTGATGACGTTTATGAGCAGCCAGAGAAGGAAAATAGTTTCTGAACAATATGTAA
The DNA here is from genome assembly GCA_021229015.1 of Solen grandis. Lineage (NCBI taxonomy): Eukaryota > Metazoa > Mollusca > Bivalvia > Adapedonta > Solenidae > Solen > Solen grandis. Next base: position 63,022,020 of record CM037784.1, read on the forward strand.
AAGTTGGACTTAAATTTGATGGCAAAACTTGGAAAGGTCCTTCATCATCACAGTGGTAAGATAAACTTCAGTAGGAATATCATACAGGCTTACCTTGGTATGAGCCTCCCACTGCCCAAGGTCTCCCAGGCCATGTGACTTTGGTTTCCATAGAAACACAGGGAAGTCCTCATCCTCAGGCTCAGTGCGGTCTATAGTCACACTACTGGTAGCAGCAACATCATCATCTGTGTCGTCAGAGTCGCTGCTGCTCTTCTGCTCATCAGCTGCAATACAGTGAATTAGGGAGATTATATACTGGCAAGTCATCAGCAGCTGAATATCCTGTCAGGTAATATGTTATACTGCTTAATATTGAACAACAGAACTATCATTGAGGTGATGAATACCAACATTACATTGCTTTCAATCAAAAAATAGAAGAAGATACTGAACCTTTTTTTATCATTTTTATGAAGTGAAATTTCATATATTTATTAAAATCATTATGTTTTTACAGAGAATGGTCTCATTATTTAAAAAGCAAAATTACACTGCTGGAGAATTCAATACTTTTTATTTGAGGAAAAACTCTATTGAGATTAACCCTTTCCCTCATAGAGGACACCATGAAAAGACCTATGCGAACAGCATAAAACCAGATCAGCCTGCGAGTAAGTTGCAGGCTGATCAGATTTTAGGCTGTTCGCTGCTCCTCAGTGGTCTGGAAATGAGGATTTTATAATTAAATTTGGTGAGGTTTAACTGTGGTTTTCTGCAGATCAGGCTTTATGTTGTACCTATTGAGAGCATCAAAATGAGTCTATATGAGGGAAAGGGTTAATGGTATATTGCATGCCCCAGTTGATATCCCTCACAACCTAACCTAACAACAAATGGTAAAATAAAACTAGAGCTATCACTTAGTGAAATATATACCCCTGCTTCATAGCCATTATTCATCACATTAAAAAATAGCTATGGGTATTAACTCGAATGTATATTCAGTAAGTGGGGTGAAGTGAGGAATGTTGTGTGCTTTACACAGTTCGTGCTTCCTAAAGCAGCTTGTTCACAGATGGTCATGAACTAAGAATTTGATTTTTAACTATATGCGTGTATAACGTCTATCATACCCATTTACAGATGCTTGGTCACCCAATACAATCATCCATGATTGTACAGAAGTGGGTGGTTTCCCCATCACAGACAGAATTGAAACTATATTGTGAATTATAAACCTATTCTATTTTCTATTTTCATTTGCCATCACTTGGCTGATCAGAGTCACTCTTCACACATGCGCTGACTTCATAAGCTGAACTTACAAAATCTCTACCCTGAACTGGTAAAGATGCCATGTTGCGGAATGTGTCACATGGAATCGCAAGCACCTGCTTTAGGGATACTCCATTCTTAAATTAACCAATTTCACTGTTGTGTTTACACCTGCCATGTTCATTTGTCAGGAAACAAAGACTTTACCAACATTCACAAGGGTAAAAGGTAGTAGAATTTCTTTTTTTAAATTTCTACCAATCATCTGTAAATGAGCTACTTTAAGATACTGGAAATAAAGGCAAAAATCTATTAGTAAAAAGGGGACCTAACTAATGAAATGCTTTAGAGAGAGAGAGTCTTTGTTGGTGCTGGACCCTCTGCCAATGAATATGTGAGTGAAATTTCTAGAAGGCGTATCAATATCAATAAAACTTTTAATAAATTGAGACAGGACATAATACGATAGGACAACAAGCAAATTCTATATAGCCCCCTCTAGACTTTGGGAAGCAAGGTTATGAATATCATATCCTACTAAATCTAATGGCCATATTTGAGCGCCAGCTGTAAAATAAAGGAACAACCTAGTGGCAGCACATCCTCCAGCGGCAGGGTTAAGGTCATCCTCATAAGACTCAAACATGACGGTCACCTGCTGGTCAGCCATGTCCACCACTGTCCCCCTGTACCAGAGGTCATCCTCATACCGGGCTAGACACGCACTCTCCATCTTCAATAGACTAAAACAGCACACAAGTCATTAAAAGTTAATGTTTAATTTTACACAGACTGGCATTATTTATGTTTGCTTGGATGAAGGCGTATAATGGTAATTATTGTTAGAGAAAACAAGAGTGTTCTGAGAAACCTTATGAGTCTGCCAACATAGTCATTTATTTTGATATTTCCACTTCTCACAAATTAAGCCATTTAGTAATGAAAACTACTGAGGCAATTTAAATGTTCCTACAGGGAGATAATCCACACAGACAGGGGAGACAACTCACCTGTAGTCTGGTTCTTCATATTCCTGTAGATCCTCCACACTGACAACATGGCCATGACTGTATCTGTGGTACATGGTAGACGCTTTTAGAGGAAAATTACCCAAAAGGTGTGCTAATTAGAGAAAACAGCAGGAAGAAAGTTAACGGTATAAGGCTTGGATTTTATTGGTATCTTTTCTTTGTTTTTCATGCAAAGAGTATTTCAGTCCTTAAATATGCCAAATTCTGCTAAAGATATATAATACATTTCATGACATTCAGGTATTTCTTGATTAAAAAGGATCATAAATCAAAAATAAGAAATAAAGACCTTCAAGATCATCTGGCCTCATAAGATCTTATATTTAGACAAAATGAATGAAGAACGAACCTGCAGTCTCTTTCTGAAAACTTGCAGTTGCCATCCAAGAAGTATTTACATGGCAACATGGCGGAGTGGGTGGGGTTACTGAACATCACATGCACCTGAGTAACAACAAAACTCAGTGATACAACAATTACATACACATACAATCAGAAAATGACTCATAATTCAAAAATCCTGAAAAACATTACTAGGTCTCATAGACTGTTGTTTTCTTGAAAACAAATGACTCTAGCTCACAAGTTCTTAAAGAAAATGATCTTCAATTTCATTAAGATTGTGGAGATACAAAATTTGACATTAGCTGAAGAAAATAATTTGTTAAATTAAGTCCATATCAGAGCATAGAGTATTAAAAGTTATGAAACATATTTCCTATTATTTACATCATTGGACACCCACGGTTAATTCATCCTGTTACTTTCCATTCATCAAACATAGGGTTTTCAACTAGCAAGTCAGCATTTCTAAATGATGTTTACATTCTGGATCCTCTCCATGTGGAGGTAAGATCATGAGTGATTGGGGGATATATGATATTGGAAATTACAATACAAGCGTATGGACTGATTAACACAAGGCAGGACAAGGTTATTCTGCATCCAATCAGAATACTGAATTGGCTTGTGATCTACAAAAAAAAAAAAAGATAGATTAAAAACCCATGGTTGATGTATGGAGAGTAGCTTCATAAGTAGCTGTGGGTTATCCAACAATGTTTTTTTATCACACAACACAGTCTCTTAATACAAGAAATAAAAAATACAGTCCATCTGTAACACTGTACCTTTGGTACATCAGTATCTGTACTAGTCACAATCCCAGATATCAAAGCATTGCCGTAGGATTTGGAGCCCCATTCATGTGAAAACGGGGCACGACACTTGGTTCCCACTATATCTTTATACAAGTCTGTCATATCTTCACTGTGATCCAGACTTGTCTCCATGGAAACATTCCCAGGTTTAGCCTCGTTTTCCTTGGTTGTAGTGGGTGTATCCTCAGCTAGCATAGCCTGAAAAAAAATCATATAACGCTTGGTACAGAACTACATTCATGTAACTCATTAGGTACCAGGACTGTAAAAATCTTTTTGAGGAAGAATAATTGTCATTGATGATATGTAATATTATAAAATTGCAAAGATTTGCAAACTGAAGAGAAATTATGAAATCCTTGGATTATCGCAAGGATTGGACAACCTATTTATATTTAGATTCAAGGAAAGTATTTGTGCTTGTGACAGGACAAGGATATATCTTAGATAAGGCATGGTATTTGGGTAATTGCTTCTTGAACTATCTCCATTTTACTTCATATTGTAGAACATTAATAAATAAATAACTGTCTTAAAATAGATATTAAGATATTAAACAAAATTTACCATTTTTGAAAAATAATGGTTTTGCAAACTGTTGTTTTTACTGTTGCTACAAAAGTCTTCAAAATCAGGTGACTTAGATTCAACAAACATTGACAAATAAGTACATTATACTAAAGTCATTATCCAGACAACTCCGCCTCACCTGGAAAGCTGCATACTCATCGTCCATATTTGTACCTCCTGCACTATGACAGGTGCCCCCTCCCCCTGAACTTTGACCTTGACCTTCCTCTGGCTCATCTAGCTGCTTGAGTAACTCACTCTTCTTAAGGGACAGCAGACTCTCTGTGGATCAGAGGAATACAATTAACCTGTTCTAGAAGAGTCCCACCAGATTTTTTTACAGGGTTCCTATTCTCCAACCATTTTGGTGAGCTTGATAGACACTTACAAAATATAAAACCTGTGGGATTCACAATATTAATTTTGACACTATGGATGCAAAGATTACCAAAGTAGAGGTACAACCCAAGAATTAATTACCATAAGGACTGGTAATAGGTTCAGTATGAAAGGGCCTTCAGAAATTATGCAGGCAACAGGCTTTTCATTACCAATCAAACTTAACTTTCAATATCAGTCACAGATTACTGCATTTTGTCTAAATTTATACTGTGTTTAATACAGAAGCCCTTCTGGACAATTGGAAATGATGTTTCTCCTTCATAAATGGAAAATTTATTTACAAATAGTTACCTTCTGTTAGAGCTATCAGCTCCTCAAGATCTTTCTTCAATGTGACCAAATCATCTGTCTGTCCAGCAGCCTGCAGGGCCTGCTCTACATGCTGCAACTGAAAATGGAGAATGTGATGACAGTTAACCCTTTCCCTCATATAGACTCATTTTGACGCACTCAATAGGTACCACATAAAGCCTGATCTGCAGAAAGCCAAACTCAAACCTTACCAAATTTAATTGTAAAATCCTCATTACCAGACCACTGAGGAGCAGCGAACAGCATAAAACCTGATCAGCCTGCGAGTTACTTGCAGGCTGATTTGGTTTTATGCTGTTCGCATAGGTCTTTTCATGGTATCCTCTATGAGGGAAAGGGTTAACCACCCAGATACTCCATCTAACACAAGCAATTTTCTTTGAACAGACTTTTCTATAGTCCCTCTTATCCCCAAGGTTCTGAAGTGTAGCAAATGCTTACATTATAATAAAAGGACAGAAAAAAATCTCAGTAATAGTTCTATTTTTTTTTTTAATATGCCTATGACATTCAAATTGGGAAATTGTGAAGATTATCATTTAAAGTTGTAATGAATAACTCAGTAATTGGCTTCAGTTTTGCATTTTATTTAGAACAGAAAAACATTTGGAATCATCATTAAAAAAAAAGTCATTATGCAAACTCAACATGAACAAGCTGGAAAAAATTACTTTCAAGAGGGAATATGTCAATGTATTTCCCATGCTCAATGGGCAGCAATGTACTGTAAGTACCGGTAAGTATGCAAGTGTCATGCGTCTGTATTCCATAGAGGATACTGACAATCCAAAAGTAGAGCTATATCTTATTTTACAGGTACACAAATATGTATCGTCATATATTACCTGAGGTAAAAGATTGGATATCCTGGACTAGCTACTGAAAGGGGGAAGAAGACAATGTGGAATGTGTGCAGACAGATAAAACAGTGCCTGCATGCTCATCAAGTTAGGAAGTTATCATGCGTTTGTGGTATTTTTAAGATGCTGAAGTCATTTTAAGGGGGAAAAATATCCAGCCTCTGTCAGGGATCGAGCCTAGACCCCTGGGTCAGTAGTCCTATTAATATTCCGTCACTTTGTGTTATGTTTTTTGGTTGGGTCAAAGCGACCGCTTTGACCCTACTAAAATAAAATATCACAAAGCGACAGAATATTAATAGGACTACTGGGTCAATAGAATGACACTTTAACTGTGTTGCTAAAGAGCTTATGCCCAACAGCAAAGCTATTGGAAGTGCCTATGTAGGCTAATCACTACACTGCCATGGGTTGAAGCCCCAGTCCGGTCAATCAGCGACACTTGCCACCACTTTCTCTTAATTCTTGAACTTAAGATCTTATTTTATTATATGACAATATAATTCTAATAAAATCAATTTAAGTCTGACCTGGGACTTGTATGTGTTGATTGACTGTTTCAAAGATTCTTCCTCCATTACTGTGTTATTTACAAGTTATGACTGAGCCTTAACTGGACATAACAGTGTCCGGGCTAATCGCACGATGGTAAATTTAAAATACACCGGTTAGAACTAAGTTACATGTAAACTTGCATGCATAAATAAATGTACATCTAATTTCAACTACGATAGTGTAAAATGAATTAAAACTATCCAGAAACAATCAGTTGTTTGCGTCTTGCATTAAGATAATATGTTGTCGCCGGTAAAGTTGAAATTTACTGTTTCACCGGTTTTCAGTTTTGAAGGTTGAAAAGGTTTCAAGTGACAAATCTGCAAAATCTGTCAAAATGTTGGCTGATTGTTTATTAATTGTATTTATATCAATTTGCACGGCGCTACTTGGTGAAGGTAATGACAATATGCATCTATGAACCGCTTTCATAAATATATTCCGAAAATTAGACTTACTTTGTAGAGAAAAAAAATCCATTTTAGAAATGTCATGTATTTTCGTGCTTTAGCCGGCAAAAATGAGTGATGTTGGGGATCAAACTTTTGTCATCTGTTGTCAAATTTACTTGTAAACATAATACTTAAATCAGTAACTGAAAATGTACATGTATTTTACTTCTTTTATGAGATTTCTTTTCTCACCTTTTTTTTTATCTTGTAGAATTTTCCCAGATATAATTCTTGAATGCCCAAACTGCTCCCTCTAAGCTTTGATTATGAAATGCAACATAAATATTATACAAGAAATAGAATAGAAGTTGTTAATGTAGTTTTGTACATAATTAATTCTATCCAGTTCATGTTGATACATACCTAACTCCACCACATAGTTGACATCAAAGAACTTGTGAATTGTACACAGATTACTTCCATTAATAATAATGTAAACACAGCAGATAGAAATTCCAAGATACTTTTATTTTATTAATTTGGGCTTAAACGGACCATTCACAATGGAAAATGTATTAAGGAAAAAAACACATAAAAAGAGTGGTGTGAGATAAAATCTGTAACAGTTATCTGTTTGAATCACATTTTTGTACAAAAATCATCTGAGTTTATTAACTGGAATATAGTAAAAATGTTTTCATGATAACTTGTGTTAAAAAATTTAAAATCTTGCAAGACTACAACAAAAACAAGAAAGGTGGTGGAAGTTGGTCAGGGGCACAGTTAAGATCTCCGACAACATCTTTCATCCAAAAGATTGAAACCTTGTTAGTCTGGACACTCAGAAAGCATTTTGATGTGGAAATCCATTCTGAGAGAAAAGTGGCCAGATGGCAAAGTTTCTGGAGCAATGCAGCCTGGACTAATGAGGTTTCACTGTATATTGCCAATATGCATACAATATATTAAAAATTAATTTTTTCTGAATCACTAAACTTGAAATGATCCTATATAATAACCTACAATTTTATGTTTACAGGGTTAACATGGCTCCTGGTTTACAGAACTGAGAAGTACAAGAAGTTGAAGGCAGAAGTGGAAAAACAGTCAAAGAAATGTATTTACCTAATTATTCTGCCCATATGGGGAACTTTTAATATTAATAACTTGAAATATTAATTAAATATCCCCTCCAAAATTATAGCCTTATGCCTTTCCCAGTAAAAAAAAGGAAAAAAAAACTATCAAGAGGGTTTTTTATAATTTGTTATTTAAAAACTTGTTCTAGATTGAATATAAAGAAATAAGTTAAATCTATTAATGTAAATAAACTGGAAAGAGAGAAGTTGTTTTGCAAGCAACATATATTTGTATTTTAGATCTGTGACAAAAATTTTCAGCCACAGGTTCTTTTTACTTATATGAAGTCCTGTCTGCTGGTTGTTGTCTAAATATATAATATTTAATATGTAATTAAGACGCTATCCTTGAAATTATACCATACAAGTTATTGTTTAGTAACCTTTAGTTATATGAAACATTTTGTTACTTTTTATTTCAACAAAGAACAAGTGTTTTTAGCTCACCTGAGCATAGCTCAGGGTGAGCTTTTGGGATACTTGATTGTCCGTCGGCCGTCGTCAGTCGTCCGTCGTCCGTCAACAATTTTGATGTTTACACACTAGAGGCCACAGTTTTGATCCAATCTTCCTCAAACTTGGTCAGAATGTTTGTCTTGATGATATCTTGAACCCTTTCGAAAATGGGTCAGGTTGGATCAAAAAGTAGGTCAGTAGGTCAAATCTTAGAAAAATCTTGTCGTCCATCAACAATTTTGATGTTTACACACTAGAGGCCACAATTTTAATCCAATCTTCCTCAAACTTGGTCAGAATGTTTGTCTTGATGATATCTTGAACCCTTCGAAAATGGGTCAGGTAGGATCAAAAAGTGTCAAATCTTAGAAAAAATCTTGTTTACACACTAGAGGCCACAATTTTGATCCAATCTTCCTCAAACTTGGTCAGAATGTTTGTCTTGATGATATCTTGAACCCTTTCGAAAATGGGTCAGGTTGGTTTAAAAAGTAGGTCAGTAGGTCAAATCTTAGAAAAATCTTGTCGTCCGTCAACAATTTTGATGTTTACACACTAGAGGCCACACTTTTGATCCAATCTTCCTCAAACTTGGTCAGAATGTTTGTCTTGATGATATCTTGAACCCTTTCGAAAATGGGTCAGGTTGGATCAAAAAGTAGGTCAGTAGGTCAAATCTTAGAAAAATCTTGTTTACACACTAGAGGCCACTATTTTGATCCAATCTTCCTCAAACTTGGTCAGAATGTTTGTCTTGATGATATCTTGAACCCTTCGAAAATGGGTCAGGTTGGATCAAAAAGTAGGTCAGTAGGTCAAATCTTAGAAAAATCTTGTTTAACACTAGTGTCAGAATGTTTGTCATGATGATATGTTTTGTGGATGGGGTCAGAAAATTCCTGAACATTGTTTCACCTCATCATCTTAATTCTGAAGCAATCTGTTTTGTACAGGCAATGAATGATACTTTTCTCAGGTGAGCGATCTAGGGCCATCTTGGCCCTCTTGTTTATAACCTTGTCATATTCAATTCTTTTCTTTTTTATTTATTTTTTTTTATCAAAATTTCATGTATTTTTCTCCTTTTCAGTGGAAAAACAAAAGGAGGTGGAGGTGTCCGACAGGAATCAGAAAAAGAAAATAGGTGGGAACACCATTGGTTGTGTCTTAAAGTGTACATTGTTGAAATGCAATATGTAATAAAATATTTGTTTTCTGACTTGATTATCAAAAAAATATTTTATAATGCATGTATTTAGCTTGTCATTAATGCCATCACAATTTTAGATAATATGTCAAGATATAAATAAATGATTATTTACTTTTTGTGTCACTCGCTGTAAGCTGAATCGACAAGTAGGGATCACTTTTCCGTCATCTGTCCGTCTGACTGTCTGTCTGTCACACTTTTTCCATCACGTTTCTGCAGGTGACACATGTGTTCCAAAGAACACTCTTGAACCTTTGCCATTTTGTGTCATTTCAACCTTTTCTCCTTTAAAACAGCAAATAAAAATGCTTGTATGTATTTACTTTTACAGAAAGACAAGAGGAAAAGTTAAAGAACAACAATAGGGATTTATCTATGGTAATGAAATACTCAATTCCATTTAGTTAATGATTCATTCTTTTCTCTGAAGTATCTGTTTGACTCTCACAAAACAAACTTAGTCTGAACAGTAGAAAATACAGATCTATTATTACTTCACATAAAATGCTCCTTGGACCATTGAATGGGTAAACATTTTCTTATTTTTATATTGATAATCCATAAAGATTTAGAATAAACATACAGCAACTTTGAAAGTGTAAGATATTGTGTCACATTTGGTGCATTTTGTTAGTGACAAATTTATTTCAATTAAGTAACCTATGCTTTATATTTTCCTCATTTTTTTTTTTTTTTACAGGTGAAAATGAAGTCCATGTTTGCCATTGGGTTTTGCCTTCACAAGTTTACTCAGCATGTTTAATTCCATGTGAGTATAATGTTATATTTAAGTGCTATAGTATGGCATCTCCTCAACCTGGAAGACAAATGGTTAAAAAGAGTTCAGTGCATATGGGAGCATCCATTGACTTCTTTTGTTCAAAGGTAAATGAAGGCTTGCATTTACTATAAATTCCCCATGATCACTTGATGGACCATGACCACAATTAATGATGGATCAATTACCTAAATAAGTTGCCCCATACATATGGCATTTGACCTATAGGAAGGTCAGATCAGATGGAAAGCTTCTCTCAGTTTTACACTTATATTCTGATCTTGAAGGTACTTAATAGAAATGAGCAGTATAAAAACCTGATCAGGCTGCATGTTACATGCATTTGTACTTCTAAAGGACCTATTTGACTTTGCAGATTTGATGGGAGAGTGGTAGCCAAGTTACCGTTCACTCCTATCTCACTGCTGCAGGGACTGTCACACAGAAACTTGGCAGGCGAGGACTACACCGACTGCTCTTTCATCTTCCTCTACATTCTCTGCACCATGTCCATACGTCAGGTAATAATACACTACGGGGCAGCAGGTTGATTTAACTTTGTATTAACATATTTTGTCACAGTCATAAGAAACCTGTTCACTTAGTTCCTAACTACACATAAAACATGAAGAAAAATGACCAGTTTATTGCATTATTCAAACTTATTACGGTTTTTGGAGAAAATATCAGAAGATTAATACTTCAGTGTATTTTACATCTGCAAAATTTGCAAAACAGGAACAGAAACAGATTCTGTATGATGTCTAGTTAAACAGGAACAAGAAAAAGGAAAAAAATAGTTTTCTTGACTTCAGACACAATCATTAATCTTTGTGTGATACAAAAGACTCTCTACATGCATTAAATATTGCCAACAGAAAAATTGAGATGTTTATAGTGTCAGTGAAATGTATCTAAAATACATGTTACAGAACATACAGAAGCTGTTAGGCCTTGCCCCATCTAGAGCAGCCAGTAAACAGGGCGGTGGCTTCTTCACTCCTCCCACTCCGATGACGAAGTAGAGAGAGATGACAGGAAGTTGGAGAGCGATACTTGTTCTGTTGTTGTGTTACTACTCACCTCTTGTATTGTGAAAAAAACAACAGCATTTTAATCTTGTATATTCTTGTATTAAAGTCTGTTTCAAACTCAAGAGGCTATTCCAGAGCAGAGTAAAGCACACTCACCAGGTGTTTTGAATGAGCTGTTGAAATTGTGTGGATGGCAAAGAATGTCTGATTTATACTATAAATGAAAACTCACCTCTCTTGTCTGTTGATACTCTTGTGATAAGGTTTCGCCATCCAATATTGTTTGATATCATCTGAGAGATGTAGTAATGCATGTAAAACAGTTTGTAGATTTAAATTTTTTAACTGTCATATGAAGATACAAATGTAAATATTGATCGCTCGTGTTTACGTAAACCTCAAAACATCAAATGACATGCCATACATACACAGTTTTACCATTTTATACATTCATGCTATAGTCAGATTTTTATCATTACCATATGTAAAACATTCAGGAAGTTTGTTTCTGTCCACTTGATCAACTTCTCCTAACTTTATTTTCTAAAGGGTCAGTCACAGAAATGCCTTCTGTTTATGTATAGCTGCATAATGCTTAGTGTTTAACCCTTTCCCTCATAGAGGATACCATGAAAAGACCTATGCGAACAGCATAAAACCAGATCAGCCTGCGAGTAACTCGCAGGCTGATCAGGTTTTAACCCTTTCCTATTAATGAAAGTTAAGTTATAAATAATTTGGCTTTCTGCAGATCAGGCTTTATGTGGTACCTATTGAGTGCGTCAAAATGAGTTATATGAGGGAAAGGGTTAATTTATCCAACAGGAAATAATGGAAATTACTTCAGTGTCATTTACAGGTAATTGAATATATGTTTAAAGATGAATTGAGTACATTTAATAAACTGCAAAATAAATGGATTAAGAACCATCCAAATACAGTAAATTTCCATAGGTCCAATATTTATTTCACATGCTTTTTAATTTTTCACTAGATTTTTTTTTCATGTAAATAAGCCTGACAAATCCTTGTGACAAATTTTAAGTAAGTCAAGTGATTGATCAACTGACAGATCTGAGATTGCCATATCCACTATTGGCACTACACAAGGACTTGTCTGAAATGTATAGTTAATGAACAGTTTTGCAGAAGCATCTTGAGGTATTCCTGTGATTGGTCCATTCTTTAATAGATATTTAGCTGCTTATACAGTAGCTGTCATCTTCATTGATATAGTCTACTGAAAAAGTTAAAATTTACTTAAACATTTCAAAATTCTTTGTAACTTTATAAGAAAAAAAAAGCATTTTTAGTACCTTCTAAACAGCAATATACAAATGCATCAGTAGTAGTACTTTCAAAAATGTAGTAATGTTTATTTTATTGCCAAAGAAAAATAAATCTTCCAAGTGAAATTGTGGTTTTTTATTTCAGCCCATTACAACATGCTTGATATACTAAGAGGTGTAATAATCACATTTCATCTTCCCAAGTGGCCAAGTGGTTAGAGTTTCCACTTGGGAGCAGGAAATTATGAGTTCGATCCCCTTCCACAACATACCAAAGTAGTAAAACTGGTACTGGTATTGTTCCCTTGCTTGGTGCTCAGCATATAAGAGTATTTCCAGGACTGGTTGGCCTGGTGTCAGGATAATGTGACTGTGTGTGGTATCATACTACATGTCTATGGTGTGATACTGCAGTGTAGCAGCACTATATCTGTCTCAAGTAGGCATTGTTTCCAAATGACTGAAATACTGTCAGTAGGATGTTAAACCCACAAATAAACAATATTCATATTGTAATGTCTGTCTATCAGTCAGGTCATACATACAAGGTATTGTGGTAGAGGTATTTTTCACCTTTCCTTTTTTTAGCCCACTATTTGAAGAATATGAGAGCTATTGCAGTCACCCTTGTGATGGTGTTGGTATTACAGATTTTGGTTAAAGTTTTGCATGCAAGCTATTATCAAGTTTATATCTCCGTAACCATTCAAGTTTATGTATATGTTCAGGGGCAATAAATAACCAAGGTAGATAACTTTTGACTTAATATAATAAAAATTACAGCTCCTTTTAAACTTCGGTCAAAAATTTGCTTGCAAGGAATTTCATGCTTTTATCTCAGTAACAAGGCATAGGATTGATTTGAAACCTTATAATAAGGTAGATAACACTAGTTGGATTATATTATAAATTATGGCCCTTTTTTAACATGGAAATTATAGTTAGTTTTGCATTCAATGTATTTCATGCTTATATCTCGATAACCAGGCATATGATTGATTTTAAACTTCTTTAATATTTTCAGTGGTATCACACTATAGAGACAGATAGTTTTGACTGAATATAATGCAGATTATGGACATTTTTTGACTTTAGACTTTTTGGTTAGTTTTGCATGCAAGCTATCCAGCTTATATCTTGGACATTGTTTATGGTATTTACTTAGAATACATGAGGATGCTCATGGGCATCATTAAACCAAGACGGATAACTCTTGACTGAATTATATACAAATTATGGCCTTTTCTGTCTTGGATATTTTCGTTAAGTTATGCATACACAGTGTTATTGTGCTTCAGTCTCAGTAACAAGGCATGGGATTGATTTTAGACTTCATAAAAATATTCAGGGGTATCAGACTATCAAGGTATATCATATTTGACTATTATTATATACAGGGTATGTGAAGGGCAAGAATTGAAATATATTTAATTTGATTTACAAGCATTTCAAATAGTCAAATGTGCTGTCCTCTTACAGCTCTTGTTTTTTTCTTTTTAAAGATGTAGGGTTGACAGATCTCAAGTAAAGCTAATTATAAACCCTACATTCTTTTGAAAATTTAAGCTTAAACCTCATAAAAAAAAACAATGTAAAAATATATGAGCATGAATTTACTGAACTTTAAATGGTATATTTAACAATGGATTTTTGGACGTATTTTTTGAGGATGAAATCAAGATTTTTTTCAAAATGTTTCAATATACATGTAGTTTTCTGTTGATTTCTATGCAACCAGTTATGCAAAAAGTAGTTTTGAAGTAGGAGATATTTAATATTTTTTATATTCCATATGCACACCATAACTAATGTGTGCGCACTAGACTGATCAGAATTGAAGATATTTGTTACTTGAAAGATTGAACTCTTATCTGTGTCACATTAATGTCAGGTTTCATCATTGAACTAATGTGGTAGTTATCCCAAACAGGCAATAACTACTGCATGCATATGCAATAGTAATCTCGTTAGCAAAAAATATAAAAACAAGAACTGTCACAGCCAGTGACATTGAGTTGCTTTGACACAGAGCGTTTTGCCATTTTAGCACATACTTCATGTACAGTAGACTTGGGTGTTTCTTGGAAAACCATTAACCCTTCCCTCATAGAGACTCATTTTGACGCACTCAACAGGTACCACATAAAGCTTGATCTGCAGAAAACCACAGTTAAGCCTTACCAAATTTAATTATAGAGTCCTCATTTCCAGACCACTGAGGAGCAGCGAACAGCATAAAACCTGATCAGCCTGCGAGTTACTCGCAGGCTGAACTGGTTTTATGCTGATCGCATAGGTCTTTTCATGGTGTCCTCTATGAGGGAAAGGGTTAAACATATGTCCCCTTCCCAATAGCCCTATCAACGAAGGGGAATAATTCAAAATATATTGAAGTTAAAGAGTTATGGTTTTTGTAATCTGCACCTTCTTTCATATGTTCAGTCTGTATATGAAGTTACATGCCAGTGGGTGCAAATATCCATCCATCCAGGACAGAGTTAATGTCCAGAAACTGAAAAATACCCCCATTTTATGACCTTTGATCTGCAATTGTGACCTTGATCTTTGAGTTACAAACCTCTTTTGCGTGACACTCTGTCTTCTTGAGAAGATCATTGGTGCCAAATTATATCAAAATGCATGTATGCAAGACAAAGTTATTGTCCGGAAACGAAAATGCCAGATGGATACACTATGCTAGCTAGCTTTGGGGGCATAAAAATCTGCCATGTCCCCTTTATGCCAATATGTATAAATCTTAAAATTACAACTTCTAAGAAATAAATCAAACCAATTGTGTCCATGATGATCTTTTTTTCAAGCAGAGGTCTTATATAATTCAGTTTCTTGTTTGGTTAAGTGTATCATCCCATCCACAGTATTTTAACCTCTTACCTCATATAGACTTATTTTAACCCTTTCCCTCACATAGACTCATTTTGACGCACTCATTAGGTACTACATAAAGCCTGATCTGCAGAAAACCAGTTAAACCTTACCAAATTTAATTACAAAATCCTCATTTCCAGACCACTGAGGAGCAGGGAACAGCATAAAACCTGATCAGCCTGCGAGTTACTCGCAGGCTGATCTGGTTTTATGCTGTTCGCATAGGTCTTTTCATGGTTTCCTCTATGAGGGAAAGGGATAATACACTGACTTACAACATGCAGACCCTGATCAGAGACTGCTCTGTTTGATTATACAATATTGTAGCTTAAAGAAATATTTCATTTAAAGTTCCAGTAAATTAATATTCATGTCAAGAATTTGTAATTTGAGGACATTTCTATTTAAGACGAACGCAGTGCTGATATACTGTGAGATCACTCCATAGTCGAGTGAACATATACAACTTCTGACAATGGGCCAACCAGTCCTGGAACTACCCTTATGTATTAAGTGCCATGCACAAGAGAAATATACCATTTTCGTTGACTGGTATGTCACAGCTGGGAATCAAACCCATGTATTTAATCCATATATCTAATCAGTCATTGAGGCTGTCTCTTACATTTAAACTTACGGAAGTAAACTGGCAGGATTGAAGAAAATGTAAGAAAAACATGACAAAATATTCTTTTATTTCTCTAACAAAGTAACAGTAAATCTGTCAAAACAAAAATGTAAACCTTTAAAAAGAAACATGACATTTTTTGTTGCATAGTTACATGTGGATTTGCAACATTGGTAGGTGTCCCTTTTAATAACTTATCATATTCCTGATCACATGAGAGCTATAGAGAATGACCTGTATGTCAATACAGAACCAAATCAACCTGGTATAACAGAGTAGGTTGATCCGCTTTATATTCTGTAGTTATCTGTAATTATCACTACCTTTGAGATGAGAAGGATAAAAACAGACTGTAAGACCTATCTAGATTTAAATTTTAGTATGATGTGACTTTTCAGTAAACTGTCATGGTGTAGGCAAACAACTGTGATGTCTACATACAAATTAACCCTATACTTCATAATATTCACTTGTTTTGACACCTTGGCAAAAAGCAGAACCAGATCACATTCATCAAGTCATTAATTTGTCTTTGAATATTTATGAGGTTATGCTTTAAATGCCCTTATAAGCTAGAAAGCCAGTCTGTCAAGTTGTGATGAACAGAAAGCTGTATGTCTGCAAATTGTAAAAAAATTGCAGTCCAGGGCGAAGACTTTCCCAAAAGTTGGAGACCTCTGGTTTCTGTCTCAATTATTTTATATGAATATTTTATAAACTGTCATCATGTCATCAATAAAAAAAATCAGAAATGCAAAAAACATTTTTCTGAAAACAAAATCATAAAAGATTCCCCAAAAGTGTGAGAAATAAATGCTTCCAACCTTAATGTTAACATACCTCAAAACCCTTTACGTCTCAAATACATATTTTAATGTCTTGGTAAACAGAGCATACCCAGATGAGAAAGCTTCATCCAATCTCCAGGGTGGATCTGTCTGATCACAGTCTCTCGTGTTTACTCTGACAGTATTGAATCTAGATTCTACACAATCTGCATGGCATTCCTATACAGTTTGGACATCAGAATAATCATTAAGTCGTAAATCTGTACCAGAGTATTCATGAAATAAAGGATTATTAAAATGATATCTAATGAGTAACAGCAAGTCAAGGAATTATTCCAGTTTTTAACAACTGGATTTTTTGGATATGAGTTACAACCTATGTAAAAGTGTGATGAAAAAAAAAATCATAAAACTAAACTTTAAAGTATTTCAGTATACAGTTTTAAACTAATTTTAAAATGAACACAATATTATGTCAGTGACTCCCTCTTTTGCATGTTATTATAAAACAACCCGCAATATACAGAGAAGCTATACATAACAATAAGCTTGATTATATAAATGTGACAGCTGTTAAAAACAGATCCATTGTCTGACCCATGTTTCGCAAAACATTCAAACTGAGATATTCCTCAACTCAAAAATCTGTATAATCAAAAAATAGATTTTTTGAAAACAAAAATCTGTGAGAGCATGCTAATAATAGCAAATACTGGCATGCATAAGTAAATATCTATGTATAAAATAAATATAGGAGTTCTAGACTTTCAAAATATTGAAAATCTATTTTTTTTTTTGTGAATAGGCAGTATGGAAGAACAGTAGAACCTCGCCAAACCGAACTCATTAAACCGAATTCCTCGCTATTTCTAATTTCCCTTTTAAATAAAATGTTTAATCCGAATTTCGCTATTTTATTTTTTAGCTATTTCAAAGTAAAAATCCCAAAATTCCAGAGGTCACAATTCATGTACATTTTCCAATTTTTATTTGAAGTCAAAATTTCATAAATTTTCGTGAACTAATTATCGTCCTTAACATCAATCGTATCCAGTTAGGTAACCAAGTTTATTTTGCGGAGGCACCTTGAGTGATGGCTCAGGCAAGTATTTCACACCTTTTTTCAAGATTGGGATGGGCACCCTGTGTCCCACCGGAAATGTTGATTATTGCTAATCGATGTCCGACAGGTTGCATAATATGCTTGTGTCAGCAGATAAACCCAGGTGCAAGATCTTTAGTACATTTCATATCATCGTGTTCGTCACCGGCATGCGACGCTACCTGAAGCAGCAGATCGACGGTAAAAATATATATCATTGCTTGACATGGTAGAATGATTATGTTCATCAGAAGCATCTAAGTTAATCATGATATATTTTCATTACTTTTCATAACTTGCAAATAGTATATATGTACATCTAATAGGTGTTCGTCACGGCATAACGATTTCCACAAAATGCACCGGTAATGAAAACGCAGACATGCACACTCACAAACGGAAATTTCCATCGGATTTTTAATCTGAATAATCGTTATTTCGAAGTTTCAGCTTGGTCCCAAGGACTTCGACTTAATGAGGTTCTACTGTATATATATAATGTAATCTGTAAGTTTTCACATTAATAATGTAAGAATTCAATGATTCTTCAATAATCAAAGCACAGTCAGCCAGTGTTAATGAGGTGGTCTAATGGTTTTTGAAGAGTAGGTATAGGGAAAGGATCTAAATAGTGTAGTCCTTCTATGAAGGGAGAACTAAAAATGAAGTGACCTTAGAAGGAGATTAACTGTATATGAGTCCATATGTTTGTAACTTGTACAATAGAAAATCTCTAAAATGTCCATGCTCATAACCAGAGACTACAATTACAGCATTATGATCCAGTAAGCAAGAAGTGCTCCTTTTCTCCTTGAACAGGAGCTGAAATTGTTAGAAATGGAAAAAACGTAGGAAAACGAATTTGGCTTAAATGCTCTTACATTTGCAAGTGGATAGATTTTGTCAATTATATGCATATGATAAAAACCAACATATACATAAATACCATCAGTAATAGAACCATAGCATGGACAAAATCAATGCCTAAATACATGTATTATCTATATATGCACTACCTTTATATAAAGCATGATTCCCACATGAATACGAGTCCCAAAAATATCAATTCAAAAATACATGTATATGTCTATACATAGTTAATAAGATCCCCAATATCTGTACTGTGCAGATAAATGTTCATTATAATCCTATTTTTGGGGTCCAAACCTAAATATCAGATTAGACTGGTTAGTATAGTAAATAAATGACAACAATACTTGAACGAAAGTAAAATTTGGTTTGAATGTCAATAGTTAAAACTGTTCTACTGGTATCTGCTTCAAGGTGTAACACACTGTGAGAGATCTGCACAGTATATAAAGCTTTAAACCAATAATTGAGTCTACATTCTGTCACGGTCAGTATCACAACAAGATAACTTGACATTAAATATATCACAACAAATACAATGGTGTAAATTACAATCCTCGTTTTTACTGTATAAACACAGTACTGGTGTCTTAAGATGTATTCCCAATAGGGGAAAATATGTTTACAACAAAAATCTGCTTTTCTAAAAAGCCCTTAAAACATACTGCAGGTATTATTCCTTCCTTTAGTTCTACATTATGGATGCACTATTCAGCCATTCTGAGGTATGAAAATTGGAAAGGCTGAAGGTGTTAGTTCACTTAAAATGTAGCATTTCACTGTGGGAATGATATATTAGGGGTCTTCATTTTAGCAGAAACACTGACAAGGGTCGATCCTTGTTGATAAAAAGTAACTTCAGAGATACATAAATTGTGGATACTTCCTGTGTAATGGATCTGGATAATGATGACAACCTGAAATAAATTGCTGATTTTTCAGGATATGCAAACTGGCAACTTCAATTTACTATACTGATTACAATGGACTTCAGTAAATAAAATGGTAAAGTCTGATAAAATTAAGAGATTCTGGCCACTATGAATCAGTAATACCCTGTTGCATTTTAGTTGATATGCTAACAGCAGCACTTTCCAATTGAACATTTAATGGTAGCATAAAATATATGATAAAAAAAATGAAAGCTAAATGCCAATATGAGAGAATATTCCTTGAAATACCAAATAATAAGAATTTCACAAACCTACAATTAACAAAAAATATTTTTGAAGAGGACAGTATTAAAACCCAATCTGTTTTTGAAATTGTGCTAATATCAGGAAGTCATGTGCAACCTTAATTTGTATATAAACCCTTTTTTATATAATTTTTGAACAGAAAACCATTTTTCAAAATAAAATTACTACTTAAAGAACTGTAAAAATATCTAAAAAGTAAGTAAGTCTGCCAACTTAGAAAAATAACCTCTCTACAGACAAAAATATCTACTAACAATCACTTAAAAATAAATAACTTTTTTGACATTAATTTTGCAAATACATATGGTGTTGTCCATTCACAATGATTCTAATATTTTCCTTTCACAGAAAATCCCCATAATTATTGATAATGAAAAACTGAAAACTGTTCCTAGTACACCTGGCGTGTGTTCAGTATGACAAACTGTATACAACCGTACGCTTACAGTCAGCTATGAAACTCTCAGTGTAATAAACCATGATGTTCACGTATCCCTATGTACAGCATAAAGTGCATGTGAATAGCATGGTATATGGTCCCAAGACAACTCCATAGCTGACTGTAAGTGACCGGTTGCATATGGTTTGGCATACTGAACACACGCAAGAAAGAAACCTTTAAAACACAGATCGACATGCTTATCACATATATTGGCTCCTGCATTACCAAAAGGAACCCTGAAGGACACACTTTATCAGGAAACTGTTCCATCAAAATCCCACTTACTGGGTACTTTTTCCTCAGTCACTTCTGAGTCTTTAAGATCACCTGTTAGCAAATTATCCACCGTTTTTAGCTCTTTATTTACATTATATCTCATTTCATGTATCAGTTTATCTGTCTGTCCCACCTTTATTTTGTCCGACAAAATGTCTGTGGACTCTGGATGAAGATCTGAGGAAGACTGGCTAGCTGGATTTTCAACTGATGAACAATCTACATTTTTAACATTATCTACTCCTTTGCTGTCAGATCACTTTTTTCCTCACTTACATTCCCAGATTCTTTTTTATCACTATCATGCTTGTCACTTTGAGATTCAGTTTCATTTATGGAATTATTGAGCATTTTGTCTGCGTTTACAGTATCTTCCTCTCCAGATGCAGCAGTTTCCTGTGAGACACTGGATGATGATGTTGATGATGTTGGAACAGCGGAGGTATCCTCTGATGATGAAGTAGGCAATGATACATGCTTCAGACTGGTGGGTGACAGGGGAACTGTAGAGGGTTGGAAAGAAGTCAGGGGAGGTAATTCTGGCAGAGTCAGGTCCTCGTCCGTGCTCTCCATTTCCAGCTCCTTCATCAGCGCAGCCAGCTTCTTGGCCTTGCGGACCTCGTTCTGGTGGATGATAGTGTACAGATGCTCCGTTAACTGCTCTTTGAGCTCAGCCTTGGAATGAAGGTCCACCTTGCTGGCTACATACTCAGCCTCAGCCTTCTCAAATCTCTTCCTATGTTTATAAAAAGAGAGAAATAAATATCTGTGATAAATTAAAGAAAACAAGAACTATCATTGACGATGATGAATACTCCAAGATACGGCTTTGTCACGGTTACTGTTACCATGTCAGACAGTCTTTATAAAGTTAAAGGATAAAATAAAAAAAGCACCAAAACCAGGCAGAGCTCTGATACACTTACACATGTATTGCTGACAAAAAATATCTAATAATTTATTCAATTATTATACAAGAGGGCCATGATGGCCCTGAATCGCTCACCTGAGTACCATTGCTTCAACTGATGTCAAGGTTTTTAAACAGACAAGGATTCTGATATAACTTAATCTAAAACATTTTACCCCCTGACAATACTACACACCAAATATCTAAGCAATGGGCCATATGGTTTCAGAGAAGACTTGGGCGCAGGGTCATTTATCACCGTAGGGCCAAGACTTTGAAAATCTTTGTAATGAACCATTAGATAATTATTATATAAAACAAGAGGGCCAAGATGGCCCTTGGTCGCTCACCTGAGAAAGATGATTGCTTAAGAAATAAAGATGCTTAAGTGTAAAAGTGAAATCTGGCTTTTTTTTATGGTGATATGGGCATACCTCCTAAATTTACAAGTCAATATCAGTTATAATTGAACCCGATTGTGAGATTATGGGCATAAACATTGTCTAAAAGTTTAAAAAAGATTGTTAAAAAAATGAAGTTGGTAGAGAATAAACAAAGTGAAATCTGACATTTTTTGAATATTAAAAGGGGCATAACTCCTAACCTAATAGACAGATATCAGCCATAATCGAACTCAATCGAGACCTTATGGTCATAAGCATTGTCATAAAGTTTGAAGATGATTGCTTAAAAGATGAAGATGCTAGAGTGTAAACAAAGTGAAATATGGCATTTTTTAATATTAAAAGGGGCATAACTTCTGACCTAATTGACCGATCTCAGCCATAATCGAACTCAATCAAGACCTTATGGTAATAAGCATTGCCATAAAGTTTGAAGATGATTGCTCAAAAGATGAAGAAGCTAGAGTGTAAACAACGTGAAATATGGCATTTTTTTAATATTAAAAGGGGCATAACTCTGACCTAATTGACGATCTCAGCCATAATCGAACTCAATCGAAAAGCTAGAGTGTAAACAACGTGAAATATGGCATTTTTTTAATATTAAAAGGGGCATAACTCCTGACCTAATTGACGGATCTCAGCCATAATCGAACTCAATCGAGACATTATGGTCATAAACATTGTCTTAAAGTTTGAAGATGATTGCTTAAGAAATAAAGGTGATAGAGTGTAAACACTAAAAATTGTTGACGCCGCACGACGCACGACAGACGACGGACGCTCATGGGATCACAATAGCTCACCCTGAGCTTTGCTCAGGTGAGCTAAAAATTAAGTTGATCATGACATACCAAGGATATATGCAAACCAGTGTTGGTACTTATAAATGCTGTGAAGTTATATCAAAATCTGACCAATAGTAGCTGAGAAATAGAGCAGATAAAATATATTCAAGAAATATGGCAAGGGGGACATAACTCAATGAGAACTGAAGCAAGCAAGACATGCCTACAATATGAGCAAGTAGGGTTGGTATTTATAATTGTTGTGAAGTTAAATAAAAAGTAGCCAAGAAAAAGTGTGGGCAAAATAGCTTCAATAAATACAACAAAGGGCTATAACTCATATAAATTCAAGCTGGTCATGATGTGTCAATAATATGCGCAACTAGACTTGGTACTTATGAGTGTTGTGAAGTTAAATCAAAATCAGACCAATAGTAGCCAAGAAATATGTAGACAAAATATATACACTTTATATAACAATGGGCCAATACTCCTATAAAAATCAAATCATTCATGATGTGTCAATGATATACGCAACTAGACTTGACACTTATTAATACTGTGAAGTTAAATCAAAATCGACAATTGGTAGCCAAGATATAGAGTGGACAAAATACATTTAATAAATATAACAAGAGTATTCTTTGGAACACATGTATCACCTGCTGAAGCATGTCGGAAGAAGTGTGACAGTCAAGCATGACGCCTTGACGGAAAAAGTGTGACAGACAGAAAGACAACAGTTAAGTGATCCCTGCTTACAGCAGGTGACACAACAAAGGCCCATAACTGATTTGAAATCCAGCTGATAAAGATGTGCCAATGGTAAGCGCAACTTGGCTTGGGACTTATTAATGCTGTGAAGTTAAATCAAAATCCAACCAAAGGTAGCCAAGAAATTGTGCGGACAATATAGATTTTAGAAATATAACAAAGGACCATAACTCATTCAAAATCAAGGTTTTGAGGTGAATCATAACATGCAAACCATATGCACAACTTGGCTTGGTATTTATCAGTCATATAAAGTTTCATCAAAATCCGACCGAAGGTAACCGAGAAATAGGATGGACAAATCTTGTACAGACAGACAGATGTGACTCCAATATAGCCCCCATATACTTCTTATCTGGGTGTATATAAATTATAAAGGTATAATAAATTCAGGGAAAATTCTGTTTGACAAATTTGCAAAATCTTCCAAAACTGATATAGCAATTAACTAAGCATATATAAGGTAAGTTTCTGTTGGAGGAATCTGCTAATTAGAAAACAACAGCTACAAAAAAAACCACCTAGATTTAACACATATGAACAATTATTTCAGTAAATTATAGGGCCTACAAGTATACTTTACTTACTGAGCTTCCATGAAATCACGACTGGCATCCTCTATCTTGTCCCTGATCACCTGGACATCAGCCGTCAGAAGATGGTCAAGTTTTGATAACTCCTTCTGGATATGCTCCAGTTTAAATGCTTCTTTTTGAGCCTGCTTTTTCCTGTGAATTTTAAAATACAAATTTTATGTATCAGTAATAAAACTTGTTATCAAGAAAAAAAATGTCACTACAGAACACATACTTCTAATCAAGTGTTTAGGATATATCACAAATACACTTACCTAACAAAAATAAATGTGGAAAAGCTATTCACTATACAATAACAGTTAATACCTTGTTTCTAATAATACTAGCTTTCAAAATACATTTGTACATCATTACTATATTTAAAAAATATATTTGATTATGTAGAAATTTGCGTTTTATATTCTATTTCAAATCTTCAGACATCTGTGTTCTATATAGTCTTGTCAAAGAAAAACATTAAACACTTTTTAATCTGATAGCAAATACATTCATTTAGGAGATTTTTCAATTGAAGAAGGGGATAAAAACACAACCTCCTTGGCAAAAGTGTTTATTTATACTATGACAGTCAATAGTTTGATTCATAAAATAAATAACTATAAAACAAAATGTAAGCTAACAAACCTTTCTGTCAGAGTCTTAGACAGCAAGGCTTTCTTTTGTTTGTTTGCCTCTTCCATTACTTTTTGTTGTTCTCTGAACTTCTCCAGGGACATCATGTCTCGGCTGTTGTGGAGAAAAATCCAACTGATATCAGTTTTATCATGTGTGCATTAAAAATAATCTATGTGATATCCAAGACACCTAACAATATTAATAAACTAAACCTTTGTTATACTGACTTTCTGCTGCTTTCATTATTGTTTATTTATCACAGAAATATAGTAACGTTTTGATTTTATTACAGTTTATTGTCTGTGTCTTACGTTAAAGCTTCTTCATCGTTGAGATCCTCAATCTTGGCATCATCTTTGTCGTCATTGGTTGATGTACTTTGTTTCTCTATGTCTTTGCTTGTAGTGACAGGCTCTTGTGGATTTTCTTTTGAATTTTTTTGTGATACCACCTAGAAAAAAATCAATTTTACTATTTTCTGATGAGAAGAGAAAACATCAATTCAAAGTCACATTTAAATAGCAAACAAGGCAGTCCAAAGGACAGCTATATCCCCCGCCGCTGGCCAAATATTAGAATTTGTTTGGTCATAGGATTATGTTCACCTTTACCAGGCATGGTTGTAGCAGACATAGAAGATCAGTTTAAGACAATTCAACTTTCCGGAGTTATGTATGAATCTCAGAATTCGGAGGCACATATATTAAAAGTTTACTGACAAGTTTTACACATCAGCTCAATGAGGTTAACATTTTAGCCGAGTTTGAAGAAAATGTGTCCAAGCGTTCATGAGATATGGAGCGGACACGAAAATAACATTTGACCTGCAAGTATGACCTTGACCTTGAGCCAGCGTGACCACCTCATGCCTTCTGCACATCAGCTCAATGAGGTTAACATTTTAGCCGAGTTTGAAGAAAATGTGTCCAAGCGTTCATGAGATATGAAT
The DNA here is from genome assembly GCA_021229015.1 of Solen grandis. Classification (NCBI taxonomy): domain Eukaryota; kingdom Metazoa; phylum Mollusca; class Bivalvia; order Adapedonta; family Solenidae; genus Solen; species Solen grandis. The sequence continues at coordinate 63,047,695 of CM037784.1, forward strand.
GGACACGAAAATACCATTTGACCTTCAAGTATGACCTTGACCTTGAGCCAGCATGACCGCCTCATGCCTTCTGCACATCAGCTCAATGAGGTTAACATTTTAGCCGAGTTTGAAGAAAATGTGTCCAAGCGTTCATGAGATATGAATGGACACGAAAATATCATTTGACCTTCAAGTATGACCTTGACCTTGAGCCAGCATGACCGCCTCATGCCCTCTGCACATCAGCTCAATGAGGTTAACATTTTAGCCAAGTTTGAAGAAAATGTGTCCAAGCGTTCATGAGATATGGAGCGGACACAAAAATAACATTTGACCTTCAAGTATGACCTTGCCCTTGAGCCAGCGTGACTGCCTCATGCCTTCTGCACATCAGCTCAATGAGATTAACATTTTAGCCGAGTTTGAAGAAAATGTGTCCAAGCGTTCATGAGATTTTGACCTTCAAGTATGACCTTGACCTTGAGCCAGCGTGACCGCCACATGCCTTCTGCACATCAGCTCAATGAGGTTAACACTTTAGCCGAGTTTGAAGAAAATGTGTCCAAGCGTTCATGAGATATGGAGCGGACACGAAAATGTTTCGGACACACTGACGGACGGACTGACGGATCGACGAAGGGCATTCCTATAACCCCCCTCCCGCTTCGCAATGGGGGATTAACAAGAAAAAAAAAGTAATTCATCAACCCCCCCCCCCACCAAAAAAACCCCCTGAATGTCTCATGTAGATAATCATATATGTTAATTAAGTGCAGTCTTAATGAGTGAAACATTCTGACATAGTATAATTGTAATCAGGAGAGAAAAATGTGCAGCCAGGCTGAGACTTGAATCCAGGACCCCTCACTTACAGAGCAAGTGCTCTACTGACCCAGCTACTGTTACTTTTAGACATGGTCTGTGAAGAACTGGTGAGGGGTTCTGGGATCTAGCCCCGGTCTGGCAGCGCACATTTATCACTTGTTTACGACTTGTACATAGACTCTACAACTCTAAAATTTAAGAAATCAGTTATCTTAAAACAACAATAATAATCTAATCAAATGCAGCTTACAGCTGTTTCCTTTTCTGACATTTTAAGATCCAGAGGCTGGGGGCAGGATTCAGATTCTTTTGAAGCTTGTCGTCTATTTGCCTCCTGTCTGTCAGGTGCACCTACAGATTTTCTAACATTTTCAGCAGGTGGTCCTGTAATTATAGATAAGATGCACAACTTGAGCAACAAGAAATGTTTGAAATGATATTTAAAAGTAAAAAACAAAAACATCAATTTTGTATATTTTTTTTACAAATTTAGAAAGCTAACATAATTGCATAATAATAAATTAGCGCAGACACAAGTTTGAGTGAGCTGTTAAAATTTTCTGACAGCTAAATGTAGCATTATTGACTGTTAGTTCAATCAAATTCAAATACAAGGTACAATACCAAGTAAAGAAGGTTTTAAATGTGTGTTAATCATCAATAGGTTGACATATATATAAATCATTATAACTTTACAAATACATACAAACTGCACATGAGGGTAAAAATATATACAACATTTCAGCACATTGGGACAAAGAGGGTTAGGTATGAATGTGTTAAACTGAACAAGAAAAAAAAACCCTCAACATTAACCTTTTTTTTTTAATTTAAAACTCAGCAACCATTTATTTGAGTTGGATAATTATCATTATTAGCATTAATTTAAACTTATTTATTTTGCGTCGATTGGGAAACAAGTTTTTACAACTTATACTAATCCCTCTCGACGGTTCCTTGGTTGGACCAGTACTTTGCGCCTTGGAAGGTCGTGAAGAATTCTTGCCTCCAACGGGGCTCGAACCAACAACCTTCAGATCCGTAATCGGATACGTTATCACTGGACCACGGCGCCCCTTATTAGCATTATTAATTTGGTGCATCATTCTAGCAAAAGGTGGAGGGATGGCTCAGTGGGAATGCACCTTATCCAGGGGACTAGGGGTTCAAATCCAAGTCTAAACTTTGGAAATATTTTTTGGATGCTTTTTCTGCATTTCCTGACCAAATTATGGAAGATGAACATTTCTGATTTTGCTATGAGTTTTTGAGGCTTTTTGATGACGTCGCTTTTGTAATTAAAAAAAAAAATGTATCAATGGGACGGAATATTCATAGGACTATACATAGCTTGTGTTTACATATTGTATTTTTCCGACAATAAAGAAACATTGTATTGCATCAGTGCTACACATCATGCATGCTAAAGACCCAAGTGTCTATTTGGAAAGAGATATGGTATTGCACCGTGATCACTTATATACAGACTGTTGTCTCCTAAATTATCAATGGGTGTCATATGGCTTATCTGCAGAATGATGAAAGTGACCAGTAATTACTGGAAGGGAAAGTATATGAAGGTAAGAAAATCGTTATCCGAAATAAATCTGCCCGAATAATATTGCACATAGAATGCAGAGCAATTGTTTAAACAGTTCCTGGTTAAAACGTTGTGAATTGAATAAATTTAATCCGTGTTACTTCAATAAAATAAATTTGTTTTAACTTTCGTACGTTTATGACGTTGTTCATTGGAAGGTTTTGACATTCGCTTGACTTTTTGTAGTTCGGCATCGGAAAATCCTGCCCAGGCAGCCATTTTGACACGTCCCAGACTGGTTTAAGCTTAGTTTAATAAACGCTCATTGAAAAACGAAGATAATCAAGCGTTAGGCTTCATCGACTAGTTCACACACGATTAATTTTGACACTTGTTGCCGCCAACTTTCAAACTGTATTTTGATGTCTGCTGGGTACACTTTCGATATACTACGCTATCACATATAATTTAAGTCGGTGGAATTTTCTAAACGGTCTCATCTTTGGTTGTAAATTTTTCTTTGAACAATTCTTTAGATGATCAATAGAAATTCTATAAAAATATATAAAGTTGTCAGAGATTGCATTTATCCTCGAGTGCCCAAACTGCGCCCCTCTACGATTTGATTAGGAAATGCAACGTAAATAAAATACATAGAATAAAAACTGTTAACGTACCAATTAATTCTATCAAAATTTACATTGATACCCCCCCAATTTCTTTTATACATAATTATTCACTCGAAAATAACATTTAATACCTTACAGTACGAGTCACATATGCCATCGTTTTGTGTGGTCCTAATCCGCCCCCTAGGTGACGTCATAGCAGTTACGAATTGTACACATATGACTTCCATTTATAAATATGTAAACACAGCAGATGGAATTTCTTAGATACTTTAATTTAAAAAAAAATTGAGTGTAAAAGGGCCATTTTGCGTGGAAATCATTTTGTATTAAGAAAAAAAC
>CM037784.1:63051112-63071908 GCA_021229015.1 Solen grandis
CTGACCAAGTTTCATGAAGATTGGGTCAAAACTGTGGCCTCTAGTGTGTTCACAAGCAATTGTTGACGACGGACGACGGACGACGCACGACGCACGACGGACAAAAGGCGATCACAAAAGCTCACCCGAGCACAAGTGCTCAGGTGAGCTAAAAAAAGCTCTCAACTCTCTAAACAGTAAACCATATTATATATTCTTGTTCCTTTTGAAGAGACAGAAGATAAAATGGTAAATACTTTGGTGTCCCCCAAGATCACACAGGGGCCAGGCCCAACCCCAAAATTTTACTTAGGACCTTTCAGCTCAAAGCTGTTGAAATCCCCATTCCTAAATCATATCTATTCTCCTCATCAGATGAGATGTTTTACCAACTCTAATTTGGAGACTTAGTAACAGTTTACTATTTAATATGATAATACGTGTTACTCATCAGATCTTTCATTGATTTTTATGCTCACCGAAGGTGACGCATATAGTCGCCGCTTCGTCCGTCCGTCCGTCACACTTTCCTTGTCCGGACTATTTCTCAGGAACAAACGGCTTGAATTCAACGAAACTTTATGGGAAGCTTTATTACCAAGAGGAGATGCGCATATCGTCAGCATGACCTGATTCCTAAATTTTTCACAGAGTTATGGCCCATTGACTTTTCGGCCTATAGTACATATTGCATGATTCTTGTCCGGGCTATTTCTCAGGAACTAATGGCTTGAATTCAACGAAACTTTATGGGAAGCTTTATTACCAAGAGGAGATGCGCATATCGTCAGCATGACCAGATTCCTAAATTTTTCAAAGAGTTATGGCCCCTTGACTTTTTGGCCTATAGTTCATATTGCATGATTCTTGTCCGGGCTATTTCTCAGGAACTAATGGCTTGAATTCAACAAAACTTTATGGGAAGCTTTATCACCAAGAGTAGATAGCATATCGTCGGCGTGACCTGGTTCCTAATTTTTCACAGAGTTATGGCCCATTGACTTTTCGGCCTATAGTACATATTGCATGATTCTTGTACGGGCAATTTCTCAGGAACTAATGGCTTGAATTCAATGAAACTTTATGGGAAGCTTTATTACCAAGAGGAGATGCGCATATCGTCGACGTGACCTGGTTCCTCAATTTTTAAGAGAGTTATGGCCCCTACTACCATGTTGTTGACTAATATTCATGTCATTTGCCTAATTTAACAGGAGATATCATTTAAACAAAACCCCACAAAATTCAATATGCTAGTAATGTCAATCATAATCATGTCAGCTAATTGTTGTTTAGGCCATTATACACTATTTCAAATATCCAGTCATATGTCAAGAGTGTTGGTTAACCTCTTTGATATGAGCACACATTGAAATGTATGACTTAATTTTTAGTAGTATAAAAATCAATGAAAGATCTGATGAGTAACGAATAGTAAACTGTTACTAAGTCTCCAAATTAGAGTTGGTAAAACATCTCATCTGATGAGGAGAATAGATATGATTTAGGAATGGGGATTTCAACATATCCTCCCACCCATTGACCAAGGCCTTATTTGTAACAATGGCGTTCTTCGGGGAGCATCTGTCAGTTCTACTGACTTTCTTGTTTTTTAAGTTTTTATACTACTGAAAATTAAGTCATACATTTCAATGTATGCTCATATCAAAGAGGTTAACCAACACTCTTGACATATGACTGGATATTTGAAATAGTGTATAATGGCCTAAACAACAATTAGCTGACATGATTATGATTGACATTACTAGCATATTGAATTTTGTGGGGTTTTGTTTAAATGATATCTCCTGTTAAACTAGGCAAATGAATGAATATCAGTCAACAACATGGTAGTAGGGGCCATAACTCTCTTAAAAATTGAGGAACCAGGTCACGTCAATGATATGCGTATCTACTCCTGGTAATAAAGCTTCCCATAAAGTTTCATTGAATTCAAGCCATTAGTTCCTAAGAAATAGCCCGGACAAGAATCATGCAACATGAACTATAGGCCAAAAAGTCAAGGGGCCATAACTCTGTGAAAAATTGAGGAACCAGGTCACGCCGACGATATGCGTATCTACTCTTGGTGATAAAGCTTCCCATAAAGTTTTGTTGAATTCAAGCCATTAGTTCCTGAGAAATAGCCCGGACAAGAATCATGCAATATGTACTATAGGCCAAAAAGTCAAGGGGCCCTTAACTCCTTGAAAAATTGAGGAACCTGGTCACGCTGACGATATGCGTATCTACTCTTGGTGATAAAGCTTCCCATAAAGTTTGTTGAATTCAAGCCATTAGTTCCTGAGAAATAGCCCGGACAAGAATCATGCAATATGTACTATAGGTCAAAAAGTCAAGGGGCCTTTACTCCTTGAAAAATTTAGGAATCTGGTCATGCTGACGATATGCTCATCTCCTCTTGGTAATAAAGCTTCCCATAAAGTTTCGTTGAATTCAAGCCATTAGTTCCTGAGAAATAGCCCGGACAAGAATCATGCAATATGTACTATAGGTCAAAAAGTCAAGGGCCTTTACTCCTTGAAAAATTTAGGAATCGGGTCATGCTGACGATATGCGCATCTCCTCTTGGTAATAAAGCTTCCCATAAAGTTTCGTTGAATTCAAGCCATTAGTTCCTGAGAAATAGCCCGGACAAGAATCATGCAATATGTACTATAGGCCGAAAAGTCAATGGGCCATAACTCTTTGAAAAATTGAGGAACCAGGTCACGCCGACGATATGCGTATCTACTCTTGGTGATAAAGCTTCCCATAAAGTTTTGTTGAATTCAAGCCATTAGTTCCTGAGAAATAGCCCGGACAAGAATCATGCAATATGTACTATAGGCAAAAGTCAAGGGGCCTTAAGTCCTTGAAAAATTTAGGAACGGTCAGCGACGATATGCGCATCTCCTCTTGGTAATAAAGCTTCCCATAAAGTTTCGTTGAATTCAAGCCATTAGTTCCTGAGAAATAGCCCGGACAAGAATCATGCAATATGTACTATAGGCAAAAAGTCAAGGGGCCTTTACTCCTTGAAAAATTTAGGAATCGGGTCATGCTGACGATATGCGCATCTCCTCTTGGTAATAAAGCTTCCCATAAAGTTTCGTTGAATTCAAGCCATTAGTTCCTGAGAAATAGCCCGGACAAAAATCATGCAATATGTACTATAGGCCGAAAAGTCAATGGGCCATAACTCTTTGAAAAATTTAGGAATCGGGTCATGCTGAGAATATGCGCATCTCCTCTTGGTAATAAAGCTTCCCATAAAGTTTCGTTGAATTCAAGCCGTTAGTTCCTGAGAAATAGTCCGGACAAGGAAAGTGAGACGGACGAACGGACGGACAGACGGACGGACGCAGCGGCGACTATATGCGTCACCTTCGGTGAGCATAAAAATATTGCAGTAAAACAAAACAATACCTTAGGGGTTAAGTGAACAAGGCAGTCCAAAGGACAGCTATATCCCCCGCCGCTGGCCAAATATTAGAATTTGTTTGGTCATAGGATTATGTTCACCTTAACCTGGCATGGTTGTAGCAGACATAGAAGATCAGTTTAAGACAATTTAACTTTCCGGAGTTATGTATGAATCTCAGAATTCGGAGGCACATATATTAAAAGTTTACTGACAAGTTTTACATAGGAAACAGTACAAAAAGTGAACATCAATGAAGTATAGGATGTGTTAGGTAACCACAAAATACATGTGTAACTCAATTAAAAACTTTATATATCATGACATAATTTGTATGATTGTGAACACGAGATATCGAGATGACATGAAAAAGTGGAGGCTTAAACATTTGACCTTCAAGGATGACCTTGACCTTGAGCCAGCATGACCGCCTCATGCCTTCTGCACATCAGCTCAATGAGGTTAACATTTTAGCCGAGTTTGAAGAAATTGTGTCCAAGCGTTCATGAGATATGGAGCGGACACAAAAATAACATTTTACCTTCAAGGATGACCTTGACCTTGAGCCAGCATGACCGCCTCATGCCTTCTGCACATCAGCTCAATGAGGTTAACATTTTAGCCGAGTTTGAAGAAAATGTGTCCAAGCGTTCATGAGATATGGAGCGGACACGAAAATAACATTTGACCTTCAAGGATGACCTTGACCTTGAGCCAGTGACCGCCTCATGCCTTCTGCACATCAGCTCAATGAGGTTAACATTTTAGCCGAGTTTGAAGAAAATGTGTCCAAGCATTCATGAGATATGGAGCGGACACGAAAAATGTTTCGGACACACTGACGGACGGACGGACGAAGGGCATTCCTATAACCCCCCTCCCGCTTCGTGGCGGGGGATTAAAAAGTGAGGTGGTACAGAAAACTTAATTAAGATTCTAATAAAAAAAGGGGCATAATTTGGTAAAAATACATGACAGAGTTATCCCCTCTTGCCTACAGGTTGGGGTGGTAGTCATATACAAGTACTCCATGTTTCAAAACAATACCTTAGGGGGTTTAGTAAAAAATTAGGTGGTAGGAATAACTCAGCCAAGATTCTAAGTCAAACAAGAGGCCCATGATGGCCCTAAATCGCTCACCTGAGATAAATAGATTGACCCAAGGAACATCTGTACCAATTTATTTTAAAATCTGGCCAGTAGTTTTGAAGAAGATGATTTTTAAAGTTTTCATATTTTTTTTCTTTTTGTTGCCATGGCAACCAGAGTTCTATATGGATCAAGTTTATTTTAGCAACTTTTGTGAAGGTTGACCCAAGGATCATCCCTGCCAAGTTTAATCAAATTCTGTCCAGTGGTTTCAGAGGAGATGTTGTTTAAAGTTTTCCCTATATACATATAAGGCAAATAAGCCCCGCCCCGGCGGCCATGTTTTTTTACGAATCAGAATAATTTTAGAAACTTTGGTAGAGGTTGACCCAAGGAACATCTGTAACAAATTATTTTGAAATCTGGCCAGTAGTTTTGAAGGAGATGATTTTTAAAGTTTTCAAATTATTTTTCTTTTTGTTGCCCTGGCAACCAGAGTTCTTCATGGATCAACTTTATTTTAGCAACTTTTGTAGAGCCTCACCCAAGGAACATTCCTGCCAAGTTTCATTAAATTCTGTCCAGCGGTTTCAGAGGAGATGTCGTTTAAAGCAAATTGTTGACGACGGACGACGACGGACGCCGGACGAAGGGCGATCACAAAAGCTCACCTTGAGCACTTTGTGCTCAGGTGAGCTAAAAAGGGGCATAATTTGGTCAAATACATTACAGAGTTATCCCCTCTTGCCTACAGGTTGGGTGGTGGTATTTCAAGTTTCTTGGTACCTTAAGAGGTTCAGTGAAAGAGTGAGGTGGTACAGAAAACTTAACCAAGATTCTAAGTCAAACAAGATGGCCATGATGGCCCTGAATCACTCACCTGAAAATATGGCCCATATTGCCTTTTATAACACAGTTATACTGAATACAAAATCCATGCAGAAGTACAGAATAATAATTATAATTCCACACAACAACTGAACCTGTGGTACAAATTTTGATGGTTATAGCTATAAAATGAAGTGACACCTTGGGTGGGACCAATTTTGACCCAAGAGCCATGGTTTGAAAACTTGGTTCTGGTCTACAAGGCCATGTTACATACCAAAAATCTAACCCCATGATCGCGGTTTCTAACAAGAAGATCTTTTAAAGACTCCCCTATATAAATCTATGTAAAATCAAGTGCCCCTGGGGGGGCCAAAACCCAAGAGCCATGATTTGAATAAACTTGGTAGATATCTATAAGGCCATGTAAACAAATATTAACCGGCCTTGTGGTTTTCAAGATTTTTTTTTCCTATATAAGCCTATTAAAACAATACCTGGGGCAGGGCCAAATTTGACCCCAGGGCCATGATTTGAATGAACTTGGTAGATACTCATAAGGCCATGTTACACACAAAATATCTTAACTCCAGGCCTTTTGGTTTCTGACAAGAAGATTTTTCTAGTTTTTTTTTTCTATATGAGTCCCCTGGGGCAGGGCCAATTTTGACCCCAGGGCCACAATTTGAACAAACTTGGTAGAGATCCACTAGACAATGCTACACACCAAATATCTAAACTTCAGGCCTTGTGGTTTTTGACATGAAGATTTTTCTAGTTTTTATTCCTATATAAGCCTATGTAAAATAAATGAACAAACTTGGTAGAGGTTTGTTAGACAATGCTACACACCAAATATCTAAGCTCTAGGTCTTGCAGTTTTGCAGAAGAAGATTTTCAAAGTTTGCATTTTTAAAACCTATTTTTAGCTCCTGTGACCTACTTTTTCAATCAATCTAAATAATTTGAGCAACTTTGATAGATGACATCATAAGGATGATTTCTGTGAAGTTTAGTCAAAATCAATTCAGCGGTTAAGGAGGAGATGTTGTTTAAAGGAAATTGTTGACGCCGCACGCAAGCATGGACACCGGATAAAAGGCGATCCCGTTGTGCTCAGGTGAGCTAAAAAAGCACAATTTTCAGTCAAAATCCATGACAGAGTTATCCCCTCTTGTTTCCAGGTTTGGGCGGTGGTCATATACAAGTATACCAAGTATCAAAACAATACCTTAAGCAGTTCAGGGGGGAAAAAAAGGTGGTACAAAAAACTTAACCAAGATTCTAAGTTGAAAAAAGGGCCATAATTTGGTCAAAATCCATGACAGAGTTATCCCCTCTTGCCTACAGGTTGGGTGGTGGTCATATACAAGTATGTGTATTCCAAGTATCAAAACAATACCTTTAGGGGTTCAGTAATTATGTGAGGTGGTACAAAAAACTTAAAGGTTACAGCGACACAGACACCAATGCTCGGGTGAGTAGAGTAGCTCCCCTATTCTTAGAATAGTCAAGCTAAAAATGATCTAACTAAATAGTCTGATACCCTGAATAAGTTCATGAAGTCTTAAATCAATCCCATGCCTAGTAACTTAAACATAAGCATAATAGTACAGCAAAACTTTAAGCGAAATGTCTAAGAAAAGGGTCATAATCTGTATTAAATACAGTGACGAATTATCTACCTTGGTTGTCTGATGCCCCTTAACATAATCATATTTTTCAAGTTAATACCATGAATGGTTTCGAAGTATTAGCTGGATAGTAGCTTGCATGCTAAAATTTAACCAAATTTTCTATTGCATGCAAAATTTTAGCCATTTTTTTCAGTTAAAAAGGGGCCATAACTTGCATTAAATTCGGTAAAGAGACACCTTCCTTGGTTGTCTAGTGCCCCTGAACATATTCATCAATTTTCAAGTTATTACCATGAACAGTTATTGAGATATAAGCTTGATAGTAACTTGCATGCAAAACTTTAACCAAAAAGCTGCAACACAAATGCTGATGCAAGTTTGACAGCAATAGCTCTCATATTCTTTGAATAGTTGTGCTCAAAAGGGGTATAACTGTGCCAAAATAATTTTTAGGGTTACCTGTCCTTTCTCTTAGTGAACACATATTATAAGTTTGAAGTGAATATGTTTGACAGTTTTTGTGAGATTGACCTTTACAAAAAACTTAACACAGAAAATTTGAAGCTTAAATGGGCAAATCTGCTCCATAATAAATATTAGGGTAACTTGCCCTTTTGTTAAAGGTTTCCTTACAGATAGTAAACAAGTATTCAAAGTTTAAAGTGAATATATCTGATGGTTAAAGGGGAAAAAGTTAAACAAGAGCTGTCAGAGGACAGCATGCTCGACTATTCAAAATGCTTGTTGGTATATAAAATAAAATCTATTTAAATTCTTGCCCTTCATAATTATACCCTGTATATAATAAAAGTAAAAAATGATATACCTTGATAGCCCAATACTCTTAAATAGGTTTATGAAATCTAAAATCATCCCCATGCCTAGTTACTGAGACACAAGCATAATAACACTGTGCATGCGAAACTTTAACCAAGTATTCAAGTTAGAAAAGGGCCATAATTTGTATAAAATTCAGTCCAAGAGTTGCCTTCCTTGGTTTTCTGATGCCCCTAAACACACTTCTAAACTTTCAATTCAATACCAAAAACAATTTCTGAGATATAAACTGGATAAAAGCTTGCATGCAAAACTTAAACCAAAAAGTCTAAGTCAAAAAGTGAAAAATCTGCAATATATTCATTCAAAAACTATCTACCATTAAAGTATGATACCATTGAACATAAAAAGAAGTTTCAAATCAAACCCAAGCCTTGTTACTGAAATATAACATGAAATTCCTTGATGCAAAACTTTAACCAAAATTTTGAAGTTAAAAAGGGGCCATAATTTGTAATATATTCCATCAGGTGTTATCTTCCTTGATGGTATACCGAGTAATACCCCTAAACATATCAAAAATGTTTCAAATCAATCCCATGCCTGGACTTTGGGATATAAGCATGAAAGTAACTTAAACGAAAATTTCTAAGTTAAAAAGGGTCTATACTTGTAACATATTCCATCAAGAGTTATCTACCTTGATAGTATGATACCCCTTAACGTATTAAAGATGTTTCAAATCAATACCATGCCTGGATACTGAGATATCATGAAAAGTACTTTGCATGCAAAATTTGAACCAAAATTTCTAAGTTGAAAAGGGGCCGTAATTTGTATTAAATTCAGTCAAGAGTTATCTACCTTGGATGTTTAATTCATAAACTTTCAAGTAAATTCAGTCAAGAGTTCCTTAGGTGTCTCCCTTTTAAAAAAAAAATTAACCAAAATTTAGAAAAAGGTCAACCTGAGCAGACGCCTGACGCCACCTGCCCAGACATCATCATTTTAAAGAATGGAATTTTCGTTGAAAAACCCTTCCAAAAACCAATCCCCATCTTCCTCTTCTCATAAGGTATTTATCTACAAACAAAACCTGATCATCATACCTCACTCTTAAAAGACATTATTTGACAGAAAGAAAAAATCTACTTTTAATAACAGTGATCTTGATTTTGACCTGATCATCCTGAAAGAATGATTTTTCAAGTTTTCACATCTCGTTCCCTTTAAGTTGCCATGGCAACCAGATTTCTGCCAATACTTTATTCTTTGAACAACTTTAGAAGAGGCACCATCCAAGGAACATTCCTGTAAAGTTAAATGAAAATTGGTTCTGTAGTTTAGGAGATGTCTTTTTTGGTTTATTGTTGGTGACGGACATTTAACACTTTATATTCACAGGTCACAATAGCTCCCCTTTGAGATGATCATGAGCTAATAAAACTTAACTTTCACTGAAATTAATCGCATGTCAAATATTTGAAATATTGTGAAAAATACAGGTGTTGTGTTAGAAGTGTGAAATAGTGTAGCCATAAATTAGATAGCACCATTTTATCTCTATAAATTATCCAATGAATATCGTCCATCAATACCTTTTACAGATTTATTATCCATTCTACAACATCCTAACACCTCTAGAAATAGTAAAAATTTCTGAAGGATTTATATTGATCAGCCATATCTCTAAAGCAATCTACATGTATTGTAAGGCCAACTGAAGTGTTGAAAATAATGTCATAACTGAAATGAAGGCAGACAAGTGCCAGACAAAGATCAGAAAAAGAAACCTGCTAATGGGAATCCTTGCTTCCATAGATCTGCACAGCTGTTTGGTTTTAGAGCCATCTTTGATTATAGAGCAATACAGGTCATTTAACTGTACAGTCCTCAGTGATGCGAGGTATTTGTGATATATCAATATATTGCCATTCTGACTCAGCATGATACATATCTGTGCAATGTTGGAGCTGTACCAATATATTCAACATCTTTTTCTTTAAATGTTATTTTATTTTTTTTACTTGTCATTCTTCAAGAGTTCAATAAAAACATTCATTAAATTGAAAGTTATACTTATTATAAAGACTTTACTAAGACTTCATCTGCGTATACTGAGTTACAGTTGAAGATTCTTCATGGTAAGGATTTCCACATGGCTACAGTCTTACAATTGACGGAATTCTATGCGACGATCTTGGTCCATTAAATTAAACCACAAGTGATACACTTCATTTTTATAATATATGATACTTGGAGAGATTCTTTCATAACATGATATAAGGATAATTGCATTAAATGCATTTGTTGATTGTAATCCGTCAAATGTTGTGTAGGAATGTAAACTATATAATCCACATTATACATATAACAGTATGAACTAGTTCGCTGTTGTAAAAAAAAAAAAAAGCCATATGGTAATATCTTGGCCTCTAGAAGAACAAAAAAAACATAATATACCATACCACAAAATATAACAATCAAGATTATAGAAGCTTCCAATATGAAAGTAGGTCAAATGGCAGTGTCAATATGTATCCTTTTTGCCTCCTGAGCATAACTCTTGCAAAAATCACTGAACCGGATAATCCCTGCTTTATGCACTTCTACCCATTAAAAAAATGACATTGTTCAAGATCTATTCGGAAACTTAAGAGTTACCTTCTCAAATTAATATGTTACAGAGACCAAATATCGAAAGGCATAACCTACTGCAAAAATCGCTAAACTTGAAAATCCCTGCTTCATACACATCTACCTATTATAGTTATGATGCTGACCAAGTTTCATAAAGATCTATTCAAAAACTTAGGAGGAGTTGCGTTCACAAAGCTGCAATATCAATAAGCTACAGAGACTAAGTTTCAAGGGAAACAATTCAATAAACGCAAAAATCAATGAACTGGAAAATTTCCACTTCATGCACATCTACTCATTAGAGTTATGACAATGACCAAGTTTTGAAAAGATATTGTCAGAAATGTAGAAGTTGCGTTCACAAGGCTGCAACATCAATCAGCTACAGAGACTAAGTATCAAGGGACATACCATTAAAACTCTTGCAAACAGAGCACCGCAGTGTGGCAATATATACACCCAAAGGTATTGTAATGTGAACAAGGCAGTCCAAAGGACAGCTATATCCCCCGCCGCTGGCCAAATATTAGAATTTGTTTGGTCATAGGATTATGTTCACCTTAACCTGGCATGGTTTTAGCAGACATAGAAGATCAGTTTAAGACAATTTAACTTTCCGGAGTTATGTATGAATCTCAGAATTCGGAGGCACATATATTAAAAGTTTACTGACAAGTTTTACATGGGAAACAGTCCAAAAAGTGAACATCAATGAAGTATAGGATGTGTTAGGTAACCACAAAATACATGTGTAACTCAATTAAAAACTTTATATATCATGACATAATTTGTATGATTGTGAACATGACACGAGATATCGAGATGACATGAAAAAGTGGAGGCTTAAACATTTGACCTTCAAGGATGACCTTGACCTTGAGCCCCTTTCAGCTCAATGTTAAATTTTAGCCGAGTTTGAAGAAATTGTGTCCAAGCGTTCATGAGATATGGAGCGGACATGAAAATAACATTTGACCTTCAAGGATGACCTTGACCTTGAGCCAGCATGGCCGCCTCATGCCTTCTGCACATCAGCTCAATGAGGTTTACATTTTAGCCGAGTTTGAAGAAAATGTGTCCAAGCGTACATGAGATATGGAGCGGACACGAAAATAACATTTGACCTGCAAGTATGACCTTGACCTTGAGCTAGCGTGACCGCCTCATGCCTTCTGCACATCAGCTCAATGAGGTTTACATTTTAGCCGAGTTTGAAGAAAATGTGTCCAAGCGTACATGAGATATGGAGCGGACACGAAAATAACATTTGACCTTCAAGTATGACCTTGACCTTGAGCCAGCGTGACCGCCTCATGCCTTCTGCACATCAGCTCAATGAGGTTAACATTTTAGCCGAGTTTGAAGAAAATGTGTCCAAGCGTTCATGAGATATGGAGCGGACACGAAAATGTTTCGGACACACTGACGGATTGACGGACGGACGGACCGGACTGACGGACGAACGAAGGGCATTCCTATAACCCCCCTCCCGCTTCGCGGCGGGGGATTAATTAAGAAGCCTTTTATGTTATATGGTACAATACTGATGTCAAATACCTCACAGAAAGCCTAATCAATCAAAGCCTTGGTAAAGAATTGGGAAATATATCACAATGAACATTGAATTTTATAAATCAATATAATTGTAACATCACTGTAAATTAAATTATATTTCTGCATCCAAACATAAACATCAGTCAATTTATCAATAACATAACTTTCTGGTAATATATTTAAAAAAAAAAAAATGCAAAATGTTGACATGAGAAAAACACTTTTGTTTGACTTCAATGTTGTTTGCTGGTTTATCTACATTTACTTTTGAAAGTTTCAGATCATAGAGGCAAAATCCAGCCTTCATGCACATCTACATATAAAGGCAAGTATTGTTGGTAAGTTTTAACCAAATCCCTCCAGGGAAAAATTAGAATTAAAGTTGCATGTGAGTGCAAAATCCAGCCTTCATGCACATCCACATATAAAGGCAATTATTGCTGGTAAGTTTGAACCCAATCCCTCCAGTAATGTAGGAGGAGTTGTGTTCACAAGGTTCTGGTCATAAAACCGCATATAGGAAAAATTGAGGAGGGGCCATAACTCTTGAAAGTTGCATGTGATAGTGAAGTCCAGCCTTTATGCACAGACAGACTGATAGACGGACAGATGGACACATGAGGGTACTGACACACGCAGGACTCTGGACAAAGACTGATCACAATACCTTACCTGAGCACGAAGCTACAAATTGACATAAATGTTCAAGAAAATGCTGCAATTTGCACCATGTGCTATCAGATGGCAAAACGTGCCGAAAAAATGAACAAGAGGCCAAAGGGCCATAAACGCTCACCAGTGTAAATCAGCATATTCAAGATGATCTTTTCTATAAGGAAATCAAATGACAAACCAGAGTTTTCAATTATTTTTTCTATTTGTTGCCATGGCAACCAGAGTTCTTCATGGATCAACTTTATTTGAGCAATTTTTGCAGAGGCCCACCCAAGGATCATACATGCCAAGTTTTATTAAATTCTGTCCAGCGGTTTCAGAGGAGATGATTTTCAAAGTTTTCAATTATTTTTTCTATTTGTTGCCATGGCAACCAGAATTCTTCATGGATCAACTTTATTTGAGCAATTTTTGTAGAGGCCCACCCAAGGATCATACATGCCAAGTTTTATCAAATTCTGTCCAGCGGTTTCAGAGGAGATGATTTTCAAAGTTTTCAATTAGTTTTTCTATTTGTTGCCATGGCAACCAGAGTTCTTCATGGATCAACTTTATTTGAGCAATTTTTGTAGAGGCCCACCCAAGGATCATACATGCCAAGTTTTATCAAATTCTGTCCAGCGGTTTCAGAGGAGATGATTTTCAAAGTTTTCAATTATTTTTTCTATTTGTTGCCATGGCAACCAGAGCAAATTGTTGACGACGGACGACAGACGACGGACGACGGACGAAGGGTGATCTCAATAGCTCACCCTGAGCACTTCGTGCTCTGGTGAGCTAAAAATTCACCAGCATCATTCAATGAATGTCTGCATTTGTAATAAAGGTAAGCATGTATTTGTGAAATAGAAGAATACAAAAAAACTTTTCTAGATATTGTTACTTCCTTTATTAAGTAATGATTAAAATGTAAATGAAAAAGTAAAAGTAATGAAATTTGTCCATAGGACACAGATGCTTCTGCCATTTTTTTTTTTGATGTTATTTTTATCAGTGATTTAATACTTTAAAAAAAAATGGAAATATAAAAGATGATTTTAAGATCAAATGAGCACTGAGACCCTGAACTAAACCAAGTGACATGACCTTGTCCTTCAAGCTAACAACCTGGTTCTTGTTAGCTACACATTGTCTTGTCTTAAGGATCACTTGTGCAAAGGTTTTTTCAAAACACAACAAGAGCTGTCAGAGGACAGCACGCTCGACTATTCAAAATGCTTGTTGGTAAATCAAATGAAATCTATTTCAGTTCTTGCCCTTCACATACCCTGTACATAATAATAGTCAAAAATTATATACTTTGATAGTCTGATACCCCTTAATATTTTTATGAAGCTTAAAATCAATCCCATGCCTAGTTACTGAGACATAAGCATAATAACACTGTGCATGCAAAACTTCAACCAAAAATCCAAGCCAGAAAAAGGCCATAATTTGCATAAAATACAGTCTAAAAGTTATCCTCCTTGGTTTTCTGATGCCCCTGAAGACACTCCTTAACTTTCTAGTCAATTCCACAATCGATTTCTGAGATATAAGCTGAAAAGTAGCTTGAAAGCAAAAATTTAACCAAAATTCTAAGTAAAAAGGGGCCATAATTTTTAATATATTCCATCATGTATTATCTTCCTTTATAGTATGATACCCCTAAACACATTAAAGATGTATCAAATCAATCCCATGCCTGGACTCTGAGATATAAGCATGAGAGTATCTTGCATGCAAAACTTGAACCAAAATTTCTAAGTTAAAAAGGGGCCATAATTTGTAATATATTCCTTCAAGAGTTATCTACCATGAAAGTATGATACCCCTAAACATATTAAAGATATTTAAAATCAATCGCATGCCTGGATAATGAGATATAAGCATGAGAGTATCTTGCATACAATATTTTAACCAAAATTTCTAAGTTAAAAAGGGGCCATAATTTGTGTTATATTCCTTCAATATTCCTGACGCAGGGCCAATTTTGACCCCAGGGTCATGATTTGAGCAAACTTTGTACATGTCTATAAGGCCATGTAATACACCAAATATCGAAATTCCAGGCCTTGTAGTTTCTGACAAAACGATTTTTCTAGATTTTCCTGTATATGCCTATTTAAAATAAAGTGACACCAGGGGCGGGGCCAATTTTGACCCCAATGCCATGATTTAAACAAAGTTGGTAGATGTCCACTAGGCCATATATCATACCAAATATCTTAACTCCAGGCCTTTTAGTTTCTGACAAGGAAAGTTTTTCTAGATTTTCCTTTATAAGCCTTTGCAAAATAAAGTGACCCCTGGGACGAGACCAATTTTGACCCCAGGGCCATGATTTGTACTATCTTGGTAGAGGTTCATAAGACAATGCCACACACCAAACATCTAAGCTCTAGGCCTTGCAGTTTTGGGGAAGAAGTTTTTTAAAGATTTCATTTTAAAAATCTATTTTTAGCTCCTTTGACCCAGATATTCAATGGACCAGAACCATTTGAACACCTTTGGTAGAGCTTCATGCAAGGAACATCACGTGAATTTTATCAAATTTGGCCCAGTTGTTTCAGAGGAGATGTCATTTAAAGAAAATTGTTGACACTGGACGGATGCACGGATGCTGGACAAAATGCGATCACAATAGCTCACCATTCTATTCCATTGAACTCATATTTTCAGGCAAATATAATATATGGAAGGGGGCATAAAAATACCCAGGTGCACAAGTTCATGTCCTGAATAATATATCCATGAAGTTTCAAGTCTGTAGTACTTTCAGAGTTACATGCATCACAAGCATAAACTTCAATATTCCCCTCCCCCCCATATTTGGTAGGGGCATAAAAACTTTATTCTCATGTATGGTGTGCAGCCCTCCTCCAAAATCAAAATTAAAGTCATAGAAATGCACACATGTGTGTTTATGGTAATGCCACTGAAGACCTTAGTGAAGCATTAAATTGATAAGAAAAGCTGGTTGCTAAAATGTGTGCATAATTTTGAACTGCATGAACTTAAGCAGTTCTAATTTATAATAATTTCAGTAAAAAGTTATCTCAAACTTAATGGTCTGATGCTCCTGATCACCTTTGTTAAGTTTCAAATCTAGAGTCCATAACTGATTGCTATGATATAGGGATACTAGTATGTAACATGCAAAAGTTTAACAATAATTTCTTAGTCCAACCTTTGCCTTTTCAAATTTTGAAAAACGGACACTGGGATGCACAACAAGAGTGTAACATACACATTCTATGAAATTTTTATAGAAATCGGTCCAGAAATCGGCCTACAAACTTTTGTAGACAACATCAAGTGTGACATCATATGATGTCATAGGCATATGAAAATCATTGAAATCAAAATTTCAGCATCTAAAATATATGCCATCAAATTTTCATCGTCCTTGGACCATTGCAACATACAGAAATTAACGAGTAGAAAAATAGGAAAAAAAGAATAATAAGAAGAAGAAGAACTAGATTTTGTTTGTCCCAAACAAACGATAGGGCTTTCTGCTCTTATGACGTTAGTGTCATTGTGACCTTGACCTTTGACTTTATTACCTCAAAATTATAGGTGTCATATACAGGCTGTGGGCTTTGCCCCTATTAAGTTTCACAGACATAGGCTAATTTCTTCTAAAGTAATAAATAAAAAAGATTTTATATTAAGTGTCACTTTGATCCTGACCTTAGACCTAATGACCTCAAAATTTAAAAAAGGATCATGAACTGGCCAAAGACAATGTCCCAAACAAGTTTCACAAACTTTGGCTTATTCATTCTCAAGGAATCCTACCCCAATCATCAATCAAAGCGCTCAATGCGCTGAGAGACGGCAGCCAGATTAACACGAAAAAAGCTGTGATTCTTTAATATTGATACAATAGAGGCAAAAGACACATGATGCAAAAACTCCATACACTCTCCTGCAACTATAGTCGCTAGTAAGACAATTGAATTTGCACTCTGTTACAAAACAATATGGAATTAGGGTCATGACGAACCTGACTGTATGAGCTTCAGAAGTAGGTCTTTCCCTAGGGCCCGATTTATAAACACTATCTACTGTTACTCAAGTGTAAAACTTAAAAAGGTACTTGATGTTTTAGATACTTGAATGTTGGTTTCTGTTTCAAAGTTAAGAAATGCTCTGGGGGAAACCTAACTTGCTTTCATGCAAAATTACGCATGAACTACTTTAGGTTAATTACAGACATTTGAAGCGCTACTTTTTTTTCTTTTCACAGGAGTAGATCTTCAAGTATGTAAAATGGGTTGCTGGTCTGATTTATGAGTGTCACAGATATATTGTTCACGCTTAAAATGGATGTTTACAGAGTAAAATAACACGTTTACAAACAACAGCACATGAATAGCGGTTACAGTTATGAATAAAAGGAATAAAAGTGCAGAATCGCATTGTGTGGATTCACACTAAGCGCAGAGAGGTACAGTTAAACTTGTCATGGAAAATATGCAAATTAGCAAGGTCAGTGATGCCTGGTAAGCATTTCTAGCTACCGAAGACGACTTGCTGCCATCTAAAAACTAAATATCATCTGGGAGGTCTTTTAAAGCTCTACAAATTATACCCATAGTGTCTTTAAGGCCAAAGAAAAAACCAATAACTGAAATATGACTTTGACCTATGTGATTTTCCGGAAACAGATGTCACCATGTTCGACGGGACATTAGGTTGCACATTAATTGAAAGTTTCATGTAAATCGGTCAAAAAATAAAGCCTGCAGGGCCAAAAAACCGCTTATATCAAATGCAACATTGCTTATTATGTTCTGACGTTTAATGACGTCATACGACATCAGTTGTCATGGAATACAAAGAACATCTCAAGACGCATATGCTGTCCAATTTCCATGCTTCTAGCTCATTAGGAGCCTTTGTAATACGAAATAATGTTATGACCAAAGTTTGAATCTTGATTTTGAAATAAAATCTCGAAATTTTGGAATTTTGAAAAGTTAAGAAAGTATGCACAACTACATCCTAAGGTACACTTTCTGTGAAAATATCCAGCCGCCCAGACAAGAAATGACTGCTGCAGAGCGCGAACCAAATTTGGTAGCATTTTTCAACTGTGATGTCACATGACGTTATATGAAGATGAAAATTGTTGCACTCAAAAGGGCCTAAGTCATTCTGATTACTGTTAAAATTTCATGCTGCTGGCTTATTAGTAACCTATTTTAATTTGAACCTCAAAAGGAGGAAAAATAATAATAATAAGAAGAAAAAACATTACAAACCCAATAGGACTTTCTGCTTTAGGCAGAAAGCCCTAATAAACAGCACAAACCGAACAGGACTTTCTGCATAGGCAGAAAGTCTTAATTAAAGCGCCGGCAGCTGTTCTCCTGCCAGCTATTTAAGACCTTAGTTGTGGGATGCTAGGAAGCACTGGATCATATTAAAACAGATTGTTATTGTAATTAACTGTTCAATCTGAGTTCCTTTGTCCAACATAAGTTTCCTCTGAGGAAAACGGCAGCTGTTCGCATACTTCCAGTACTATTAAATTTTAACCTTCCCGTTCTGAAGTACACAATCTGACACCTTCACGCTTGTTTAACAGATTTTTCTTTAGACTGGATCCACCAATTATACCAGAACTAAGCATTAAGTTATACTTAAATTCATTAATTAGGTAGAACACACATTCCAAAATTCTTATTTTCTGAAATATTCAAGACAGTGCATAATTAAGATGATATTAATTATTGCTTTATTAACAATATTTTTTTGGAAATAAAATATCCGTGTTGTATTATTAGTGAAACAAAATTGATAAAATTCACCTAGTTTCATTTGAGAAGCTGCAGAACTTCTGTGTCAACCTTTGCTGAGTCAAATTTCTTGCTGTGTCACAATTAATAGTCCCAGCATTTCCCCCTATATATTAATAAGAAACAAAAGGGCCATAGAGGTTCTGGATCGCTCACCTGAGGAAAGGGTTACCCAAGGAACATCTGTACTAAAACATTTTGAAATCTAGCTAGTACTTTTGAAGAAGATTTTTATAGTTTTCATATTTTTTTTCTTTCCATTGCCATGGCAACCAGAGTTCTAAATGGGTCATATTTATTTTAGCAACTTTTGTGAAGGTTCACCCAAGGATTTCCCTGCCAAGTTTCTGTCCAGTGGTTTCAGAAAAGATGTCGTTAAAGGCAAATTAATGAAGACGGATGCCAGGTGATCACAAAAGCTCACCTTGAACATAAAGCTCAGGTGAGCTAAAAACCATGTATGAGTAAAATTTTCATGTGTCAACTTTTTCAATTTTGAATTGTCAAATATTTTCAATATAAATCAATTTATTTTTTTATTTTTTTGCAGTCTGTACATAATAAAAGTACATTTTACCATAAATAAGTGGAAACACTATGGCTGTTTTCAGAACTTCAATTGCAGGATTACATTCACAACTTTTGGCTGCCTAGGCTGTCACAACGATTGACAATTTATTTTTATAACAGGTGCCAATTACACAAAAGATGCATCTTCTAAAAGTCTTTTTAAGCCTTTTCTGCATGTTCCAAAAACAATGCTTTAATTATAATATAGGAAATCTGTCTGTTGAAGTTTTATTTATCAAGAGAAATATATATAAAACACAATGGCTTTTAGGTTGATTTTATATATATTTTGGTCCAGACACAATGACAATTTTTGCTCATAGAATATTTTCCATGTATGTTTGACAATTTTTCACCTGTAACTAGTAAAACACATTATAAGTTACAAATTATGAGAAAATATTCTGAAAATAATATTTTGGTATGTTAATTTTAAGTATTTTTAGAATTGATAATCTTTCCAATTTTTTAATGCTTTGATTTTTTCAAACAAATTTTATCATACAGTGATATTTTACCTTAAGCTAAATCTTTAAAACGAGCATGGTGACCCCCTATTTTTAACTCATATATATATTTTAGTTATAATATAAAGTACTTATGAGCAAAATTTAAAAAATCTGTCTGTTAGAAAAAAAACCCCAATGAAACGCCTTTAACAACATTCTACTGTATTACTTAGAGGTTACAACAGTTGGTGGCATTCAAGTCTGATCAGGTTTCTAACACAAGCTTGTTTTTAAGTAGTTATATGAATCCTTTGAAACACTGACTCTGTACAAACAGTGATACCAATTATGCCATTACATTACAGGAAAGCCACATGACCAAGTGCCTTAACAAATTTTCCCTCTCAAAGCAATGGTACTGAACAGTAAAAAAAATGTAGCCTGACCTAAGCAGACTATGAGTCTCTCCCAGATAGGTCTTTTTTTAACTGGTCACATACAATGAAATCATTTATTTTTGTGGGACATTAATGACAGACTTCACCATAGTTTTCTAACCAGGAATCCATGAATAAAGGTACTCATAAAATCTCCTTAAGTACCTATTCAAAGAACTGATGCCCCCCCCCCCCCCACCACCGTTCCCTCACACACACACATACAGTTAGGCACACAGTGACATATGCACTAGAGTCCTCTCATCATTTTTTTCCAAAACTGAAATTTTGTTTCAATAGCACAAGTAGAGCAGTCAAGAAATTGTGAAGAGGGGAAATAACTCCAAAACTACTGATGAAAAAAATAAGTGTAACTCCAAAACTACTGATGAAAAAATAAGTATGAAATTTAAAAAGATACAATAACTCCAAAAATATGATGTGAACAGTTACAGTTCTTGTGCACGACACTTCTCCATCATAAGATCTATTCACCTGTGAAGATTCAAGGTAATAGCTTTTATACTTTTTGAGTTATACTGCAGACAAAAATTAAGTCTGAAATTTAACAAAGGGCAATAACTCCAGATATATGATGTGCAGAGTTACAGTTCTTGTGTATGACACTTCTCCTCTATGAGATGTTTCAAGTTAACAGCTTCGATACTTTTTGAGTTATGCTGTGGACAAAATGTGTGACAGACAGACAGAAAACTCTGACAACAAGAGCAACAGAGGTCAAGAGCATGCTGGACTATTTGAAATGCTTGTTGGTAAATCAAATTATCTATTTCAATTCTTGCCCATCACAATGTCATACTCTGTATATAAAAATAAGTCAAAAATGATATACCTTGATAGTCTGATACCCCTGAATATGTTTATGAAGTCTAAAATCAATCCCACCCCTGGTTATTGAGACATCAGCATAATAACTTACACTGTGCA
>CM037784.1:63072008-63092330 GCA_021229015.1 Solen grandis
TTCATATTTATACTTGTCACAAAGATTATTTTTCCAGATGGTTTCTGTTAAAGCTTCAGTCATATGAATCTTTGTGATTTTTATCAAGAGGCTGTAGATTTGGGCTGCAGTTAGGGCAAACATTCTCATGTGGACAAAGAAACTTTGCCACTGAAATGATTTTGTATAACTTGTGAGAAATTTGATTTTAAACACTAGAACAAAATAAGTTAACATTGATGACAGTCATAACCAACCAAAAATTCTAATTTAAAATTTACAGAAATAAAACCAATAACACCAATTTATTAAATTCATGTTCTGTCGGTACAGAGACACTAAAATAAATTAAAAAATATTTCCTCAATATTTCTTCTTACAGCTCCTTGATTTTTTCAGAAACAATATTGATTTCAAATTATATTCTTTTTTTTTTTCATTTGTGTACCATCAATTACTACTAATAATAATTAGTGAGTTTGGGCATAAAACCATTGATTTTCTACATCAATAGACATTACAGCATTGTCATATTATGGACATTAAAAAGAATAATTTCTGTACTGTTCTTCTTCATAAAGACAATGAGCTGAAATGTTTTAGTAATAATGTTTTCTTTAGTATTTGTGTTTCAATTCTATATATGAAATATAAAAAAAATGTAATTAATAATTTTATAAAAAAAAAATACTATATATTATTATCTGGCATTACAATAAAGAATATTAGATATCCAACATCAGGATAAAAATTATTTTAGGTAACATATAAAATTTAAATGATATATAATATAATATGAAAGTAAATATCTGTGCTATTAAAATATTTAAAAACAAAATCTGGCAAAAAGGAAAAATAATTTCTTTAGTCATATAAGGGGTTCTGATTAACAGTTTCATAAAGAAAAAAAATTATGTTGCCCTCATATGCTATTCATATGTTTTTACACTGATAAAGCTCTTTTTTTAGTACAAACTTCTAAAAAATGAAACATAACAACTGACTACAGAATAAAACTACAGAAAAAACTAAAACTGTTGTCAAACACAATTATTTGGTCATTGTCCAAGCAAAAAACAAAATATCTATTGCGATGGATAATTTTAAAAGAACATGTAGGGAGAAATGGTATTGTGACATTTTTTTTAAAGTTTTCTTGCAAGTATTACCAGTACTCTTAGAAAATAATAAAAGTATACATAATAATCAATTAATATTTGGAATGTATCCTTGTCAATGATATGTCAAACATGACCATGTTACACAATTTTAGAATTGAATGTGTCCATAACACACAACAACAACAAAATACAAGGTCATTAATATCAAAATCATTCCAACTGACTTCTTAATTTTCCAAAGCAAGTCTTTAAAACTTCAATGCAGTTCTGTTTGAAACAAGAACTTTTACATTTCATCCTATCTCACTGTGACATGTTTCCATATAGAGTTCAGATTCATTATAACATCTTGAAGGGGTTCAAATCGTGGTACCATACTTTATAGGACCATGTTATAATCATATGACAACACTGACAAATTATGGACTTGGGGACCATTGTATAAACCATGTTCTTTTAGCATCCATAATATAAGGGAGTGCTTTATAATTAAACTACACTGTATACAAAAACATAATGTCCTTTACTGTATAATGCACAATGTGCTATACTGTATATATGTACACAATGCACTTTATTTTTGCCATACAGATCTCAAAGTTTACACTTGTATCTACATCTATAGACTAGAAAACTAAAGAAACACAATGTCAACTGTGTTAATTTTACCTGATAACACAAATTTGACAATATCACTGATACAAAAATAGATAATTATCATGCAGTATGATCAGGAACCCTATTTTGCACCATTCTTAAATGAGACCTTGTGCATGAAGTGAAAACATGATGAATGTTGTCGTTTTTTTCAGGTACATCTGGAATTTAGAGCACTCTGACATGAGGTCAAAACTTCATCATAAATTTCTGTGCAAGAAAGGATAAGCAAATTGCTGTCAACATTATACATTTCACAGGCTTATCTGGGTCATTATTTATATAATAATATATTTTAATTAAATCTGTATTAAATCTATGAAAACTGTTAACAAGTACAAAACGTATTTTAAACTCAACAATCTTACTGACCTGGTGTTATCAAATAATCAATAAATTCAGTCTATTGAAAAACTCTTTAAATATATTTTATGATTATAACTATAGATCTTATAATACATCAAATGCATTATACATAAAAGAATGGTCTTTTACAAAGATCTATTATCTTCCATACGATAATGTCTCTACTAGAATCACTCAGGTCAGGCCTCCATTGGTGACTGGGACCTGTCTGACTCCTGCTTGGTGTAGGTTTCATCCTGGTACCTTACAGCTGTGTCCTCGAAATCATCATCGTAGTTGTCTGTGAGGTCATCGTGGACGCTACAGGACCTAGAGCCTCGACTCTGAATGAACTCTTCATCCAGTCCAACACTGCGAAGGGTCGCATTAAACTTCTTCTCTGCAGACTTCTTTGCATTTGTCTACAAAAGAAAACATTTTTTTTTCTTCAAAATTTTAACAGGTACTAATACTTTGTTGTCCTTAAAAATTCACTATGCTTGCAAATATCAGAAAATAACAGTTCAGCATGTGAGATTTGCCAGTGATATATTTCAAGTTGGCTACCAAAAGCACACATTTTCACTAATTCTTTCTAGCTAGAAATTAGAAATTTGTTACAAGCAATTACCACTTTCTGGCTGGTGGCAAATTCATACTGAAAACACTGCTTTAAATAATTCATTTGGGAATTATATAACTGAAAATAAAGTTAAAATAAAATAAAGAATAAATTTAGTGCTAGTATTATTACTAAGTTCTATACATTTAATATTTTTGTGTTTAATGCATTATATTTTGTGAAACTATCTTTGTCTCATGGGATTTCAGAAACCATTCTGCTGTATTAACGATAATTATAAATTATTCTTATACATTTTTTCTTTATTAATAATCTGTAAACTGTTAAAGAATGATTAGAATAAAAATATTTGAATGTTTTTCTCTTTCCTTTTTTTTTTTTTTTTTTTTTAAGAAAACTATTTAAGAGAGAAATGAGAAAATGAGAAAGCATGGTCTCTTAACCACTAAAATGTGCAATTTCATACAATATCTGGCTGAACAAACTTACAGAATGTCTGATTACCTTTTAATTTTTTATTTTCTTAAATCAGACATTCTGACATCAGACATCTGTCTACAGAGTACTCACATGCTGATTGATTATATAGGTCAGACTGTTTGTTTCCTTGAAAACTATCAGGTGGCAAAAGGAAACAATCAAGCCTGTGTTTGACAAAATGTCTCTAATATTCTCTTCAAAATTGAAAATTCTTTTAGACAGCCATTTGAAATAACGAAGTAAGTAAATATTATAATCTGTCATAATGACCTTTCTAATCATATCTGAAGAATAAATCTCTACAGATTAAAAAAAACCACTTAGCTTAGTGAAATTGGGCTTTAACAATAAACAAATACCTTCGACTCCTGTTCAAACAGCAAGGGTCGCCTGTTGACACGCTCCTTCATCTCTTTCATCTCTCGTTCATATTCCTCTACACGGGCTCTTTCCTGTTCCCTACATACAATGTACATATCATATACAGTGAAACCTCTTTACAATGGCATTCATCATAACAACATCCTCTTTATAACAGCAGAAGTCTTGAAAACTTAAGTGCATAATCCTTCTACGTCTGATCTTTACAATGACAATTTCTTTATAACAGCAAAATTTGCTGAAACAAACGTCGCTGTTGTAAAGAGAGTTGACTGTAATTATATTATTTTTTAAATATTTTTTGTTGGCTTTTCTTAATATCTCTACATCTGTTTCAGTGAAGAGGAAAAAGAGCCAGTTTAACTGAATTAAAGGGTCTTTTAAGTGTCATTTACAGGTTTGATTAAGATCATATGGATTTCTTTATAAAACAAAACTTGATGGTATTATTGAAGGGTTTTTCGAAGACTTTTTTCATCTAAGTAGATCAAAGGTCAAGGTCAACTGCATAATGAAGAGAGGTCCATCCACTTAAGCAAGTTATATAGCAACTATTCAAATATTGAAGCAATCCAACCTGAGCAGATGTCCAACAACGCCTGACTGGACACTGTCAATTTAAAGGATGGAATTCTTGTTGAAAAAAAAAGTCCAATAAGCAGTAATAGAATATATTTTGATTTATAGTAAATAAAGTAGAATTTCGGAAGTAAATTTTTGGACTGATTGAAAAGGATTTCCAACAGAAATATAAGGTGTTCTTAAATGAAACAACAGCTTATATTGTATATCAACCCTTTACTTCATGAATATTCATTATCCAAATACAAATTTATGACTTGATGAATAATCAATTTACTGACTTTTAAATTGTATATGAAACAATAGATCTTTCTTTTTCATGCACATTGTGTTGATTCTAGCCTACACTATTGTATGAGCAGAAAGAGTGGACCCTGAAAGAAGCTATCTGATCTGTGTCACATCTGTTTGCCAAGGGCTCAAAACATGTCTATATAATGTAAAGGGTTAATTGTGAAAAGAATTCAGGTTTTAAAGCTTTATTACATATAGACTACTTCTGATGCATTAGCAAACAGAACAGACCCAGACACTTTCAGGAGCTGTCTGATCGGAATCCCTTCTGTTTACTTTTACAAAATTGTCAGATTCTACACAGTCTGAATGGCAATGAAAAATCCATTGTTCCATATACTCTTTAAAGATAAATAAGTTAATATTAATCAAGTGATTAATTTGTTCATTATCCTCCATAAATTGATTTCATATGAGTTGTATTACTGTATGTATTAATGTTAAATCACCTATTATCATCAGAGACTTACAGTTTGGAGCTGAGATCATTGGAAACCATTTTAACCCTTTCCCTCATACAGGAAACCATAAAAAGACCTATGCGAACAACATAAAACCAGATCAGCCTGCGAGTAACTCGCAGGCTGATCAGGTTTTATGCTGTTCGCTGCTCCTCAGTGGTCTGGAAATGAGGACTTTATAATTAAATTTGGTAAGGTTTAACTGTGGTTTACTGCAGATCAGGCTTTATGTGGTACCTATTGAGTGCATCAAAATGAGTCTATATGAGGGAAAGGGTTAATATAAAAAATATAATTCTGGAGCTAACATTCTACAGTACTTTGATTGGGTGCTTAACCCTTTACTTTACCCTTTTTTCATGAATATATTAATTACTTGATGAATATTAATTAACTGATTTTTTTAATTTTCTTATGCAATGCAGCCAGTAGAATATGTCAAGAGTAACAGTTTTGTTGGAATAAACAGAGGAGACCCTGATCAGAGGAGCTGTCTGACTTGGGTCTGCTCTGTTTGCCAATGCGTCAAAATGAGTCTGTATGAAGTTAAGGGTTAAATGTGACAGTTCATGTTTCCCCTGCATGTGAGCAGTGTCATAAAAAAATGAAAGTGTGTATAAGGTATTTAATTTTGCAAATTTAAAAGATATCATCACAAGTAACTTTCACTTTTAGCAATCATAAACTAAATTAACTTAAATACAATTAAAAAAATTTAAAAAAAAACAAAAACACAGGGCATTCTTTGCCTAAGAACGCTGGCTATGACTCATCTTTTGTTGCGTTAAATGTATAAAAAAAATCTAAGTCTTTTGAAACAAAAAAGGTATTCTCTTCTGTTTTACAAAAGATAATTACAGGAGATACTTTTAATCTTTATTTTTCTATTTATCTAAAGACACCTGGAATTGTATCAAATACCTATATTTCTTTTTCTTCTCCTCTGGAGTCTCGCGGGGTGTTTCTCTGCTTGCTGAACTTTGCAAGATGGTTCGTCGAAGCCTCATTTCTTTTACTCGCCGCCTCCTGTCCTCTTCAATCTCGCGAAGTTCACGCTGGGTGAGTTGCTGTAGATTGTTTCTGTCAATGAAAGAAATATATGTTACAATAATGCAATAACTCAGTGGAAGAGTGTCCAATTGGCAATTGTGAGGTCTGGGGTTTGAATACCAGCCAAGGCACTATCCTCCGGTGTGTTTAAACTGGTTCCAGATTCACCTTTTTCTTGGCATTTAGTAAAATAGGGTTGCTATGGCAACTTGGAGTATTCAGTACTGGTTCTATTCAGGAACTTGTCTCATGTGTTTCGGTGCTATACACCTGGCACGTGAAAGAATCAGGGGGTCTATTCTTAAAAATGCACTACGGTATTGCACCCTGACTCCTTTGCATTCACCCACTGGTTCTTTTGCATGTTGTCTCATCAGATAAAAAAAAAAAAGGAAAAAAAGAACATCTGGGTTATCCTTGACTGCAAGGTCTGAGTATGACATTTATAATCGGTATATGATTGCTAGCGATCAATATACAAGAAGAACAATTAGACTTTTTCCTCTTCAGAACAGATGCCTTTGTCTACATCAATATGTCAGCAAGATAAGATGGGAAATACCACCAAAGTCAACAATGACCTTTCAGTGTGAATTTGACCTTGAAGTCACATGACTAACACCTTCCCTTTACAGAATGTCTCACTGTTGTTGATATTTTGGATAAGTTGCAAAACAATCTAAAAAAGAATTAAAGAATTTGATTTAAAAGATACCATGCTGACACATTACATAAGGAGTTAGACAAAAATATGACTTTATTGAAAGCAACAGTTTATAACCCCATAAAAAATAATGGTAAAAGTCCAGACATCAAAATTTAATGCAGTTCAAATTTAAGTTATTAAAATGAGACTAAATGAAATACTACGTGGGGTATATGAATTTTGGACAGGACATTCAGATCCAAATTTCTGATCAGATAAATATTGTAAATACTCCATAAAGATGATGAAAAATATAACCACTAAAAAAGTGTTTATGAAAATATAATGTGTGGCTTACCTTGTCTTGGACTGTCTTGCGTCTGCAGCTCTTGTAGATTTCGATGGAAGGGAATCCAGAGAGAGTGACATGTGACCTAAAAGAAAGGACAATAAGTCCTTGACACATCTTTCAATTCTTTTTTGTTTTTAGTTGTGTGTGACATGACTCAGTCACACCAACTATAGTACCTACATTCTGAGCATCCATTTCTCTACTTTGAAAACCAAATAACCTTTCAATATCAAAGTACTATCAAAAAATTATATATATCTCTACAACATAAGTATGCTAAAATTAAGCAGAAATTCTGAAAAATTATTTTACATTTGTTTTGCATTATTTAACAAACTTTGAAACACTACTTATTGTTTAAACTATAAAATTTATCAAGTATGTAAAAATAATTCTTTCATTAAACGACCAAAAATGAAAGTATTCACATACCAAGATTCTTTGGCTTTGTTCTTGGTAGTTTGTATGGCCATCGGTTCTCTTTCAGTGTCTCTTCATCTCTCTCAATATCACGTTTCACCTTTTCTTGACTTAACAAACCTCTATGTCCCTCCAACCGAAAAGGCTTAGCCACTGTTCCCTCTCTTTGATTTTTCCTCCTCTGCAACTCTTGCTGAAATTGTCGGTACAAGTTATCATAGTCAGGAACCTCGTGATTTATTCTTGGCCGTGCAGATGAAGCCCTCTGTGCCTTCTTCTTGCTCTTAAGCTTCTGTTGTTTTTCTTTTTGTTCTTTCATCTGTTCCCTAACACTCATACTTGGAGGAAGAGCTGAAGCTCTTAATAGTTCTTCTGCTCTCATCTTCATCCTAATCTTCCTATATTCCTCTTCTTCAAGAATTTTTTCATCTACTGCTTTATCAAATATTTGCTTTGGCACTGGTTTTGCTTTAAATGTTGCTGATTTTGGTCGTTCTTGCTTAACTTTTTCTTGGTTGCATTCTCTCTCCATTAGCTGGTGCTTTTTTCTGTCATCTTCTCTCTTCATGAAACTAAATGGCTTTTCCTGAGATTTTAGCATTTCAGCACTAGACTGTCTAAGATGACGACGCTTATGTTCTTGTTGTTCCTGAATTTCATCAAAAAGTGGAAGGTAAACATGAGCTGGCACATGTCTTGCTTTGAACTTTTTCTTTAATTCTTTTTCTTCATCCATTTCTTTTCTTAAATGCTTTTCCTCAAATTCCATCATAGTTTTAGACTTTTTCTTCTCCTTCTTCTCTTCCCTTAATGTCATAGTAAATGGCTGTGGTATTGTAAGCCTGTGTCTCCAACTATCATCTTTTTCCTTCTTCTCTTTCTTTGTGATTGTTGCAGATGACCTCCTCTCTTGTCTTGATCTACGAGGAGCATAATCATCAATGGAAAAATCCTGCCACATGTCCTGTAATTGCGAAATTCTTTTTGATATATCTCTGGTATTGTAAGGCTCTGACACAGTGTCATCTGGAACAAACTCCTCACCATCCTCATCATAGGACTGCCTTAGTCCCAATGCAGTATTGCGCAAATCTTCATAAGACAAATCTTCAGAATAACGGGGTAAGGGTGCAGATCTTGGGCGTGAAAATGGTGAAGTCAAAGACTTTGCAGTAGCCGGTAATGGAGGTCTTCCTGATGTAGGTTTACTGTAAGAGTCTGTTAAAGAATCTCTTATGGTGTCCTCAAGAGCTGGTGAGCCACTCCTCCCAGAAAGTTCTGGTGATTTTGATCTTTCTGGCATTAAGGGAGACTGGGATCGTTTAGTTGAGAGTAACACACCATCTTCATCAATGTTTGTTTTTGAGTTTAATGTTTGGTAATTTCTGACACGTTCTTGCTTTTCTGTGTCATTTCCACCTGAAAATGTTGGGCTCACATCACCATTGTGTTTTTCAATGTATATTTTTTCACATTTTTCAAGAATTTTTCTTTGCTCATTTTTCAATTCAAGTAATTTCAAGTAAAATTCTTCGTCTGATAAATTACCAAGCTGCAGAAGTGAGTAAGGATCATTTCCAGTTGCAAACTTTGTTCTGGTCTCCAAAATTTCTTTCCCAACTTGTGCATCATCATTGTAATCATCATAAAATACACCGGAAAATCTTGAGGACAGTGGGTCTGAACGTTCATGCAATGATGTCGACAACCCTGTTTTGGGATTTCGAGGAGGTTTTACACTAGAGTTTGTCAAAACTGACAAACTATGACCTGTTGTCATTGTTGCCATGTTGGAAACTATTTACAGTTACGGAGTGAATAACAGGTGCGCGCTACATAAAAAATCACTTTGATTAATAAACATAATCGTTTCATATAAGAACATATAGAATTAAATGAAATAAAAAAAAGTTGTCAAAAATATATATACTCTATTATTAAGTAGAACTGTTGACTTTTAAGCTAAAAGAACAAACAAATCAGTTTAGTTCCCGTCATTTACAAAAGTTGGGTACCATCAATCAATCAGTCAATTCTGCGTGCATGCTTTACCGAGACCGGATTCTATAGTAGGTAAAGAACATTTGCTATATATTGAAGAAAAAAATGCGTCTGGAAATTGAAATGGGAATACCTTCTGTGATACTTTCCAACCGGCTTGAAATTCTACAAATATTCTCAAACCCAAAATCTCAATTTTGAGATTAAAAAAAAAAGAAGAAAATCACCTAAAACATGAAAAATAACGAGAACACAATATGACTTGTCATGCATTACTGAATTTTGATTTGACCCTCTAGGTCTTATGAGTTGAGTCAACAAGTAAAAAAATTATCTAATTACAAAAAACATGGATTTTTTTTAAAATAATATTGTTGTATTGAATAATGAATTACTGTCAATCTTAGTACAAAAGTTATTTTTTTGAATGAATGGGACGCTTCTTCTTCAGAGGGCATGTAGAATCGAAACTGGATAAGTTAATACAGGATCTCTTCACTTCTATACAAAGAGATAGACCCCCCTTTTTTCCACACATGATTTTTTCTCTTTTTTTAAATGACTAAATTATAACTCAAAGTTGATAATCCGGGCCTGGATTAAGAATTTTTCAACTGTGGGTGCTCAAAATATGATTTTTTTTTTTGTCAGTGCTAGGGGGTCCGGGCATGCTTCCCAGAAATATATAAAAAAAAAAATAATCCTAGGATGATGGAGATGCATTCTGAGGTGTATCTGGGGGATAATGATTGCTATATTTTAAGTTATATATTCATATATTCAAAGCTAATTACTTGAGCTATATAATTTATTTACTTGGGGTCGAAAGTTTTACATAAGCTTATTCATTTCTTCATTTTCATGCGTCTGGTGCTTAAAATTAACTTCAATATACGTTCATTTTTTTCTGTTTAGACTGTAAAGTTGACCCACGACCCAATGCTCTTGTCATTGAGCCACTATGCTTTAATAAAGGACGAACAAAAACTCGGCCTGGATATTGTTGTAAAAGGAGGACAGGTAACCTAACCATCATTCTTAAGAACGAGTACAAAACTCCCATCCTCCGTAAGAATATATCGCATAAAAAATCAAGGTCGGTAGTCAGGGCTCGAATCCACAGCTCTCTAAACCAATATATAGATCCATGAAAAAAATTGTTTTCTATATGATACATAGCGTCAGTAATACAAATTATATGGCACTGACTGCAAGGCTATATTGCGATTTCTGATCCAGATGGTGTACATACTATTTTTGTTATATTAAATTGCATTTCACTTTACTAATAAAATAACAAAAACATACATTAATATTGAAATGAAATTCATAAGTTATTTTTTTTTACCTTGGCACATTGCATTACATTTTGGAGGTCTATTAAAATAACATTACTTGGTTATATTTTATCAGAGATGTGAATATCTAATTTAATGTAGCTCCGTGATTTCATTTCATTGACATTTTGATATACATGTTTTTTTAGAAGGAGTATGTAAATCTTGTCATGAGATTGTGATAAATACATACATATGTTAAGGTTTATATTAATCTTTAAATCTGTAAGAGAGAGAGAGAGAGAGCAGATAATGTAAACCGTGTCAAGGAGACTGTGATAAAGATAAAGTATCAGCCAAAACCAGCAGCTGTGTCCTTCACACACATTATACATCACGTTACATATGACTAAATTATTACATCAAAAATTATGTCAGGCCCGGATCCAGCGGGGGGGGGGGGGGCCTTGGTCCCCCCAGCTGCCCTGGGCATACATTTTTCTAGTCTATAAAATCCCTTGATTACATCATAGTAGTGTTGTCTAGAGGAAATCCCCATCGTGGGCCCCTCGTACTGAACCACCCGCATAACCACCTGACCAGCCAGACTGGTGTCTTCCCAACTGTCCCACTTTTATATAAAACAGTAAAAATCAAGGTGGGACAGTTGGGAATCATGCTTAATTGGATAACAATAGACTGTCATGGATGAGTGACTATAGTCTTTACCTAAATGGATGGAATATTTCAGTGCAATTATTTGTCTTATTGTCTTATATTATTAAGAGCAATTTGCAATAGTATTTATGGTTAGTAATATATTGCATTAGTATTTATAATAAGTTATATGCTATTAGCAAAATTATTTATAATAAGTATTTATAATACTTATTATGTTTTAGGATGTTGTCAGTATTCTCTCTCTCTCTCTCTGAAATGAAGAAAACAAACTCTTTATGTTTTCATATATTTATTATTTTTATTTCATGTGTCATGATAATACTTATTATGTTTTAGGATTTTATTTTTTCATTTAAACAACTGTGACATTCACCCTACTGATCTGTTCTATACAGAGTTACTCGTCAAACCGAATCAAATGCGATGCACAATCGGCATACTCCATCACAGTGATTTCTTCAGCCATGTACTTGTGTTTCAGGGCAGACAGTCTCTGTTCAAGTTGTCGGTATTTCCTCCTCTTCTTTTCTCTCACTCCTCCGGCACTGTGCTGAAGAATTTTGATAGCATTGGCAGCTTCAATCCTTTGTATTGTTTCCAAGAACTTGTAAATGTTCGGATGTGACTGTCTCATACTTTTCTTTAGTTTGTTGTGCCAGCCTTCCAAGTTGTTTGTTGTTCTTGGTCCTTCTGTCTCGAAATGGTTCCAGTTGTCCTTGTCTCCCTCAACCCAATGTTCAGTGACATAGTCTGTGAACCTTGAAACATCCACTGGAATCTCTGCATTTTCAGCATCCGTCAGTGCGACAAACCACACATCTTCAACATGTTGTATGGGGACTAGAGGCAGAACTGCAGCTCTTCTTCCTAGTTTCTTAAAGTCCTCATTCTCAGAATACAGTCCAACTAAGCCAAGCTTCTGTATCTTCCGCCAAACACACTGTGTGTAATGAAAAAAACACCTTTCACATTCACATTTGGAAACACTCTGCGAGCTGCCTGCTTGGTTGCTGCCTCAAAGTCTATCAGGAGTGTGTCTGGTCCCAGTTCCATTCCTATTTCCCTGCATTTCTGTTGAAGATGTTGAAAAAGTCTGCAGTAAATCCTTTCACTTTTTCCAGGCAGAAGGGCAAACACTAACGGATACATGTGTCCATCAATATATCCATGGAGTGTGTAGACCTGGCTGAATATGTCTGGGCACACATAAAATGTTCCGTCTCCATATATGGTTGGGTTCTGTGCCAGATGCTGGAGATTTGTTCTTGTAGCAAAAATCAGCATCCTGTTGTCATTCTCTGCCTCATCAACCAGTAGGAACTGCTCACCAGTGTGCGTTTCAGTCCATTTTCCATCCAAATCTATGTCACTCCTGGACTTTGGTATCCCGGTCTCAATGCACCTCTTTCCCTGTATAGAGATGACTTGGTGGAGGGGAAGGTTGGTAATCCTTTGCAGACTTGTTCTGCATCTTCGTCCCATTCTCTGTCTCTCAGACTGGATATGACTTCTTCATATATTGACGGAATCGGCGTGGTTTCTTCGCGTGCCCTCTTTCGCATGAGTTGATTTATTTCATGGCGCTTCAGTTCCATGTGTTCGGCTGCATGATTATGGGTATTGGTCACAGAAACTGGAATGTTGTCAGCTGTTGTGATTTTAGCAGAACAGGTTCGGACATGACAGACCCAGTACACCCTTGTTGGTTTTCGGTTTTTGACCTGGTATCTGAATCCATTGTAAACCAGACTATCACCACCACGTTGGTTCTTGACAAACTGCACACTCACTTGTGCATTTGCCATTTTAGCTTATAATTTCAGACGATGTTACTTAGTGAAATTTTACTATCAAATGAAGACATTTACATCAGAATGTAAATATATTGTATCTGATACAGTTCAGTTCATTAATGAGATATCACAGTTTGAAAGTCACAATAAATTGATAACCAAAAATGTTAATTACTTCAAATCAAATTGTTTACCTTAAGTAGTAAACTGCTAGATCAAAGGACTTGTTTGTATTTCTTAATCCAATCACTTAGCAATATATACAGGATAAATGGACTTTAGTTGGACCAATCAATTAACACAATTTAAAGAAAAAAGTAGCAGAGGTGATAATTATCTTAATAAGTTCAAATTATTTTTTATCTTTATCAATTCACATAAGCTTTAAAGCCAGAGATCAAAGGAATGCATGTTTACACTATAAATTACAATTAATTTAAAACAAAAAACAGAAACAAAATCAGATAATACAACTTCAATTCATTTTAATGTGTTGTAGTTTGAAATAGATTATAATCCCTTATCAAAACACACCCAGCAAGGTGCTAAAAATCTTGAGTGGGACAGTTGGGAAACAAAATATCAAAAAGTGGGACAGTTGGGCATAAACCGCCAGACTCCTATTGTCTTATGGCTCCCTGCTGTTAATGTGTAGGTAATCCGAATCGGCAGTCGTCCATGACTGTGTGATAAGCATGTGTTTAGGGTACTGCGGAAACGTTCACTGATTGAGAGAAATTTACATGTCGTCTGCCGAGCGATCTAACAATTGGGAAAAATAGACAATTACCAAAAGTTTGTATCAGTTACAACTATAAACAATTCTAGGCAAATGCAGTTTAAAAAAATTACTAAAATGTAATTAAAAAATAAACAAACTACTTTGACGAAATCTACTCAACGATTTTTTTAATTCACTTCTCTACATGTATAAAGTTTTAAATCTGGCATTAAATGCGGGCTAATTAGCTGCCGGCAGGTTGATGAACTTTCAGGTTTGAAAAATTGCCGATTTCGTTTTTGAAAAAGTTAAAAAGGTAATGATTTTTTTTTTGCTGTAGCAAACTGCAGAGTAGATGCATACCTATCGCTAGCCATGCAAATCAAACTAAATCAGAAATGGGTTGTGTTTCTAAATGTCACCAGCTTTACTATTTTTACATAATCTTTTAAGTATTATTTTTTATGAAACTAACTCCGAAATATTTTTCCTGAAAGGAATAAATACAAACAGTAGGCCAATACAATCAGGTTCACTTTTTTAATATTTACGAATATAATAATCTACATATATGTGTATTTATGGTCTCTTTATATAGAGACCCTGGTGTATTTTAAATTTATAAAAAAAAACATGAATATGAAATGAAAGAATTTGAAAATTTCAATCTGCATATTTTGGGAAAATCCATATTTTGGGACAATGTATATGTAGATTATACATGATCACATATTCAAATCAAATCCAGGTAATCAGTCAAGGAGCAATGTTACTGATAAGCCGATGAGTACGAAATACTAAAAAAATTTCAAATTAAAACGGATATTAAAAATTTTATATTAAATATCAACATCTTTCATTACTGAATATTGTTTGTTTTGTTACTGATTTAAAATTCAGAAGAAGAAAAAATGTACCAAAAATCGACACGCAGAAGGGGCCAAACCTTCTGCAACCGCCCGACCCTAAAACGTGCGCCTGATTTTATTTTTTTTTATCTGGGAAGTCTGTGTGTGAAGGCTGCTTCCAGATCGACAATTAGACAGTCAAGATTACCAAGTTCCAACCTAATACAGCATATACCCAGTATTCCCTTCAACATATTCGACAAAATATGTTTAAAGTGATTTTTTCCTCAGATTTAAACAAAACTGTCTTTTACAATGTTGATTCTAAAACTGGTGACTATTCAAAGCATTCACTAACTGATAGTGTACACAAGTCACTTATTTTTTTGAAGGGGGGAAGGTGGGTCCAAAAAAGCATTAATTTTTTATGCAAGTCTGCCCCCCCCTTACTACCGTCATTTTTTTAAATTACAAATGTAGTCAAATACTATTGCACAGTAGTTATTCAAAAACATGGCTTTGCGAAGGTAAAATATAACATTATACCGCTCAAGGCTCAATCCCACTTGACATTTTTTGCCTAGGGAATGTACTCCCGATGGAAATTGATGAGCCTCGGGAGGCGTCGGGAACAGGTTTCCCTGTGTCCCGCGGAAGCTTCGAAAGCGTCGCGAGCTATGTGGAGTCATCGGGAGAACTTCATTGCTTGC
The DNA here is from genome assembly GCA_021229015.1 of Solen grandis. NCBI lineage: Eukaryota > Metazoa > Mollusca > Bivalvia > Adapedonta > Solenidae > Solen > Solen grandis. The sequence goes on from CM037784.1 coordinate 63,087,391, forward strand.
ATTGAAATTTTTCCCTATATGTTCTCGAAGTTTTATCGGGGAAAACAGGCCGGGAAAACATACGCATAGCTTCCCGGAAGCTCCTGGGAAGCATTCACGGAGATTTCGCGAAATATTTTTTGCCTCCGAGGAACCCCCTAGGCTTCGGTGATGTCTCGAAGGTTCGGCAACTTTTCTGTGACACATTCCAGATCTTGTGATAGAATCTCAGAATATTCGCAAATAATTCGGCAAGCGCACTCTAAAATTTGTTGCTGTTTTGGTCAACTTTAGACTGAAACGGTCAAAAGACCATGGGACATTGGTGGGGGCATCCTCATAAACCCCCGAAAGTTTACCCTTGATTTTGTCCATCACTAAATCCTCATAATCTTCCCTGAGGCACCTAGGATGGTTCGCTACAGCGATACATCCCCTAATCTACGGGGAATTCCCCCGATGATGTTTCAAATTCGGTGAAGCTCCGAGGCACCTTCCCCGATCATCGGAGAAATGTCCCGAACATTGGGAGCCATCCCCGATAATACAATGTCATTGTACCATAACCGAAACATCAGTGAACGTTTCATCGGACCAATCCCGAAGCTTCTCATGGGACTGCTCTGTCTTTTTGGCTAAAATATCTGATGTCATCTGGAGAATATTTGTGTATTTCCACATCGCCGATGATTTTTCTCCAGTGGGACCTAGGCATTAGATCCATGGTCTTCAAGTTTAAAAAAACAAAACAAACAAAAAAACACATAAAAAACCTTCACTTTCATCCCTAGATACCCTTCAGAATGCATCTCCGTCACACTAAAACCCCTTTCTTTTCAGGGGGAGCATGCCCCCGGACCCCCCTATCACTCACATCACTTTCAGACTTGGCCCCCCCAGTGGAAAAATTCTTGATCCGGGCCTGTTATATATAATAATTATTTAAAGTATATTTTATTACATATTATACAGTCATATAACATTGCATTAAAGTTTTGATTTGTACAAAAATAATTTATACTAGCAGACGAAATAATGTGTTCTATCAGTGAGATAAATTCCATATCCCACAGTGTGAGTGTAAAAAGAACTTCTTTTGTTACTGATAATGGGTATGAACTGTACATATCGATATGTAGCAGCAGTTAGCATTGAATAATTTTTTTTTTCTCTCTCTCTCTTTTGTCTTAAAATAATATGGAATACATCTCGTCGTGAAGTGATATTTTTTTAATTTTCACGAGCGTGTGAAAAATTAATTACATCACTTCGAAATGAGATAATTATACATGTATTCCATATTCATCCAAACAAACGGGCACCCTCCATTTACACTTTGCTGAATCCGCAATTTTAACTGCTGCTTTCTTGTCGAGGGGAGATCACTCCACTAGTAAGACATGGCAAATGCAATGTTACGAAAGTGTAACTTGTGTTTTGCAACTGTTCGTCAGCTGAGGCTCTTACAAACGAACGCTTCCCGTTGTTATCAGACAAGTTCAGAAGATGATGTGGAACCAGCAGATATTGTCATATCAGGAGGGGGCATGGTTGGGGCAGCAATGGCTTGTGCGCTTGGTAAATGTCATTTATTCGTCCTCGATGTTGTTCGCTTTTTTTAAAATTTTAATGGCTATAAAAAATTAATAGAAATAAATTACACTCGCTCTTTAATGTTTTACTGTAAATATTTGTTACTTGAAGTACAGAAAATGAATTGAAGAAGAACAAATAACTGCCTGAAGTAATTTCAAGGGGGAAAAATATGCAGCTCCTGTCAGGGATCGAATCGTAGACCACTGGGTCAGTAGACTGACACTCTAACCACATCGCTTACGAGCTAGCCCAACAGCAAGGCTCTTGGAATGCCTATGTAGGCCAATCACTTCACTCATCCCCTTTTTATTCATCTGAAACTAGCATCAACCCTGTTTCCTGTGGTGTCTAGCCTGCATCCGTATGTTACAGATCACTTATTTGCATGCCCCGCATATAGTTATCCAAATCATCCTTGTCGCCAATGAATGAAATAATTTCAAAAGGGAAAAATATCTGGCCTCTGTCAGGGATCAAACCCTAGACCCCTGGGTCAGTAGATCAACACTCTAATCATGTTGCTAAAGAGCTAGCCCATCAGCAAGTCTGTTGGAAGTTCCTTTCTAGGCCAGTCACTACTTGCCAAACTACTCACACAAAGCTCTACTACTTACTGAACTAAGAAAAACGATGTAGTTTAGGAATTTAATATCAACAAGGTATGCAAAAAAGCAAATTCAGCTTTAGGCTTTTTAAGAAGAAATCTCAGAAATGTACCAGAGACCTATAGAAAAACAGCCTACATTACACTAGTAAGATCAGTAATGGAATATGGGGCTACCATCAGCATCTGGAACCCATACCAGAAAGACAATATAGACAAACTAAAAAGAATTCAAAACAGGGCAGTAAGATTCATAAAAAGAGATTATGCAAACAGAACAACAGGGACAATATCAAAAATGAAACAAGAACTCAAATTAGAAACATTACAAGTCAGACGTCTAAGCCTCAGATTAATATTAATGTACAAGGTGGTTGAGGGGTTAGTTCCAGCACTGCCAACGTCAGATTTTGTGAAATTCACCAGACCTAAAACAAAATAATTTAATGGCTGTGAAACATAAAATATATTAGAAAAACGCCTTTGCATGAATTCAAAGGGTCTGGAAATACCATCATCAAACTCAAAACAATACGAAAATTCATCCTTTGTGGAAACAGTAATTCACTGGAATCATCTCACTGATAATATAGTGTATGCTGGCTCAGTTGAGGCATTCTAAAATGCCTTAAAGAGCCACCGCCAATAGTGTGGGCTCTCTTTCCTTTGTGTAAAACCCAGTATTGGGATCTACAACGAATTAGATTCAGATTCAGACTTTCACACATAGCGCAAGTTATAATCCAGACAAAACAACAAAGTCATTTAATTTTGGAGTTTGAAAGTGTGAATGGCTTTTATTATGATCATTTAAAAAAAATGAAATGTGTAGTCCGATATGATTACTGGTAAGTATTAATTTTTTATTTAGACATATTTATTTTGAGACAAGTGAGAAACAAGATTTAGTGACTTTGGCCTATCTCTCTCCTTGGTTGGACCAGTACTTGGCACCAAGCAAATCCATGAATAATCCTGGCATCCAACCGAGTCCGAACCAACAACCTTCTGATTTGTAGTCACATTTACTACCACTAGACCATGATGCACTTGCCAACATTGATGCTTTATTTTCTATTACAGGTCATGAAAATCTATTGAAGAACAGAAGGATTATGCTTTTAGAGGCAGGCCCAAAGAAGACATTTACACTGACAGAAAAATACAGCAACAGAACTTGTACACTGAGTCCTTCATCCATAGAGCTATTTGACAGTGTGTTTATTTTCTTTTCTTTCCCGTCAGTCTTCCTGCTGAAGTTGTTAACCTGTACTTTAGCTGCCCTCTTTTAAAGGATTGTTATATTTTATCTTGAAATTGATAAATGTAACTATGAAAAAAATACAATATTTCTATAGACTTTTATAAGCCACTGTTGCTTCATAATTACTTGCATCATTTCAAGCTATCAATTTGGAACTAAATGCCTACCTCATGTAAGTCAATATATGCATAAACTTTTCTTCCAGGGTTTGGAGCATGGACAGAAATACAAAATCAAAGATGTCAGCAGGTTCTTAGGATGCAGGTAAGACTGAGAAAAAAAAAATCATAAAAAAGATTATTACTCTTAATAATGGTTATTTTCCTGGAGGCATTCAAATTGTAAACTAATTTAATTTTAAGATTTTGTCTCAGATCATTCATTCAGCATATGCTGAAAAAAGTCATGATTAATGTAAAAATAGATAATAACAATCAGGCTTTTTGTAGTATCCGGTCTCACACACTTATGGCCAAGTGGGTTAAAGCATCGAAACTCGGAGAGTCGTGGGTAAGACCCCAGACAGTAACATACCAAATTCATTAAAAACAGTTTGGTATAGGTAACTTGCTGTGTGCTCAACATTTAAGGGTAGTTAGCTGGGGTCAGGATAATGTAACTTGGTGTGTTATCTTGCCACTTGTCTTATTGTACATTTATATGATTATGTCAAGAAATAATGACACCAGAATATTCTGGGTTAAGAGTATATTTGGCATTTGATAGAAGAACATGTAATAAACCTTTAAAGAGATAAAAATCGATTACACATACATACAAATATCAGATTATAGATATGCAATAAAGAATATCAATTTTGGTAAAAGAGTGACCCATAACAAGTTTGGCCTATGTCAGATTGCTGCATGATAAATGTGTCATTCCACAAGGTGTCTATACAATTTTGTATGTGACTTTCTAAATCAGCAAAAGGTTGTTGTGCTCCCTCACCCTCTGTATTTTGACCACATGTGGTTTCTTTTTGTTCCTGAGGTTAAAAAAACTTTTCAGGTCGAAAATTTGTCCAGCAAACACATCAGATCTGCAATATTCCATTGTCTTCATAGTATACCTAGAAAAGACTATGGAAATCCTCTCAAGGATTAGATCAGAAGACTGAAACTGCATTTCTGTAGGAGGTGAATATTTAGAGGGGACCAAATAAAATTCTAATTGAAATCTATCAAGGATACATTTTTAGCTCACCTGAGCAAAGCTCAGGGTGAGCTATTGTGATCCCGTGAGCGTGCGGCGTCAACAATTTTTTGTGTTTACACTCTATCACCTTTATTTCTTAAGCAATCATCTTCAAACTTTAAGACAATGTTTATGACCATAATGTATTGATTGAGTTCGATTATGGCTGAGATCCGTCAATTAGGTCAGGAGTTATGCCCCTTTTAATATTAAAAAAAATTGCCATTTTTCTCGTTGTTTACACTCTAGCATCTGCATCTTTTAAGCAATCATCTTCAAACTTTATGGCAATGCTTATGA
>CM037784.1:63092430-63142430 GCA_021229015.1 Solen grandis
GCAGCATAACTATTAAAACACCAAATGTGACAACATAGACCATGAAGGGTAGTGGATCGAAAATTATATATGGTTATATGGAGACTTACTTGTATTGTTGTGTGAAGTTTCATTCAGTTTTCAATTGCAGTTACTGTGATATATAAATATATTGCAAACTGCTGAAACTTTAAACCACGGTACAGAGTGTGTATATCACATCATTATGACCTTAGACCTCGAATATACTCGCCCCAAAACTCATATATTATATTCTATGTATGATTTTCATATAATCATATTCACTCTGTATAATGTAAACTTTTCTTTTGGAAAAAAATTCATTTTTTTTTCATTTTATGATATCTGATAAAATACTGAGTTTATTCATATCCTACAGTGTGAGTGATGTGGAATTGTCGGAATTATTTTTCTTCTTTATAAAAGTTATTTATGTAGGTATGTAGCTGTAGTAAGCATAAAATTAAAAGAAAATTCGATTGTTTTGAGTGAATATGGATTATCTCATCTCGTGTGTTAAAAAATTCCACATTTTCACTCGCGCTACGCGGTGTCATGAAAATATTAAAATTATATCACTTCTCGGTGATATTTATTCCATATACATTCAAAACAATCAAACTTCTAACATATATAGGTGAGCTGTTACTATAACCTGAAATAAACGTTTATTCTGGAGATGTGGACATGCCCAAATCGCCATGTCTGCTTACTTTCGTTTATCAAACATTCTATCTGTTCACTTATTCTCAATATTTAGGAATAAATCAATAGATGATGTTTTCCATTGTGATTCATTCCGACTATACTCTCACTTCAGAAGAGCTGTCAGCTCAGTTTTAAACTAGACAGACTCGTCTTTCAAATAAAAGATAAATATGATATAAAAATGATGTTTTCAATTAGTGAAACCTATAGCCTTGGCCCTGTGGAGGGTCGAACAATTAATAAATTGTTGCTTCTGAGGAAGCGTAGACCTCCCATACCAAAGGCGGGCTATCAAATAAGTACAATATATGCATGTAAAAATACATATAAAACGTGTATTTATATAATATTAAATAACAAAAAGGCAGGACCAAATTTCAATACGTTTTCCAGAAATGCAACGAAGAAGAGTACCCTTACCTTCGTATGCATGTGTTGTTCGAGGATCTGGCTTATGAACAAGATCTTCGTATAGGGAGCTGTCAGAAGCAGCAGCGGCATTATCATCAAAAACGTTCTGAAGAGTCTCTTTCCCATTCTGTAGAACCTTAACTTCAGTCTTCCTCGACATTTGATTGTCTAGAGGAAGCAACAGCAAAGATTTCTGGGTGTCATTGACGTCACGATTGGCGACGTTGCGCACATGTTTATATTGACCAATCAACGTCCTCCGGGACACGAGGCGCTTTAAATGAACCGTCGCTGCAAGGGACAATGATAATGTAAACATGTTACTGCAAGGAATAATGACAATGTAAATATGTTACTGCAATGAATAATGACAATGTAATTATGTTACTGCAAGGAATAATGACAATGTAAATATGTTACTGCAAGGAATAATGACAATGTAAATATATTACTGCAAGGAATATAATTCCATAGTTTTTTCCTGGGCCTTTTTTCGTTTTGTGTTCATTTAAGTTTCAATATTCATTTCTAAAGAATAACATCACCCCAATTTTAAATACATCTGAAATTCCATAGTCATTGTAACTTTATTAGAATAAAAAAGGTATCAGAAATATATCGCTTGCTTAAATGAATGAACGAGTATTTGTAATTAAACCAATGTTACAGGAACGAAACTGAGACACATAATATCTGTAAGAGAGAGAGAGAGAGAGAGAAGAAAGAAGAAAAAACATGGATCAGGAGACAATACGTATTCTTAACCGACCACCCATTTTTTAATGTTAAGATAGAAAATATTTAAACAGATAATACACATTATTTAGGTTACGTATCCCCTGTTCCCAAAATTACAAACCACATCTACACTATCTCTGTAACTTATTCCCAAGGCTGGCCAGCAACGTAGAAACTACATGAGAGATTAGATTATTACTAAAACTAACATGAATCGTTATATTTAATGTTGGCCTCAACTTATTAATTACTTTTAGTTTTTACATATTATGAGTCTTTTCTTTTAGAAATACCAAATGTAGCTTCAATCTGTTGTATACCCATATGCATTTAGAGGAAAATTATAACATCTTGCACAGTATTTTTTTTTAATTCATTTTAAAAGATATTATTTTCATGGTACGAACATTTAAGGGATGAATCGTGCATTATACATGGGTAATCTCCCTTGTTCTAAAATGTAATCGTCTGTTTCCTTAACCTCCATTTTCGCAACATTAGCTGTAAAGCCCGAAGATATCAAATAAAGCAACCATTAGTTCATATACATGTACTCTAACTCTTTCTAAATATATTGAGTGAATCGATGATGGTATATTGTCAAAAATAATGTTCCTGTGTGTGTGTGTGTGTGTGTGTTGCTTTAATGAAGAAACAATGTTTATTGTACAGGGTCGTCTGTCATTGTTTCAGTTTCGAAATAAGTCTAATGTGACGCTACGAATTAACTTAGATGGAATTTAAAGTTGATTAATGTTAATGTAATATTTAGATCGATTATATTACCCCGAGGCCGGATATGGAACATATCTCATCGAGAAGTAATGCGTAACTTACCATGCACAATATTATCTGTGGTATTTTCATCTTTTGATTTCTTGTCAATGAACGTCACCAGCTGTGGTAGCCTATATCTGTGACAACAACAGCAGAATCATTATTGTAATATCTTTATTACATTCACAACCGGGAAGATGAAAAATTGATAGCATGTTTGGCCTCAGTATTTATTTTCTATCAAACATGCATGACTAAATGTTTAACAAGTATTTCCCACAAATCGTCAGCACACAGTGGCATTGCTCTTGTGTCATTCAGCGAATCTAAGTGAAATTTGCAAGACATTGTTATCAAGAAGTCTTAACAGTTCTGACTGAACACTTGTACGGACAGGCAGTATCACCAGTACCTCCGACACGATATTAAAAGATGAATATGATGTTTGTTATTTTCGAGAAGTGATGCCATTATAATTTTTTCACGAGCGCGTAGCGCAAATGAAAATGTGATAATTGTATCACTTCAAGATGCTGCTACATAGTACCCTTAAAAGTAAAAGATAGTTCCGGCAGATCTATATCACTCACACTGTGAACATGGATTTTATCCCACTGGTAGAACACGGAATATGTTTCACCAGTAAGCATGAAATAAAATTTAACACTTTAACCCTTTCCCTCATATAGACTCATTTTGACGCACTCAATAGGTACCACATAAAGCCTGATCTGCAGAAACCCAAACTCAAACCTTACCAATTTAATTGTAAAATCCTCATTTCCAGACCACTAGGAGCAGCGAACAGCATAAAACCTGATCAGCCTGCGAGTTACTCGCAGCCTGATCTGCAGGCTGAGTTACCGCAGGCTGATCTGGTTTTATGTTGTTCGCATAGGTCTTTTCATGGTATCCTCTATGAGGGAAAGGTTAAAGAGCGCTGTGGGATATAGGTTTCAATATCATTGATAGAACACAGTATTTCACCAGTAGGAACAAAATAAATCACTATAAACACTCGATACTGATGACTGGATTTAAAATCTACTATATTACCTCTCAATTATATCCGCCAGTGTATATTCGTTGTGATCTTCCTCGCTTATGAAATGTCCTACACTCGTCAAGGAAACATGACCATACTCAGCTTTCCCGTCAATTTTATAACTCAAGACTAACATATCTAAATGTCCCACATCATTATTCTTATTGAACATTCGGTCTAGCTCGATAGCGGTCCCTTCTGGAAGTTCCCTCTTTTGGCCATCGTTTTTGGCGACTATCAATGGTGTTGAAAGTTTGGCGTGTCTTGGGAAGTCCCTAAACAATTCGTTAACACTTTCGTATTGCTTTGTTTCATGAATTACTTTGAAATTACCCTTATAATGTAACGGGATGAACCATTCACCTTGGGCGTGATCGGATTTTTCAGCTCCGAAATATTTGAATAGTATTTCTGGGCGAACGTCACTGACGACATCTGCAGCTACATTTTGAATTTGAACTTCTGTGTTAAGTTGGATGATATCACCGTCCGACAAACTCTTCACTTCGGTCTCCGACAGGAACCCTTTAGTAACCTGCACTACACAAGGAAGAGTTATCTTTCTTGGTATGTCTTCTAATCGGTATGCCTCTTCTGACCATACGGCTCTGTCCATTTTGTCAGAATCAAACGGCTGATGTTTGCCTTAAAGAATTTAATAAACTTTGAACATGAGTTCTGTGTCTAAAAGTCCATGTTAAATAACAGATTATATTAATTCTCAGAGAAGAAAACCACGTAACGCTTTATTAATTAAAAGGAAAAATGATTACGTGACGCAAAATTAAAAAAAAAAAAAATGAAAAGGCTAGTTGACAAGACAAAGAAGGAAAACACGGAAAACAGTTTCAGGTTACAAGTAAAATCTTCATTCGTCGTTACCTTGAAGTATATTAGATATTTGATACGTGTGCTATACACAAACAACTCCCACAACTATTAAGTGAATAGGCGGTTTATTATGAGAAGTCGTCTGGCTCGCGCGGTTGTATGGAAGCTGGTGTCCGCCAATATTATAATTACAATTTCTAATTATAAGTCGTCTGGTACAGGAATGAATAAGATAATATACCCTCGCTCGCGCGGTTGTATGGTAAAGGGAGTATCCGCCAATATTATAATTACAATTTCTATTTATAAGTCGTCTGATTAAGGAATAAATAAGATAATATACCCTCGCTCGCGCGGTTGTATGGAAGGGGGTATCCGCCAATATTATAATTGCAAATTCTAATTAAAAGTCGTCTGGTTAAGGAATAAATAAGATAATATACCCTCGCTCGCGCGGTTGTATGGAAGGGGGTATCCGCCAATATTATAATTACAACTTCTAATTATAAGTCGTCTAGTTAAGGAATGAATAAGATAATATACCCTCGCTCGCGCGGTTGTATGGAAGGGAGTATCCGCCAATATTATAATTACAATTTCTAATTATAAGTCGTCTAGTTAAGGAATGAATAAGATAATATACCCTCGCTCGCGCGGTTGTATGGAAGGGAGTATCCGCCAATATTATAATTACAACTTCTAATTATAAGTCGTCTGGTTAAGGAATGAATAAGATAATATACCCTCGCTCGCGCGGTTGTATGGAAGGGGGTATCCGCCAATATCATAATTACAACTTCTAATTATAAGTCGTCTGGTTAAGGAATGAATAAGATAATATACCCTCGCTCGCGCGGTTGTATGGAAGGGGGTATCCGCCAATATTATAATTGCAAATTCTAATTAAAAGTCGTCTGGTTAAGGAATGAATAAGATAATATACCCTCGCTCGCGCTGTTGTGTGGAAGGGGATATCCGCCAACATTATAATTATAATTTCTAATTATAAGTCGTCTGGTTAAGGAATGAATAAGATAATATACCCTCGCTCGCGCGGTTGTATGGAAGGGAGTATCCGCCAATATTATAATTACAACTTCTAATTATAAGTCGTCTGGTTAAGGAATGAATAAGATAATATACCCTCGCTCGCGCGGTTGTATGGAAGGGAGTATCCGCCAATATTATAATTACAACTTCTAATTATAAGTCGTCTGGTTAAGGAATGAATAAGATAATATACCCTCGCTCGCGCGGTTGTATGGAAGGGTTTACTTCAATTATAAGTCGTCTGGTTAAGGAATAAATAAGATAATATACCCTGGCTCGCGCGGTTGTATGGAAGGGAGTATCCGCCAATATTATAATTACAACTTCTAATTATAAGTCATCTGGTTAAGGAATAAATAAGATAATATACCCTCGCTCGCGCGGTTGTGTGGAAGGGGATATCCGCCAACATTATAATTACAATTTCTAATTATAAGTCGTCTGATTAAGGAATAAATAAGATAATATACCCTCGCTCGCGCGATTATAATTACAATTCTAATTATAAGTCGTTGTTAAGGAATAAATAAGATAATATACCCTCGCTCGCGCGGTTGTATGGAAGGGGATATCCGCCAATATTGTAATTGCAATTTCTAATTATAAAGTCGTCTGGTTAAGGAATAAATAAGATAATATACCCTCGCTCGCGCTATTGTGTGGAAGGGAATATCCGCCAACATTGTAATTACAATTTCTAATTATAAGTCGTCTGGTTAAGGAAGTAAATAAGATAATATACCCTCGCTCGCGCGGTTGTATGGAAGGGAGTATCCGCCAATATTATAATTACAACTTCTAATTATAAGTCATCTGGTTTAGGAATAAATAAGATAATATACCCTGGCTCGCGCGGTTGTATGGAAGGGAAAATCCGCCAATATAATTATAAGTCATCTGGTTTAGGAATAAATAAGATAATATACCCTGGCTCGCGCGGTTGTATGGAAGGGAAAATCCGCCAATATTATAATTACAACTTCTAATTAAAAGTCGTCTGGTTAAGGAATAAGAAAGATAATATACCCTCGCTCGCGCTGTTGTGTGGAAGGGGATATCCGCCAACATTATAATTATAATTTCTAATTATAAGTCGTCTGATTAAGGAATAAATAAGATAATATACCCTCGCTCGCGCGGTTGTGTGGAAGGGGATATCCGCCAACATTATAATTACAATTTCTAATTATAAGTCGTCTGATTAAGGAATAAATAAGATAATATACCCTCGCTCGCGCGGTTGTATGGAAGGGGGTATCCGCCAATATTATAATTGCAAATTCTAATTATAAGTCATCTGGTTAAGGAATAAATAAGATAATATACCCTCGCTCGCGCGGTTTGGAAGGGGTACGCCAATATTATAATTCAATTCTAATTATAAGTCTCTGGTTAAGGAATAAATAAGATAATATACCCTCGCTCGCGCGGTTGTATGGAGGGGTATCCGCCAATATTATAATTGCAAATTAGAGCTCAGAAACCATTTTTGCCATTTTATTTGTGAACACATTGAAATATATATATTTAATTTTACCATCCGAGAGTGAAGGAATTCCATATAATAAGGAATTCAGGACAACAAGATACATGTTAAGATTACAGAAGAGAACAGTCCGGAAGTCTTTATAGATTGTGCATTGGAAAATATAATGGTAACCTGCCTCTAATTGCCCACAAGTGCATTTAGTGTCTTGAATAATATTTTTCGAGAGAAAATCAAAATTAAGAAAACTGCACTTACTCCGTAGTCTCGTGTGAAGAACTTGTAATTCCCTTATACCTACATAATAATATGATGTGGTTTTGGGACAATTTACATTTAAACACGACTTAAAAATATTAAGGGATGTTGAATTTTGTACTTCTAATAGAAGGTCATTTCAATCCCGTATTAAGGATGGGAGAAAAGAATTAAAATAATTTGTCATTTTAGCATATGCCTTGAGTATCAGAATTATTACGTAACGTATATCGTTCAATTTGTGTATTCATGTAAATTAAGGACGACAGGTGAGTTGGCGCTAAATGTTTTTGCATTTTTAACAAAGGATTAATTTGTGCTTTCGCATTCTTTCAGACAAACTTTCCCAACCAAACCTTCCTAATAGTGTTTCTATAGATATAATTTCGTTGTTCCTGTAACTATTCGTGCGCATTCATAATGTATCCGCCAATATTATAATTGCAAATTCTAATTAAAAGTCGTCTGGTTAAGGAATAAATAAGATAAGGTTGTATGGAAGCGATTTCCAATTATAATTCAATTCTCATTATAAGTCGTCTGGTTAAGGAATGAATAAGATAATATACCCTCGCTCGCGCGGTTGTATGGAAGGGAGTATCCGCCAATATTATAATTACAACTTCTAATTATAAGTCGTCTGGTTAAGGAATGAATAAGATAATATACCCTCGCTCGCGCGGTTGTATGGAAGCGAGTATCCGCCAATATTATAATTACAACTTCTAATTATAAGTCATCTGGTTAAGGAATAATAAGATAATATACCCTGCTCGCGCGGTTGATGGAAGGGTATCCCCAATATTATAATTACAACTTCTAATTATAAGTCGTCTGGTTAAGGAATAAATAAGATAATATACCCTGGCTCGCGCGGTTGCATGGAAGGGAGTATCCGCCAATATTAAAATTACAACTTCTAATTATAAGTCATCTGGTTAAGGAATAAATAAGATAATATACCCTGACTCGCGCGGTTGTATGGAAGGGAGTATCCGCCAATATTATAATTACAACTTCGAATTATAATTCGTCTGGTTAAGGAATGAATAAGATAATATACCCTCGCTCGCGCGGTTGTATGGAAGGGGGTATCCGCCAATATTAAAATTACAACTTCTAATTATAAGTCGTCTGGTTAAGGAATAAATAAGATAATAAGGAATAAATTAGATAATATACCCTCGCTCGCGCGGTTGTATGGAGGGGGATATCCGCCAATATTATAATTACAAGAGAGCTCAGACAAGCCATTTATTGCCATTTATATATTTGTGAACACATTGAAATATATATATTTAATTTTACCATCCGAGAGTGAACGAATTCCATATAATAAGGAATTCAGGACAACAAGATACATGTTAAGATTACAGAAGAGAACAGTCCGGAAGTCTTTATAGATTGTGCATTGGAAAATATAATGGTAACCTGCCTCTAATTGCCCACAAGTGCATTTAGGGTCTTGAATAATATTTTTCGAGAGAAAATCAAAATTAAGAAAACTGCACTTACTCCGTAGTCTCGTGTGAAGAACTTGTAATTCCCTTATACCTACATAATAATATGATGTGGTTTTGGGACAATTTACATTTAAACACGACTTAAAAATATTAAGGGATGTTGAATTTTGTACTTCTAATAGAAGGTCATTTCAATCCCGTATTAAGGATGGGAGAAAAGAATTAAAATAATTTGTCATTTTAGCATATGCCTTGAGTATCAGAATTATTACGTAACGTATATCGTTCAATTTGTGTATTCATGTAAATTAAGGACGACAGGTGAGTTGGCGCTAAATGTTTTTGCATTTTTAACAAAGGATTAATTTGTGCTTTCGCATTCTTTCAGACAAACTTTCCCAACCAAACCTTCCTAATAGTGTTTCTATAGATATAATTTCGTTGTTCCTGTAACTATTCGTGCGCATTCATAATGTATCCGCCAATATTATAATTGCAAATTCTAATTAAAAGTCGTCTGGTTAAGGAATAAATAAGATAATATACCCTCGCTCGCGCGGTTGTATGGAAGGGGGTATCCGCCAATATTATAATTACAACTTCTCATTATAAGTCGTCTGGTTAAGGAATGAATAAGATAATATACCCTCGCTCGCGCGGTTGTATGGAAGGGAGTATCCGCCAATATTATAATTACAACTTCTAATTATAAGTCGTCTGGTTAAGGAATGAATAAGATAATATACCCTCGCTCGCGCGGTTGTATGGAGGGATTTCCGCCAATATTATAATTACAACTTCTATTTATAAGTCGTCTGATTAAGGAATAAATAAGATAATATACCCTCGCTCGCGCGGTTGTATGGAAGGGGGTATCCGCCAATATTATAATTACAACTTCTAATTATAAGTCGTCTGGTTAAGGAATAAATAAGATAATATACCCTCGCTCGCGCGGTTGTATGGAAGCGAGTTTCCGCCAATATTATAATTACAACTTCTATTTATAAGTCGTCTGATTAAGGAATAAATAAGATAATATACCCTCGCTCGCGCTGTTGTGTGGAAGGGGATATCCGCCAACATTATAATTACAATTTCTAATTATAAGTCGTCTGATTAAGGAATAACTAAGATAATATACCCTCGCTCGCGCGGTTGTATGGAAGGGGGTATCCGCCAATATTATAATTGCAAATTCTAATTATAAGTCGTCTGGTTAAGGAATAAATAAGATAATAAGGAATAAATTAGATAATATACCCTCGCTCGCGCGGTTGTATGGAGGGGGATATCCGCCAATATTATAATTACAAGAGAGCTCAGACAAGCCATTTATTGCCATTTATATATTTGTGAACACCCAGAGTGAACGAATTCCATATAATAAGGAATTCAGGACAACAAGATACATGTTAAGATTACAGAAGAGAACAGTCCGGAAGTCTTTATAGATTGTGCATTGGAAAATATAATGGTAACCTGCCTCTAATTGCCCACAAGTGCATTTAGGGTCTTGAATAATATTTTTCGAGAGAAAATCAAAATTAAGAAAACTGCACTTACTCCGTAGTCTCGTGTGAAGAACTTGTAATTCCCTTATACCTACATAATAATATGATGTGGTTTTGGGACAATTTACATTTAAACACGACTTAAAAATATTAAGGGATGTTGAATTTTGTACTTCTAATAGAAGGTCATTTCAATCCCGTATTAAGGATGGGAGAAAAGAATTAAAATAATTTGTCATTTTAGCATATGCCTTGAGTATCAGAATTATTACGTAACGTATATCGTTCAATTTGTGTATTCATGTAAATTAAGGACGACAGGTGAGTTGGCGCTAAATGTTTTTGCATTTTTAACAAAGGATTAATTTGTGCTTTCGCATTCTTTCAGACAAACTTTCCCAACCAAACCTTCCTAATAGTGTTTCTATAGATAATAATTTCGTTGTTCCTGTAACTATTCGTGCACATTCATACTGTATTTTCTTCTATTTGCTCTGATTCTTGTAACGTAATATTACATCAAACTACATCAGTATATTTGGTGACGGTCGTATAAATCCGTGTAAATGATTTCTAATGTTTTCCTATCCAGTAAAAACGTTTTCTCATAATATTAACTTTTGCCAAGTTTTTTTTTTTAAGAGTACCAAGAACAATCATGATCAAAATAAACACCAAGGTGTTTGTGTTCAGTCACTTCTGGAATAGATTGGTTATACATTGTGTGACCTGGATGAGATTGTTGAAAACGTTTTCTTGAAATAATTAGTGATTCTGTCTTAGTGGAATCAAATGTAGCCAGCCCTTTGTCTGCCCATTCTAATATTTTGTCAATATCAGATTGCAATGTGACTGAAGCATGTGTCGGATCATAAGTCTTTTTTTTTGCGAAAGATAAGGAAAGGTTTGTTTTGCTAACATATTGTATCGCTATATATATAGTTGTCTTGTACATATACATATATCGTATTAAACATGCCAAGTATGTATTATTGATACATGTACAACGTAAGTACATTTTTTTTGGTAGTTGCTGGATTTACGCCCCCACTAACCTAAAATCCTGGATCCGCGCCCGAAAATCAACGCATTTTTACATTGAAATACATATATATGTATGTGTATTCTTCTGAAGGAACCCAGCCAGAAAAACAATGCATTAATCATATGTCTATTCTTTCTTATGCTCAAACTGAAAACTTCCTTTTGCGCATTGCAATTTACTAGATAAAAAACTCTTACATAGACATTCTTTTTGAGTCGCAACACTGCACGTACTATTCAAACTTAATGAATACCCGTTATAAACAAATTTCTTATGCTGATATCCTCTATCAAACGCGTGTTTACATTTCACAGATCTGTTTATCAGCATGAGAGCGATGACTAATGATTTAGTCACATGATGAATAATTAAACTGAAACACCTGGTCTTAGAATATTATTCTTTCATTCATGTGGCTTGACAAAGAATCCTAACTTAAGGTTATCCATCATTAAATTGTAATCATGGTCCATCAAGTGCAAGTTGGGATTATATAGTAAATGCAAGCTTTTATATACTTTGAGCAAATGAGCCTAAAACTCCAAGTCAATGGATGATTGCATATGTACTGGTCTTTTTAAGCATTTAAAGGACCATGATTATAGGTTCCTTAAATGACTGTCTTTTTTAAAAAAATTATTTTTGATATGAGTCATTCTTCTGTTTTCCAATTAATGGGCATTAACTCTGGTCTTACTGGAGTGATTTCTCATTTATTTTATAAGTTGAATGATAGGAGAAAGCCCAAATTTTAAGATTCATGTAATAAGAATATCATCAAAAGTATATTACCAAATTTTGAAGGTACAAAAAGTCACGATTTAGTGTTTTTATGCAAATTTGGCTAAAATTTCAATAAAGAAGCAGTTTTATAAAAAAAAAAAAAAAATGGTGAGGTACGTATTTTTTTACATTTTCATAAAGCATTTATATCAGAAAATTGACTGAAAAATATAAAGAAAATCTGTCGATTTTTTTTTTATTTAGAAAAAATATATATATAAATTCACAGTTTTGGGATAGTTTTTCATACATTTTGGTCCGGACGCAAATGAGATTTCATGCCCGTTTTGTTTTTTCAATGCATATTTGACAGTATTTTTATCTGTAACTTATAGAATACAGTGGTCACTCGATTCCTCGAGGTCGGACGAAGAATCGCAAATTCGAGGAATCATTTATATGTTAAAATTCAATATATTTATATTTGTTGATACCTTAACTTTATCTTTTCATTAATTATTTTGTTACGTTTAGACTTCAATAGTACCTTTTAAACATAGATTATATTTAACCATTACAAAATTAACTCGATTATAGCAAAAGTTAAGTCAGATATAAGTTCTTTATTACCGATAATTTGATTGAAACCCTTTGTTTTAATTTGTGTAATTGCGGCGTTGTGTATTTTTTTACATTCTTGTAATAAACACTAAACATTTTTCCGTGGTTCTCCAAAATAATGATTACAGAGAAAAAAACACACACTCAAACAAACAAAATAGGCTTCTTTAATGACAAATGATTAATTATGCAGACCCGTCACAGTTTGTTACATGATCAGTAGATGAGAAAATACGTTTTACATGTCCGTGTTGATATAACGATTCACCTATGTACTCTCGGAGGTTTGACGATGTGTGAAAAGGTGTGAATAACAGGGATAGGTGGTCATAGGGCTGGTGTTTGCTTGTCAAGGAGATACAGATAGGTTTTGTTATCGACTTCGAGGAATTGCATATACATTATATAGAATATGCTATTTAGGGAATGGGGACGGAGCTCGAGGAATCCAAAATCGCATGTTTGAAGAATCGCCCATAAAATTATATAGAATAAGAAGGGCTAAAACAAGGGACCCGGATTGTAGCTCGAGTCATCGCCCGTATTCAATGATTCGCCACACTGAGGAATCGCGTGACCACTGTACATTATAAGTTACAAATGGTGATAAAAATATTTCAAAAATATCATTTTATTATGTTGTTACAGTAAATCTTTCTTATTTTTTAATGTCATGTTTTTTCAACAAACTTTAGCAAATTGTGATGCTCTGTCATAATCTTGATCTCGAAAACTAGCATGGTACCCCCCCCCCCCCCCCCCCCCCCATTTTTATTTCATATATCTTTTAGTTAAAGTCTAAAGTACTTATATGCATTTTTTTTAGAAAAAAATCTGTCCGTTAGAAAAAAACGCTCAAATGCCTTTAAGCTCTTTTTCATACACTAACTAAAGAAAGGTCTGGAAAAAAATGGAAATACACATGTCCATACTATACGTGCAGTAACACGTTGAGATTATACATATTAGGGTCATGGAGATGCATCAAGTATTTACCGAGTATTGGTCCTGGAAACATAGCTTTGTCATTTCAACACGTACAAGAACGGTTACACAATAACGTGCAGCTGCATACTTATCTGTTTTGAGTTCTTATATCAAAATGTTTCCGGAACCGACCAAAATATACCTCACCGCCTGACAGGTGGATAATTATCAATATGAGTACATCACGCATGTGTATTAAAGCATTTCTAATCATAAATATATATACCTGCTTTGAAATGTTTTAAACAGTCCTATTCCTTTTCATGCACCATTCTTGTTTATCTACCACTTGTCTAAGTGTTGTTATCATGCACGTTGTCCTTGGCTTAAACGTAAATATTTGATAGGTAAATTATCTATGTAAAACTATCGTGTCACTTCCTGGTAAAGCATTGCCGAACCGAGTGATCGTCCCTCGTTAACATTGGTTAGGGCAAAGTCCCATCGGAGCGACATGCTATTTTTGGTACTGGTTGTCACGGCTCTGCCCAAATCGAAAGTTGAACGATATCATAAATTACGGGTACACAAATGTGGACTAGGTTAGGGGTTAGAGTGTCCGCTTAGAGAACGGGGAAGGGTTTAGGTGCATGTTCGATCCTCGGCCGTGACATACCGATACCTTTAAAATGGTATTTGGCGCTATAAGCATGGGTATGTTATAGTTGATTGACTCGTGTGTCCGGTATCTGGATAAACTGGATTGTGATATTATGTCACATCGTCTACAACAATATATTTGCCCAGGTTGGCATAAAAGGGAGCTTAAATGACTGTTCGTTTACTGCGTCTGATCTGAGTATGTTGCCTGTCGTCAGTGGTTTACAAATTGCTTCAAATGTCATATCTGCAAATGTCGATGAAACCTGACATGCTGATCCTTAAGCGGCACTTCGCTGACGCTGCCGTTCGTTGGCATGACCTGGATAAATGTCAGTTCTTTGATTAAAACAGTTTGGCTGTTAGAAATGTTTGAATTTCGCCCATACAGTGTTCGTAAATTTTAAGAGATTCATTTGAAAACATTTTACAACTGGTTATAAAAATGAGTTAATGTCATTACAAAGTCACAGCCGTGTATGCACTCTATAATGTAAGTTGGACTAATTGCATTATCTTTCACCTATATGAAAGATAACAAAATGAACACGACTTTGTCCAACCATTACAGCTCACGAAGGATATTCATTTATAAGAATTTTGAATCGATAAAATTAAATGCCCGTTTTCCGTCTGTCGTTCACAATTTGTTTACACTATATCACAATCATTTCTTGAGCATTTTTTCTCAAACTTGGTGCAATGTTCATGGTCATAATCTTTCGGCAAAATTCGATTAAATGTCAGACCAGAACCATTTTAACTATAACCTGGGCACTTACTAAGCAATATTAATTTTTGAAACAGTTTTATTTATTTGGTGGGTTTAACGTCCCAACGGCAGTACTTCAGTTATTTGGAGACTATGTCTACTTGAGACAGATGTATAATGCTGCCACACTGCATGTGGCACAGTCACATTATCCTGATACTGGGCCAACCAGTCATTGAACTACTTTTATATGGTGAGAGCCAAGCAAGGGAGCGATAACAGTATCATTTTTTTTTACGATTTTAGTATCAATCGGGATCGAACACACGACATACCGCTCCTATGGCAGACGCGCTAACCACTGGGCAGCCAGGGACGGTTGAAACGGTTTCAATGTTCAAAGTCACTCGGACATGTTGGATTATGGGACGGAGTAATATATCCGTACCTCGGTCTATGAAATATGAGAATAAAAAATACATTTTTTTTTTTTTTGCAATGTTCACACTGTTAAAATTCAAAATAGTAAATACATTAGTTTTATATTTTAACGAAAAGATACATGTATCGGACTAATTGATTATAACTCACGTAGGATCAGTGGGTTAGCTGTTATATCCCTTTTATTGAGCATTTTTATCAAGATTTGATACAATATAAAGGCCAATTATGTCTTGTTGATGTAGTAGGATTGGAGTTATGTCCCTTGAATTATCAACCGCTGCCAGATTTCACTTGTTAAATTCTAGCAGCTGCATTTTAAAGGCGATCTTAATAAAAAAAATGTAGCCAAGGGAAAAGGCTTCATCTCGGCAAAGGCTGCAATAAGCAATCTCTCTTCTTTTTTTTGTTCAAACCCAAATCTCCTGTGTACAACTTCTCTCATATTTAATGGCCCGATGTATTATCCCAAAACCCATCTTGACACAGAGACATTGTCTCAAGCTTAGATAAACTGCTTACTAAATGAAAATGAAAGTGTGTCAATATGACCTAATGGTCTAAAAACAGCTACAATCGATATTGGTCGAGAGATAATGAACAAATATGTTGTCTCTAAGTTTCTTGAATAAATACGGATGCTGGTGTGTAAATAATACGGGATCTGGACTTACTTTTTAAATCCAAGATTCGGAACTCCTGTAACTGAAATGTCGATAACACTTTGAATATACAAACCAAGGAACAAACCATCATAGTGAGGTATGAGACACATGTACAAAACCTCGGTAAGATAGGTAGACCAAAATTGTATGTGTGGGGGGGGGGGGGAGAAAAATTATTATGATAAAAAAAGACATTTAGTCGGTATACATTCTTCCGAATTTATTACTAAAACATACTTTTAAATCAACATCATAACAACCTGCCGTAACTCATAGAACACTTCATTAATAAAATGAAAATATTTTTTCACATAACGACAAAAGCTGCCGGTTCCTTTTTGAATCAAACTTTCACACTTTTTCACCATCTAGTTTTGGGTTTATAGATATTTCAAGATTAGAACTTAAGACAAGTCCATCTGTTTCTTTGGCACGCTTCCGGCGATTTTCCCACACACTTATCCGCCGCAACGGAAAACAAATAGTCCCTGAGAGAGCGATTGCAATTCCGGCAAGATAAAAAGATCCAATGTAATCCCCTGCCTTGTCGGACAAAGCACCTGAAATGCATTTTGTTAATTAACTAGTGATCATGATGTTATTTTCTACCTACTAATATATAATTCTGAAAAAATGAACGACAAAATAAAAGCATTAATATAAATGATTAGATTCAGTTATGATTTTGAGATGTCATTAAGATTAAATGATTAAATTCTGACTTCTGGTTTCAGCGAAAAAGAATTAACTAGCTGACCCCCTGGGAGTATCATTTTTATCGAAACCTTGGAGCATCATTTTTTTTTTATGGAATCAACTTTGCTTTAGCAATAATGCTACTGCATTTGTGCGAAATACAGACGGTAACATAGTATTACCTACCAAGAAGGGAAACCCATGTCAAAAGATCTTGAAATTATATAAGTATTATCTCCCTTGAATTAATAATGATGGGTGCTTCATATGTCATCATGTTATTTACAAATCTCTATATTAATTATATAAGGTAACTAGCCTAACCCATGGAAACCTCAATTTTTGCCAGATTGTTAGACGATCAAATAGATGACCGCTTATTCAAGAGTTAATCATTTTCAAGATTGTTTCTGTATTCAGTTGATTTCTGCAAATTTTGAAGAACCATATAGGGTTCATTCATGCCAATTTTTAAAAGCACGTGGCACATGACGTACAGAGGATGATCATAATAGCTCACCTTGTGCCCAGGTGAACTAAAATTTGCTTTCCCTTTAGTTCCTACATTGTACTTGTAAAACAAGTAGTTACCCAAGTATTAGCAGATACTAGTACCTGGTTCTAAATATGTCATTACACAAATGTATGTATGTAGACACATCTGAGATAATCATCAGGCATTCGTGTATTCCCATGACACCTGGGCCGAGTTATCTTTAAACCCTATTCATTTGAATTCACAAAGTGCATTGATGTATCTATAATCAGTATGTAAACAAGCAATGTTCCTTTGGATATTAAAGATATTCTCCCGATTTCTCAACAGCATGCAGTTGTTGTAAAGTTAGAGATGTCAGCGACACACACACACACCACTTGCCATGGTCCAGTGGTGACATACATGACAGCAGGTCCGTTGGTTCTGGGTTCGAACCCTGTCGGGACCAGAATTTTTCGAGCCTATCCATATGCGAAGTACTTGCCCTGCCAAGGAACAATCTTCAGAGAAAAGTGAAAGTTGTATGATCTTTTATATCACTCGACGTAAAATATACATTTAAACTACATTAAGACAAACCTGCTATTGGAGCGCCTATGAAGGCGGACAAGCCCTGACACATGGTGACGAGGCCGAATGATGAGGTCAGTTTTTCTATCCCCAGCAGCTCGGTCATTATGATTGACCGCAGTGACACAAACACGGCTGCAACAGGAGCGTGGACGTCATGTTAGGGCAGAGAAAATATACACACACTCTGGTGAATACTCTTAAATCATTAAAGTCACAAACAACTGTGAAACTTAAAAATGTAACCCCATACAAAAACCGTATCTAGTGTTCTTTTCTAGGTCATATGCATAGTCACTTAATAAAATATATGAGTGAAAAACAGATGATAAAAAAGTATGAAAATATCAAATCGTTTAATTTCTGTGAAATGATTTGCCACAGCCATGGTAAATATCAAATCAAACTGTGGCCATATGTTAACAAAATTTAAGAGTCCGCTCAAATCAAATGCACAAATGGAACGCTTGATGAGCTGATAAATTTAAGGTATTACTTCTTTTATTCCGCTATAAAACGCCGTGTGTAAATAGGAGCTATTTCTTCTTTTATACCCGCATAAGTTTAAAACTCGCAGGCTGATCAGGTTTTATGCTGTTCGCTGCTCCTAAGTGGTCTGGAAATGAGGACTTTATAATTAAATATGGTAAGGTTTAACTGTGGTTTTCTGCAGATTAGGCTTTATGTGGTACCTACTGAGTGCGTCAAAATGAGTCTATATGAGGGAAAGGGTTAAAATCAACCAAACGTTGGAGGGGTTATCATGCAGTAAAGGAAATATCCTACCCAGGCTAAGGCTGGCAATCATTACCAGTGTTCATGATAGTGTAATGTAAATATTCACCTCAAAGTTTTCAGATTATCGTGTTTGGACGATGTAACGCGTTTTCTAATACAGGAAACATGATACTAGTATATTGTATATATATATCGATAAGCCTACTTAACAAAGGCAGGCTGTAGTGATCCAAAAACGTAAAATCCTTTAAAAAAAAAAAAAAGCTGTAAATTCTGGTCCTTATACTGAATTCGACCTTTCTTCAGATATTATGGCTGACGAATGGATGTCGTGCAATTAGTTCACCGCGTGCACCGCGTATAAGTGAACTGAAATAGGAAAGAGAGTATGTATTCAATCCAACTGCACAGCAACCCGGACAGCTGCACGCGTTATCGGACCGGGCGGGGATGGAAATACACATGCTATTGATTTACCGATTGATACGCCAAATATGACGCAATAGGTTGCCAGAATGCCGAAAGTGGTGTACTTCGGAACAAACATGGTTGCAATGCCGCCAATCACCAGGGAAACACTGTTGATGATGAGAGCATCCGCCCAGGGTCGGTCGGCGAGCCAGCCGACGAGAACACGGGCGACGGTGTTGAGGATACCGATGATGGAAATAAGCATGGCCCCTTCTTGTGACGTCATCCCTAAATCAGTGACCAGGTCAGGAATGTATGTAAACGGAATAAAAAATCCTGAAAGTATAAACGTAACACCAATACATATTGTACATACATGTATTTGTTTAGTGTATTATTTTATATTTACGACTTATTTATATATGTACTTATTAGTGAAGCTATAATTTGTTTTTGTAGGTAAACATATCTACAAGTATACGAAAGCGATTTTTTTCCACACTTACACTGCATTGTAAAATATGAATAACTACTCATGAAAATAAGTCGTCTAAAAACATAACAAAAAAAAAAACAAATCCTGCAATACGTTTGGCTTTTTACATGTACATGTATTGCGATTTAGAAAGCGATTAAAATATCCTTACAGTATATTAATCGAGGAATAAAACTGCTAAATAAAAAGTTGACTGTCACCATGAGCCATCTGAATATTTACTGAAACATTCTAAGATATAGTTAAACTTTGCTGTTAAGGAAGACTTCGTAGTTTGATATACTCGGCATATCCGTTGTTTGATTTGAAACGTTTTGATTTAACGTCGACTGGTAAACCATTTTGTATCTTATATCAATCCCTCTTGACGGTTTCCTGGGTTGGACTAGCACTTTGCGCCTATGGAGGTAACAGAAATATGCTTGTCCCAGGTGGGCATCGAATCCTTGATCGTTTGATCTATAAATAATGCTACCTAACAGACGGTTTCTTTTATTAACATATACAATGTATGAAATGTCCCTGACAGCTTTTGTAACTGATCTTGCACAAAGTCTAGTTCATGATTAAGGCAAGTCTGAGGAATTTATCACAACCATTTACAACGAGAAAGTATAACTTAAAGGCGGATGAAAGGGAAGGGGTCATCATGAGTAACTTGAAAAGACTTACCCCACCCCCACCCCTATATCAACCAACTATGCATAATGTGTTGAACTCGAACAGCAGGATTATATGTGTTTGATTCATTATTTACATGATGTTGAAAATGTATGAGAAATGCATGCGTTTAATCGTTATTTTTAGTTATTATTTGAAACTATTTTCTTGGTGTTATATTACAAAAGTAGCGTGCACAGTCCGTTCCTTCATTTGTTTGTTTGTTAGTTGTTGTATAATCGCATTTTATTGTCACTGTAGGTCATATGATAAAAAGAATCTGACATGGACAGTCATTTCATATCAAAGTTTACTAAACTCGATCATGAAAATGTCATTAAGCTCGTCAATGGCTTGCTTTATAACATTTTCATGAACTCGTTTAGTAAACTTTGATATGAAATAACAATTCATGTCAGATCCTACATAATATGTTGCAACTGGAGTCAGTTTGATCAAATATCAGCTGCAGTTCGCTAATTAGTAGTGTACATGTCATAAGCGAAGCTGGGCCTAAATTGGTTAGCAGGCGGGCATGCTTCCCCGGAAAAGTATTTTTCTAGAATGCGCGTAGCATATCGCCCCTTTTATAATGCATTTTTGGATCTTTTGAAAATACCATTTTTCGAAATGATGTGCAGACCCGTGCATACGGTGCTAAAGGAGCTACGCTAGTGCCAATCTCGTTAAAATCAGATTCAGTATGCTAACTGGATCTGACCACACCGTATAAAGGGTCGTCTCAGACTGACCTTTTCATAAGCCAATCAAATCGGCGGCTACAGAAGCGTTCAGTATACCGCATCAATCTCATAAAAGCGTAGAAAGGTGTCTAAGCGGCCGGGAAGCTCATTCGGTAGAGCGACCGAATGAGCATTCGGTGTAAGCAAAAGGCCCCGGGTTCGAGTCCCGATCAAGCTGCACATTTTTCTCACCCTGTGACAGATGTTTTACCGAAGTCAGTTAGAAACGCGCTATTTAATTGGTTTAAAATTGAGCACTTGTTTATGCATATAAATTACTTTAAAGGTCAATCTGACGTGACCCCAAATGCGATGTTGTCAGATCCTAATCGCGGATAGTAGAGGAGTGCAAATTAGGATATGGTTTTAATGAGATTGCGCCAGTGCATGTATAAACAGTCAAACCATTCTAAGGCGTCATTCAAGAGAACAAGAGAAAATGGCAGAGGTTAATCATTTAAACATAAAATAAAATGCTTGTTTGGTAATAATAAAACTGACCCATAAATACAGGCTGACCACTTAATACAGGTGGCCGCTGATATATATATCGTATTATACATTTATTTCATATCGTATTTACATGCTAAATATGATGAAAACAATGTTAGTTGTTGATGGATTTATGCCCCCACCCAACTAACTCAAAATCATAGATCCTCGCCTGTAACTCTCAATTAAATAATTATCAAAAGCCAGTCACTCCCGGATGTTCGTGAATTGGCTTATAACCTTTCAATATGCTCGGATTTGATCCCAATCTGTCCCACACTACAGTAACATTAGAGACATTCTTAATTACATAATTAAGTACACCTGTACGTAGTGAAGCGGATAGAAATGATATCTACTTAAAGCTGAACTCTAAGTTAGTAAGAAAACTTGACCACAGTTTCTTTACATAACATAATGTTGTTGTTTTTGTTGTTGTTTTTTTTATTAAATATGGATGTTGACACCTTACTAGCATTTTTTTCTAATATATTAATAAATTCTAAAAATATACACTCAACTGTCATAAAAGGGAAACTTCTGTCGATATTAAAATGCTTACCCACCTTTAATATTATTAATGTTTTGAAGAATTACGTAAGAAATGATTAACAAAGTATTTCTACAATAATTATAGCATGTTCTAAGTTATAGAATTATTGCAATGTCAGGATAAGAACATGCTATATAAATTTATAATCTATGCTGTGAGAAATATTTTAATGCTATTTAAAATCTTTGAATTTACATAAAAATCACACAAAACTTTACATCCTAGGGATACTATGTTTCTGCTAAATATTTTTATTTTTATAATATAATGAAGTTTAAGTGTATAAATTTACACAGTCAGATTTTTACACTACCTCAAGAGTACTGGAGATATGGAATGCCAATCCCATTTTTGCGTAACTGTATATTATTCATGTTTTCTTTGTAAAATATTGTATAATGATGTACGTATTTACGTTTAAAATAAAATACATGTTCTGTTCACTTTATAATAATACCTACCAAGAGTGAACAAATGATTAATGTAGGTCATTGTGCGTGAGTTGTAATTAGTCGTCGTGTCTGATGGCTTGTAAAACAGCACAATTATAACACAGACATAACATTTCTTTGTCATGCTTCCCTTCATAAATGGGCCATAATTCATCTACCAATATCGTGTCATTTAACTAGTTCTATAATACATGTATACTGGGACCACCGATCAGGGTTTTAATCGTTTTTTTTACCTACTATAACAAATGTTATACCCCAATGGCTGGGTACTCGAGTTTATTTTCTTTAGGATATGGTATGCTTATCTTTAAATCATGTTTTGCAAATGTAAAACACATTATATATTCGTCGATTGAAAAGGGACATTCTTTGGATTTGAAGCAGATAAATATTACATCAAATCTATGTTTTTATAAACCCTCTCTGATATAATTATTACATTCTTTTTTTTATAATTAAAATCCCCCAGGAGAAAAGATTATATCTTTAGGGAGCCTCTATTTCAACCAACTCTTAAAATAATAGGTGGAAACCTAATCAAGCGTTGCTAGAGATGAATACGGGGAAAAATCTTTGTCATTTTAACCTTTGCAAGGTCAGCCTATCTTTGACATAAGATGTTTCAATAGGCCACTTATACATCTCGGTGGTTTCTCATTCATGTACCTAATTTGATTATTGACATATAATGGTGTAGAAGTGCAACTACTGCTTTTTAAGCGAATCTGGAGTGAACGTATGTAAACTGGGTAAATTTACATGTCTGTACAGTTGATCTTTACTAGCGGTCAACTGTATTAAGCGGCCAACCTGCATTTAGCGGTCAGCTGCAATTTTACCAGACTAAGCAAACTTCGCTGCAACAAACACAAACACCGTTGTTGTAAAGACTTAAGAGAGTTGACTGTGTACTAAAATATATAATACAGTGTGCCCATGTATGTCTTCGTTTTCTTCAAACGAGTTTTTTTTCTTTTTGGCTTAACTTCCCACCAACAACATCTCAGTCACTTAGGATTTTGTCTACACAAGACAGATATAGTGCTGTCTCACTACGGTGTCGTAATGTTGACGTGTGGCAGTCAAAGTATGTTGATATCGGGCCAACAAGTCCTGGAGACAGATAAGACTGTTAAGTGCAAAAAATGTTCGCTTACTGATGGACATTGTTGTTTGTGCGGCATCATAGCCTGTTTAAAATGTATGTGCTTAAACCTCATATCAGGGCGTGAAAGCAATCACCTATTAATAAATTGAGTTATGGTGACTTTTAACAGAAATATTTTGCAATAATTAAAATAATATTTCTGTGATCACTGTTACTGTCCATCTAGAGCAGACCCTATCTGAAGGAGTTTTTGTTTTTTTATTTTTTATTTTGGTGGTGGGGGGGTAAGGTTTTGGCTTGCGATCACAGCCGTAAATTCATTCTCTCATCTTTCTCGTAACATTTCGGACATGTTGCATATGGCAGATAACCGAGATCATCCGTTTCTGCACAAGTCATATGCGCGTTTCCCAAAATTAGAAAGAATTGTGAGAAGGTATAAAACTAGTGATGCAATCTGTTGAAATATAACATACAATATTTAACAACACTTGCAAGCGTCTGCTGCTAAATTCAAATTTTTAATCCATTCCAAGGTACTTGGTTATCAGTTGGAAGTTAAGCAACAAATGCCTGGATTAGACCGGCGAATAACTTGGAAATCCTTCCTTTCTAAAGGAAATGTTATCGGTTATTAATTTAGATTATTTGGTGTCTTTTCGTGATAGGGATTGAAAACTGGTAAATATTCATGGAACAATAATTTCATTATGTCATAATACACCGACCCAAATTTACACACTTGATTTACTATGTTTTAATAATAGTTGTGGTGCAACAATAAAAGGGACTGCAGTATACATGTACTTAGAATTTATAGCAGTTTCTTTCCATACCAAAAGGATTGAGTATTATTTCCGATTTATTTTTTAATAGAAAAAAAACTTTGACATATTTTTTTTACAAATATTAAAGTATTTTGCCAGTGCTAAATGTATTAAAAGATAAGTTGACCCATTATGACTTTGTGTAAGCTAACCCACAAATAAACGATAATATCATTTAAGGTACTTACCTAACATACAAAGAAAGCAAGATGCCCCATACACGAGGAATGTACAATTATGGAGAAGTTCAAAATCAAACATTGTAGACAAGTCACAACAGCATATTGACTTTCTGTTTTTATTGCCGCCATTTTGAACACTTTTATCAGACGCTTGACCGGAAATGAGTTTTTCTGTTGCATTTTGGTCCGACGCTGAATTCCCCTTGGTACTGGAAGCTACGGGGCTATCAAGGGGTCGCAAAAGGACCGCTATAGGGATCCCATTAAGGACGATTGCGGAGATAATCCACATTGCTCCTTTCCAGGAATACATTTCAATCAGGAGCTCACTGAGAGGTGCGAAGACAAATCCTCCTATACCACTACCGCACACTGCAATCCCGGTTGCAAGCGCCCTCTTTGTCGTGAAATAGTGGCCCACTGTGACAATAGCTGGCAGGTACAGGAGCCCGAGCCCGCCACCTGGTGTAATTAAAAAAGAGAAAATGTGACTATATTGCACTTTTCTTGAGATTTAGAGGAATCATACCTTTTACACAATGGCAATGATTGTATTCATGTCAAAGTCATTGTTACTTACCGGTATATGTACGTGGCAACATATATACTTAAGGACTTTTCTAACACTACACTTTTATTTTTTTTTAATATCTTTTTCATTTAAAGCTGCATTTTTATCATTTTTTCGTCTGCTGTCATTTAACATGGTGATAAAACATTTTGCCGTGAATAAAATTGACCGTCAATCAGTCTATCTACGTATTTCGCGATGCACGTGAACTTTGTGTTTTCGTATCTTATGACCTGTATAAATAATAAGCACATTCAAATAAGATACACATGTGTTGTGTAATGATTTACCTGACTGAAAAAAAAGAAGAAAAAAAAAGTTATTAAATATAGTTTTATTAAATGACACTCGATGAACGAGGGCGAGTTGTTGGATTGGTTCAAAGTGGTGTCACTAATAGACATGTAAGTGTTCGCTATTTTAATCATTGTGATTAAAAAAGTAAAATGTTATGAGTTTGAAATCCATGTAAAGTTTATCCACAGTATTATGTTTATATGTTTGTTTTCTTTTTCAGCTTTTTCGTGTTGCTCTTTTGTTTGACATATTATGTTTATATGTTTGTTTTCTTTTCAGCTTTTTCGGTTTCCCCCTTTGTTTGACATAGTTATTATCAAAATATGAAGTGTAGAGTTAGAAAAGCCCTTAAGTGTGTATAGAGAGGAATGACAAGTAAAGTAAAACTGTGAAATAGCAAATTACCCTCAGGTTTTTCTATTCTGTCTATATCATGATCTTATAGTATTTCAGTTAGGATGAAAGTCACTTTACATAACATTACTGCTATGTTTGATGAATTAAAGAATAAAACTATGTCAAATCAAGCCTTATGGTGTCTTTCGGTTGTATGACCCACTCCCTTAGAGCAAATGCAATTCTACTTTATCTAAATAACTGAAAAAATAGAGGGCCAAAAGACAATTCACATACTATAAGGATGACTAATTAAACCTTGCTTTTCGATTTGCGGGTGTATAGAAATCATATATACTTCAGCTACCGCTATCTATAAAAGGGATCGCTTTAGAAGACCCCGGTCGCTGTGGGTTCGAATCCCTGCAAGGTCCTCCAGCTGACTTGCGGTAGGTCGGTGGTTCTATCCAGTTGCCTCTGTCTATTCGAGGTCTTCTGTACTTAGTTGAACGTCGCTATAATTATATGTTATAAATAGTAAACCCCAGAAAAAACATTCAGGACAACGAGCGTGATTCGTTATACATACGAGTGTCCCACGTACTTCACTCATTTAAACCCTGCAATACTGCTTCTTCCTCCTTCACCCCACACATGATATATAGCCTTCAATTCCAATTTCCTTCATCCGCCATTCCAAATACAATTTAAAACACTTATTTTGTGACAATACCCAAAGAATCGCTTGAGATTATTATCTCTATAATTAAAACATTAAGAGGGATATGATGCGATAAAACGAGACACTGTAGCGTATCTCTTCTTTTTTTTCAGTCTGTCTCACAATGCAAAGATTGGTGTTATAAAAGTGAATTTGAGTCTTTCAAACCCTTTATCTCATTTAGTCACGTGATTTGATGCCTTAGAAAACAGAGCAGTCCCTGATCAGAGTTTCGGTTTCAGGGTCTCCTCTGTTTGTTAGTTCAGATTCTACACTGTCTGCACAAAAAAGAGTTTTCCATTTTTAGTTCAGTATATTAATATTCATTTGTACATGAATATTCATGAGGTAAACAGTTGGTTATTTGGAAACCCTCTATAGCTTACATGATCGAGACCAGTAAACATTCGTTTTATTTGGGGTTTCATTTCACTCTCAAGTTATTTATTTAACAAATGGCTGTAAAACGATGTAACCAAATTAAATATCCGGTTTTGTAGACACTGTCTGGACAAGATTAAATTTAGACACTAGAAAGTATTTAAGATAATAAATCATGCATGATAGAATCATAATAATCTTAACGTAAATACACCAATCTTGATAAATTTACGACCGGTCTCCGTGGTCAAGTGGCTAGTATTTCCGTCCCTTTACCGGGAAGACTTGGAGGCTCGGAGGGATGTCGGAGACAAACAAAAACAAAGAATCAAAAGCCTTATTTAGTTCTGTATCAGTTTCAGTAATATTTAAAAAAAAAAACAGCGTTAATTAAATTACCAAGGTCCCATCAATAGGAGCTTGACTCACCTCCTAGGAGTCCATATAACAGTATCATCACCTCTACGTTCGGAGACCATGTGCACAGGAAGAACGCCATGGAAGCCAAGCCGGCTCCGAACACCGCTACCTTCCGGCAGCCAAACACGGCGACAAGAACACTGGCGATTGGTCCTGGAAAAAAAATGTCAGGTGGCTAAAAAATCATGGTTGTTAATGGGTCGGACAATAAGAGATAAAATTCTGATTGGCGGTGTTTTATTATTTGATAATTTATTATTTATTTATAAAGCACGCACTTACATACTTGTGGTTATACATAATTAAGCATTGGGTTTGGTACTGACCATGGGATTAGTAAGATCCTACGAACATTACTGGTCCCCTAGACCTATATTTCCGTGTAGGGTTAGCATCTAGCCCAATAACTGATTTTTTCATCTGCCATTTTCCCTTGTTAAATATTTATATTTTTCTTCCTTTTTATTTCTACCATTTCTACTGACATATAATGGTCACCACGTGACCGCCATTAGACCAATAAAAACGCAAAGAACTTGTGAAAGGTGAAACAATTATGTGATATATTTTTTATAGCAAATTCGATGCTCTTCAAAAATGAAAAAGCAGATCTCGTAAATCACATTTCCACAGGCTTTGTTGTTGTAACTCATGATAGTAAATATATTGTCTGCTCCAGAAAGCACGTGCAGAAATTTTCACCAAGCGACACTTTAATATATGGCCTGTCCCACTCATCTGGTCTACATGGACAGACGTGACTGCCCATAGTGCCTGCATTATTAATAGTGTCAAACTTAATGTTTGCTGCATTAATATCAGTGTTAATTGTTCGGAAAATAAACAGAACAGATACTTTATTCAGACGTATACAATACAGTATATTGTCAAAGTAAACACACACACATATATAAAGTTCACACGTGATCAATGCGAGTATACATACATTCATCAGAAAGGGAAAAGAAAAGTCCATAATTATATTAAGAGAGAGAGAGAGAGAGAGAGAGGGGGGGGGGGGGGATTAAAGGAAGTGAAAAAAAAAACATCCATGCAGTCAAAAAAAATCTATTATAATAGCATATCAAAGAGAATGACTTTCAGGCAATTAATTTAATGTTTGCTTGAGGTAATGAGTTTAATTTGCAGAAATATGAATCTTTAAGTTCTAATAAATAATAAATTATATATGGAGTGATAAAGAAAGTACTGCTTAACATACACGTATGCTATTTTATTCATTATAGTATAAATCTGGAAAACAGGAAGGGGAAAATATTGACATGTGATATGCAAGGGTTGGAAGAGTATGACAAAAATGCCTTTACTTATATAACTTGAATAGGATTGATTTCATCATCTTCTCCTGAAAAAGTGCGTTAATGTATGTGTTTTTGCGTTTTGTATAGCTGTTTTCTATGTTTGCATTCATGAAACAATGCAAAAAGTGCCTTTTTCCGTCAAAGTTTTACAAGAAGTTTAGAAATGTTCCCTGTCTAAATTGTCACTGCAATCAATCTCTAATGGTTAGCTCAGAAACGACTTAGAATCAAGTAAGATGGTTTGGAAGGGGGGAATGTTAACAAAATTTAAGAGTCCGCTCAAATCAAATGCACAATAGGGACCGACTTGAGACTTATAATTTCAGTATTAACTTCTTTTATTCGAGCTGAAAAAGGCCGTGTGATTAGAGCGTATTTCTTCTTTTATACCCGCATATGTTTAAAATGTTCCTGACTGGTGCTCAGAATATATGGATAGCTATTTCAAGGTCTAGTCATTTTTACCATATTAACCCTTTCCCTCATAGAGGAAACCATGAAAAGACCTATGCGAACAACATAAAACCAGATCAGCCTGCGAGTAACTCGCAGGCTGATCAGGTTTTATGTTGTTCGCTGCTCCTCAGTGGTCTGGAAATGAGGACTTTATAATTAAATTTGGTAACTAAAGGTTTAACTGTGGTTTTCTGCAGATCAGGCTTTCTGTGGTACCTATTGAGTGCGTCAAAATGAGTCTATATGAGGGAAAGGGTTAAACATATCTATTTTGCGTCGATGGGGTAACAGTCTCTTCTTTCGGCGGTTCCTGGTCCTTGGTTGGACCAGTACCGTGCGCCCGGTAAAGTCCGGCCATGAAAATTCCTTACCCCCAACGGGGGCTCGAACTCACAAGCTTCAGTTCCGGGTATGTATTCACTGGGCCATGGCAACATTTAAAAAAACTATAGGCAGCATGGTATGCTATCATACCACTTGTCTATGCTGTTGTATCGCAGTGATGCAGGACTCTAATAATGTACTACTGTATCGCAGTGATGCAGGACTCTAATAATATACTACTGTATCGCAGTGATGTAGTACTCTAGTAATATACTACTGTATCGCAGTGATGCAGGACTCTAATAATATACTACTGTATCGCAGTGATGCAGTACTCTAATAATATACTACTGTATCGCAGTGATGCAGGACTCTAATAATGTACTACTGTCTCGAGTGATGCAGGACTCTAATAATATACTACTGTATCGCAGTGATGCAGTACTCTAATAATATACTACTGTATCGCAGTGATGCAGTACTCTAATAATATACTACTGTATCGCAGTGATGCAGGACTCTAATAATATACTACTGTATCGCAGTGATGCAGGACTCTAATAATATACTACTGTATCGCAGTGATGCAGGACTCTAGTAATATACTACTGTATCGCAGTGATGCAGGACTCTAATAATATACTACTGTATCGCAGTGATGCAGGACTCTAATAATATACTACTGTATCGCAGTGATGCAGTACTCTAATAATATACTACTGTATCGCAGTGATGCAGGACTCTAATAATATACTACTGTATCGCAGTGATGCAGGACTCTAATAATATACTACTGTCGTATGCAGTGATGCACTCTAATAATATACTACTGTATCGCAGTGATGCAGGACTCTAATAATATACTACTGTATCGCAGTGATGCAGGACTCTAATAATATACTACTGTATCGCAGTGATGCAGGACTCTAATAATATACTACTGTATCGCAGTGATGCAGGACTCTAATAATATACTAATGTATCGCAGTGATGCAGTACTCTAATAATATACTACTGTATCGCAGTGATGAGTACTCTATAATATACTACTGTATCGCAGTGATGTAGTACTCTAGTAATATACTATGTATCGCAGTGATGCAGACTCTTATGCAGTGATGAGTACTCTAATAATATACTAATGTATCGCAGTGATGCAGGACTCTAGCAATATACTACTGTATCGCAGTGATGCAGTACTCTAGTAATATACTACTGTATCGCAGTGATGCAGTACTCTAGTAATATACTACTGTATCGCAGTGATGTAGTACTCTAGTAATATACTAATGTATCGCAGTGATGCAGGACTCTAATAATATACTAATGTATCGCAGTGATGCAGTACTCTAATAATATAATATACTACTGCATCGCAGTGTATGCAGGACTCTAATAATATACTACTGTATCGCAGTGATGCAGGACTCTAATAATATACTACTGTATCCAGTGATGCAGGACTCTAATAATATACTACTGCATCGCAGTGATGCAGTACTCTAGTAATATACTACTGTATCGCAGTGATGCAGGACTCTAGTAATATACTACTGTATCGCAGTGATGCAGGACTCTAGTAATATACTACTGTATCGCAGTGATGCAAGTCTCTAGTAATATACTACTGTATCGCAGTGATGCAGGACTCTAATAATATACTACTGTATCGCAGTGATGCAGTACTCTAGTAATATACTACTGTATCGCAGTGATGCAGGACTCTAATAATATACTACTGTATCGCAGTGATGCAGTACTCTAATAATATACTAATGTATCGCAGTGATGCAGTACTCTAGTAATATACTACTGTATCGCAGTGATGCAGGACTCTAATAATATACTACTGTATCGCAGTGATGCAGTACTCTAGTAATATACTAATGTATCGCAGTGATGTAGTACTCTAGTAATATACTACTGTATCGCAGTGATGCAGGACTCTAATAATATACTAATGTATCGCAGTGATGTAGTACTCTAGTAATATACTACTGTATCGCAGTGATGCAGGACTCCAATAATATACTACTGTATCGCAGTGATGCAGGACTCTAATAATATACTACTGTATCGCAGTGATGCAGTACTCTAGTAATATACTACTGTATCGCAGTGATGCAGGACTCTAATAATATACTACTGTATCGTAGTGATGCAGGAAATAATAAATACTACTGTATCGCAGTGATGCAGGACTCTAATAATATACTACTGTATCGCAGTGATGCAGTACTCTAATAATATACTACTGTATCGCAGTGATGCAGGACTCTAATAATATACTACTGTATCGCAGTGATGCAGGACTCTAATAATATACTACTGTATCGCAGTGATGCAGTACTCTAGTAATATACTACTGTATCGCAGTGATGCAGTACTCTAATAATATACTACTGTATCGCAGTGATGCAGGACTCTAATAATATACTACTGTATCGCAGTGATGCAGTACTCTAGTAATATACTACTGTATCGCAGTGATGCTCTATAATATACTAATGTATCGCAGTGATGCAGGACTCTAATAATATACTACTGTATCGCAGTGATGTAGTACTCTATAATATACTACTGTATCGCAGTGATGCAGTACTCTAATAATATACTACTGTATCGCAGTGATGCAGTACTCTAATAATATACTACTGTATCGCAGTGATGCAGGACTCTAATAATATACTACTCTATCGCAGTGATGCAGTACTCTAATAATATACTACTGTATCGCAGTGATGCAGGACTCTAATAATATACTACTGTATCGCAGTGATGCAGGACTCTAATAATATACTACTGTATCGCAGTGATGCAGGACTCTAATAATATACTAATGTATCGCAGTGATGCAGGACTCTAATAATTACTACTGTATCGCAGTGATGCAGGACTCTAGATTATATACTACTGTATCGCAGTGATGCAGGACTCTAATAATATACTACTGTATCGCAGTGATGCAGGACTCTAATAATTACTACTGTATCGCAGTGATGCAGGACTCTAATAATGTACTACTGTATCGTAGTGATGCAGGACTCAAATAATATACTACTGTATCGCAGTGATGCAGGACTCTAATAATATATCTATGTATCGCAGTGATGCAGTACTCTAGTAATATACTACTGTATCGCAGTGATGTAGTACTCTAGTAATATACTAATGTATCGCAGTGATGCAGGACTCTAGCAATATACTACTGTATCGCAGTGATGCAGTACTCTAGTAATATACTACTGTATCGCAGTGATGCAGGACTCTAGTAATATACTACTGTATCGCAGTGATGTAGTACTCTAGTAATATACTACTGTATCGCAGTGATGTAGTACTCTAGTAATATACTACTGTATCGCAGTGATGCAGTACTCTAGTAATATACTACTGTATCGCAGTGATGCAGTACTCTAGTAATATACTAATGTATCGCAGTGATGCAGGACTCTAGTAATATACTACTGTATCGCAGTGATGCAGTACTCTAGTAATATACTACTGTATCGCAGTGATGCAGGACTCTAGTAATATACTACTGTATCGCAGTGATGTAGTACTCTAGTAATATACTAATGTATCGCAGTGATGCAGGACTCTAATAATATACTAATGTATCGCAGTGATGCAGTACTCTAATAATATACTACTGCATCGCAGTGATGCAGGACTCTAATAATATACTACTGTATCGCAGTGATGCAGGACTCTAATAATATACTACTGTATCGCAGTGATGCAGGACTCTAATAATATACTACTGTATCGCAGTGATGCAGTACTCTAATAATATACTACTGTATCGCAGTGATGCAGTACTCTAGTAATATACTACTGTATCGCAGTGATGCGGGACTCTAATAATATACTACTGTATCGCAGTGATGCAGGACTCTAATAATGTACTACTGTATCGCAGTGATGCAGGACTCTAATAATATACTACTGTATCGCAGTGATGCAGGACTCTAATAATGTACTACTGTATCGCAGTGATGCAGGACTCTAATAATATACTAATGTATCGCAGTGATGCAGGACTCTAATAATATACTACTGTATCGCAGTGATGCAGGACTCTAATAATATACTACTGTATCGCAGTGATGCAGGACTCTAATAATATACTACTGTATCGCAGTGATGCAGGACTCTAATAATGTACTACTGTATCGCAGTGATGCAGGACTCTAATAATATACTACTGTATCGCAGTGATGCAGTACTCTAATAACATACTACTGTATCGCAGTGATGCAGGACTCTAATAATATATGTCTGCAGATAATGTTTTCAAACGACTAGAATGAAGCTGGCGAGATGTTATACACACACACTATTCAAATAAAATAACTTTTTTCAATGTGTGAAAAAAATATCTTAAATGACAGACAGACAGAATGAATCTACGTTTTCGTTGCTCAACGGTTAAAGCATTTAATTTTGTATTTATTTACGACATACGAAGCTAGGTTCCCTTAACTTCAGAGTAACGTGACCTGTAGAGGACGCAAACCTTTTGTCAATGTTGTGTCGGCTAATAATTGAACGTAATACGAGACGGGTGTTTTATATAAAACTGAGGATTATATTTCAGGCAAAAGTTGCTGTGGTGAACGCTACAGTTTATGAAAGAACATTCAATACTGTAAATAATTAAAACGATTTAAATTTTGATAAGTTAATGTAAACATCATATGTAAACTGTGTACCAAAACAACATTTATATTGGAAAGAGTGAAAGTATTGTTTTATGATTTTCCTTTTGAAGTTATCGAATAATTGTTTATTTATACTGCAATAATCAACTCAATAGCATAATATAAAGCAATTTAATAAAATAGATAAAGACGATATTCAAACTTAAAACGTATAAATCA
The DNA here is from genome assembly GCA_021229015.1 of Solen grandis. Taxonomy (NCBI): domain Eukaryota; kingdom Metazoa; phylum Mollusca; class Bivalvia; order Adapedonta; family Solenidae; genus Solen; species Solen grandis. Next base: position 63,126,647 of record CM037784.1, read on the forward strand.
AGAACAATAATCAAATACTGAGAGTATCTTAAATATTTTCCACTTAATTGAAAAATCGCTGTTTTAGTATAGAGTTGTTTGCTTTACCATTCCTAAATTTTGCTATGATAAAAGGTCACGTACAGGAAGATATATGTTTCTTTCATATTTTACATTTTCTGATTGGTGTGGAAGTTTAATAATTAAAGATGCTCAAGTGGATGCTACTACTTGACAACAAAACAAGTTCAACTCGTATTAACGACGCTTCTGATTATGAACACATTACTTTGTCCATAATGCTGTTTGACGCATTGTCAGATCTATCTTCAATTACCTTACTACTGTTAGAGCTATGGATCTTGATTTGTTTCTGGTCTATTCATGTAAACTTATTGTATGCAGCAGATGATCCCAGCCCGGTCATAACACAGAGATCATTCAGAATCAAGAGCCCCTTCTGTGACACTGTGTTAAATCCGATACACAGCATATGTCGAGGGATACAGAGAAAACGCAAAGGAAATATGCAAGAAACACATTGCCTCTTCTCTTCACCTTGCTTATTACCTAATTCAATAGCCCCGTGGCCCCATTATATTTTTTATGAAAAACAGTGGGCCATGTTAACAGTTAGGTATCTGTCATACAGTTGATCGACTTTTAACAGTGTTGTTATAGTATTTAATTAAGTGGGGGAATAAAGAAATAGGCCTGTAAGTATTACAGTATAGGAATATAAGAGTACTGGTATTTCATATATTGCATGATCCTCATAAATAATATGAAACCTCTCTCTCTCTCTCTCTCTCTCTCTCTCTTTACTTAAAGAAAAAAAAGAACCGCGGAACCTTTCATGTTAATTCATTGTCGTTTATTTGCATGTCTCTCCATGTTGTATACTTTGTACCTGGATGAAAATAAAGTTGTGTTCTGTTCTGTTCAGTATTACACAGCGGTTGAATAGAGGCATAACTTTAAAGATTAACATAAAAATATCTCAAGCGCCAAATCTGACGTCGCCATCGTCTCCCTTCACAGCACTATCGAGAAATCAGACATGTTGTTCAATATGGTCGAAAGGGAAGTTATACATTTTTTATCTAACCACATGTATATATATCATATCTAACTTAATTGGGTCTTAATTGCCGTGCCGAAATATGAGTCAACAATTTATTGCCTATGTATGACTTCCATCAAATAAGTTTCATAAATTTATTATGAATCATTTCAGATTGATTCGGAATCTCCACTTTCCACAGTTCATATACATTGCAGATAGTGTGTCCAATAACCAGGACATCAAAACCACAGGTAAAAAAGTTCAGAAATAATCCCACCAACAATACTGATCGCTAATAATTACTAAAATACTTAAGAGCTAATTTCATTATATTTGTTTCTCTTATAAAAATACCAGTTTATTTCATTTCTGAACAAATATTGTTGGTTTTAAAGATAATAAATGATTTCGGTTAGTCATTCACTTGAATATTTTATAAATATTTTTAAAAAAAATAAAAAGAAACTCATAAACCTTAGGTCCATGACCAACCACTGGTCAATTGCTGCTGTTTTGCCTCCTTCTCCTCACAAACGTGAATATACATATATACACATACCTGCATATATGCGTGGTGCTAAATATATTTGGGTGTAAATGTATATCTAATTATGTAACTATGCATTTATATAAGACGATGTATTATCAGGTGCATATGTATATGTAGACATGCAAATTCATTCCATTGATCTACTCTAAAATATGTGACCACATATTTTTTTTCAGGTTTATTTCTGATGAATATATTATTTGCAATGTAAACGTGTATTTATGGATACGCTATGATAAACTACATGTAAACCACAAGTGAATTACATCATCCATCTTTTTGACGCGACCCTGGTTCACTAAGACACGTGTGTGGCGCTTTATTCGACATCACATTTGTAACAAATCACATTTGAAGTAGATATTGTACGATTGTTTATCACATCAATTATGGTAACGTTATATCCACAACAAAATAAACAACTCAAAGTTTGCTAAGCATCAGTAGTATACTCAGCAAAAAGAAACTTTCCAATCCTGTATCTCTAAGTATTATTTTTCTACTGAAATGGACAATTTATGTTAATTAAAGGTGATGAATCTTTAGAACATTTTTACAGCAATGTTTTGTTTTTGTTTTGTTGTTTTTGTGTGTGTGGGGGGGGGGGGGGTATGATGGATAAGAATCAAGATTGCCAAACTTATTAACAAATGACATTTCAATTTCACAATAACATTTTAAGTTGAAAATACAACTCTATATTTTAGATGATATCGAAATTTCAATAAGTGGGTGTAAACTGATATTATTTTTATAGAACAGAAAACGTTCAGCTTTTGTTGTTGTTCTTTTGAAATCTCAAAATTAATATAATTTTGGTTTGGGTTTGTTAGAAAGAGATATGGACACATATAACAGAAGTTATGACACATGATATGAAATGCTTAGCAAATTTTTAGAAGTACATGTTACATGATTTGTTTAACTGATTACCATTACACATTGATTTACACATGTACCACGTGATCTTAATTGAGCAGGTGTTACAAATGTGATTTATGATAAAACACGCCTTATCCATAAATACGATGCAACGTCATATTGATTTAGGAAGTGTTTAAGACTTGGATTAGAAAAAAAAAAAGGTTCTATGACTTAATACATTTTGCGCGAACATTTATCATATATTCAACACAGTTGACGTTGCAACGAGATCCGGGTGGACAAAGACATCAGAGTATATTCACTCCCAATAGGCTATGGCGATCGCTTATTTGTAGTTAATTTTGAAAGAATATGTTTAAAATTTATGTATAGGAGTAAAGTGAAACTATCAATTTGAACAAATGGCCAAAGAGCAAAGGACAAAAATAGCAGACGAAATTAGATCAATATACAGACATGTGTTTGCCTCCGTGAACAGTGGGACTGCTATTCACAAAGGAAATGAAAGACTAATTGTAGAGGGTATCAGTCGAATTTCAATTGGATTTTATCGCTTCATTTTGATATCAAAACTGGTAAACAAGATCACAGAAAAGGCTGTATGGAGTGTAAACAGTCTGGCTTGGTTTTATGCAGTTGACTTGTTTCAAAGTTTGCATCTGTCGCCCACCATACCTTGGAAAATGTGTTTATGTTACAATCGGCGTAACAGTCGTCCGAATATCAGTTACATAAACATGTGAAGTAGGTTTCGTTACATATAAAATCCCTCTATCTCCTCACTCATACAATTTCTTTCTATCTCTCTTTCCCGCCACTAACCATATCTCTCTGAATACAATTTCTCCTCATACAATCTCCTTCTTTCTCTCTCCAGTTTCCCTCCGCCTCTCTCTTGTCATTATCTCTCTCTTAAACAGTTTTGATTCTTTTTCATACAATCTCTCTCTCTCTCTCTCTCTCTCTCTTAAACACAATCTCTTATACAGTAAGCCATATTCGCGTTGACAACGTTTAACAAGCCCTATATTGGCTTATATAATGCATTCATTGTCGCGTAGTGAAGCCATTGAGGAGAAAACTATAGTGTAATCAAATCTATTAAAACATGTACCCTACGCGGATATTTAGGGGGTCAGTAAAGTTCATAGGGGGCGAGACGATACTCCTACATTTCCGTGTCGCTTGACTTGACTTGACTATTTGAGTTTACCGTCGCTTCGACAAGTATTTCAGTCATAAAGCGACGTCCAGCTAATACATTTCCGTGTGGAGTCAGTAGCAAACCCAAGAACTGATTGGTTTGATCAACCACTGTTCAAAATCATTTGTACAGCTATTGTTGACAAACAGACGCACATTACTTCCACAAATCGAGCAATGTCAAGGTCGTTGTACTAAAAATTCCAGTATTTCGCAGTACTGACGTCACATAAAATTTAATTCAAATAGATTTGAAAAGAGAATATTTAGAAGCCATTTTGTTTCAACTGACCCTTTATGGATTTCTTTTGACCCTACATAGAAATTCATGGAATCACCACGGGATCACGGTTCGACTCATGAAAACACAATGAACTTATGGGAGGTGAAACAATACAGAAATAAAACCGGTCATGGTGACCGAGTTGGCTTATCCGGTGTCAGGATAATGTGGCCTCTTGTGATATCATGCCGCATGTATACGGCGTGATACCACATAAGGGTAGCATCATATATCTAATCAGCGATTTTCCTTCTATAACTGGTACCTTAAAAGGGCCCATTCACAATTTAGGGACCCAAATTGATTCACTTCTTGATAGAGGCATGGTTAAAACCTTTCCTTTTCAGCTGTATTAATTTCAAAGGTGTTTCTCTTCCACACTATCCCAGTTTCTTGAAAATTTAAACCATTCCCTAACATTTTACAGAAAAATTGCAAGATATTCTGTCATAGTCCACATTTTCTCCTCATAATATCAGCAGAAACGCCGTTACTTTATTCACAATTTTGAGGAAAACAATGCTAATTTTTCACAAACGAGGGGCACAGGACCCATTCACAATTCAAGGAAAAAAGTCACTGCTAATGTAAACAAAGGTTCCAAAATAATTGAAATACTGTCGGCGGGGATGTAATCCTACGCAAATAAACAAAATAATGTCTTTTGTGTTCCACTTGTGACAAGAGAAATCAAACTCCCTATACATAGCTTACTTGGATGAAATTCTATATACTCGTACCACCGTACTATGAATACCGTCGACGTTCAAGTTTTCTGATTCCTGTGTGAAGACATGATAGAATAGCAGGAGACAAACATTACTTTCCCTTACACTGTGTAATAATCATGTTCTAATAATGGGCATACACCAAGTTGCTTGTTTGCTTAAAGTTGAACGTCCCCTCAACGTATTTCTGTCGTAGACTAGTGTCGTGATACCACTCTTAAGTCATTAGCCATACGCCGAACCAACTAGGGCTGGAACACTTAACAGCTAGAAAAAAGTACCAATCCCATTTCATCGACCGAAATCATGTGCGATTTATACATCGTGCATTCTGTTAAGGTTTACTGGTATATGTTCAATATGTTTAAGGTCGAGGCTGTAATACAGTTGGCTAAAAATGAGTTTTTACTTTGAAACAATGTGTAGGGGTGTCAGTCAGTATGTGTCACACAAATACACTGTAATGTGATACAATCCAGCGTATGGTGTATAAAAACTAGGGTGGAACGGGATACACGGCCAAAGTTTGAACCGGATCAAGACAATTAAAATAACGAACAGCATTATTAAGTGGTAAATTTATTTGGAAATTAGATAACCCTACTTTTAATTTCGATTAAACCAAAGTTTGGTGGCAATCCAAGTTTTTTAAGACATAAGAAGTACCGGAACATTCTAATTTGAAATTGGTGATAGCGTTAGCTAAAGATATATTGATCCGATCTGTGATAAATTTCTAAATCAGAGGCCGTTAAAAGACGTTTTCCATTCTAAAACTTTCTTTAATTGATGCATAATTATTATTTCTTTCCTTACACTCAAGAAAAAGGGTGCTTGTAAACCTTTAAATATAGTACTAAGGCCCTTCCCCATTTTAAAAAAACGGCCTAAAGACAGTAACACAACAGTAAATCATGTTATACTGAGGTGTTCTAGTAAGATGTCTAGAATCTCTATCTAGCTAGAATGACAAAAATATCATCTACACACATGTAAGATAAATTAAGAGGGAAAAAATGAGTGCACAACCTACAGATGTGCACGTTACTTACCTATTCCCAGGTAGGTACCATTCAATACTGATATAATCCATGACGTCTGACTTTTCGATGCTTGGAAATAATTGAGCAACTCTTTGAAGAACAACCCAAACGAAAAGGAGATCCCGTCAAGGATCAGTCCAACCATAAACGCGCTGAATGTGACAACCCAACCCCAACCCCCATCCGGTGCGTTGTCATAACGACCAGAAGTCTTTGTTGCTATGCCATTCTGGTTTCCAGTCGCAGACATGGTATCGGCTATCTCAAACTCACTCTTAGTTCCATTTGGAACCTTTGTGTCAATATCACCAATAAGTGGGGTTTTCGCACTTGGTTCTGAAGTGTCCGTCAACGGAACATCTGCCTCTGGTCCCTTTACATCGATCTGTTGACTCACCGCCGCTGAATCTTTAGACGTAAGAGTTGTTGACATTTCAAGCTCCTTGTCTTTGTCGCGGTCATAAACTTGTACAGCACTATCATCAGAGCAACCGCTGTCACTTGCGGTTAGTTTGTCAAGATCTTCTACAGAATTGATTGCTCTATTTTTACACACCGCGTCCTTGTCCATAGCTAATGGACTCGGGTTGGATAAAATTTACAGAACCCCGTGTGTGCCGTTTATTAGCTCTGTCTCCAAGAAGATCCCGATGTATAATAGTGCTGGGTTCACCTGGTTATACAGAGAAAAAGTCAGGCATAATATAGGGACGTGACTACACATGTGTTGGAAACCTGGGAGAAGGGGTGCACATAGTGAAACAGATGAAAATAACACACATTTGTCAAAATTCTTGTTGGTTTTTTTTTTCGTGTAGCATGTCAATGGTTGGAACGTGAAAATCCGTTGTTATATTACAGTTGTATCTATTTTTCCTATTTTTCTAAAATGTGACGATCAGGGTACATAGGAAGTATTTACATAATTTATACATAATTTTGTTACCAGTATATACAAAAAAAAATTATATATAAAGGACATAATTACCTGATCGTATTTTTATTTAATGTTTTCTTTTCTTGTAAAGAGATTGACTATTTCTTTTTTTTTTTTTAGTCTGGATATAAAGTTTAATGACACTCAAAATAATATGATTATGGCCCTGGACAACATATACCTGTCTTTCAATTTCTAAGTTTCTTTTAAAACTATTTTGCAAATACAACATACTTCAATAGAAGATATATTTATTTACACAATATACGTTTTACAGCAATAGTTAGCTTAAAGAAATAGCAAATACGAGATTACATCAATCCTATTTCACTTGAGCGAAATTGTACACTTTTTCAACACGATTTGATAATGAGATGCGCATATGATGGCGATTGAAATCCAGACATTTGAAAAAAAAATCAAAAACAGACAGGAGTGTACCCTGATATGATTACATGATTTTAAAACCGGTCATGCGTAGGTGAAGCCAACATATCACCACCACACATTGATTTTTTTTTTCTGGCTTAGATGTCAGGTGCTAAACACATCTGTTCGTTTTAATATGTTGCAAAGAGTTTCTAAAGAACAACGTTTGTTTAAGGTTGGTGTAATCTGTTTATCACCATGGTAACTGTTCGTCTGGTATAATAATTCCACAAACGTGTTAATACTGGACACAAGTGATAGGTCCCCTGGGATGTCGGTGCTATTTGCGCTCAAATCTGACAGACCTCCTTCTTTGTTAGTTAATTTGACCAGATGTCCTACCTAATTGGCTTACCAAATCACTTCTATTTCCCCCCCCCCCCCCCATGATATAGTGTGTTTGTGTGTGTGTCCTATTTATAAAACAGAAATGAAACATGCACAAAGAAATAACAAAATGAGCCTCACAAGGAGGACATCCCTACCCCCGTATGAGCCTCACAGAGGACACATTTTAACCCAACAAACACATAGCCAAGGGGTGATCTGGAATCTGTATGTAAAATATCCCTTCTAACCCACTACAAATAGGAAACCATTTATATTTGGCATTCTAAATAATAATGGAAACATTTAAATAATCCAATTTCAACCTACTTTTTGGCACATATTTCCGAGGTCATGATACCTCGCTAGCTAAATTAGCTATCAAAATTCTAAAACAATAGCAAGACCCGAATTGGACCGTTTGATTGTGCTATGAGTGATGTTCGAGGGCATTTTTTAAAACAAAACAAACCTGCTTCCCTTAATGACTATCAGACAGCAACCAGAAGGACGGTTTCGTCGGTCCCGAGGGGTCGATCTGAGGCACCTCAAGTGCGCAGCATCGCCCGGAGGGACAGAAGAAGAAGGATGGCCAAGTTCCCCCCATTCCACAACGGCTGTCTGATAGGTCAAAATACAAGCAGTAGCACTTCTCCTCCCTGTATCACACCAGACTTATGATTTCTAGGGACATACCCTTTTAGATAGGGGCTAAATTAGCCACGCTGGTATGTTCCTAACCATTAGGCATTACAAAATTATAAATTAATTATTATTTAATTAACTAAAATTTATGGCATTTTTCAAAATTTGACCCTTTCAGCATTCAAAACACTCATTTTTTAAGGAGTGCAGGTCACACCCCGGGGTCCGGAATTAAAGTGTGGTATCATGCGGACGGACCTTTATTAAGCATTATATGATGATGATGATGATGATGATGATGATGCACAGAGAATTGGTTTATTACGTGACAGCATGTTATTATCATAGTTTGGAGTGTGATTGGTGAAATATATATTATGCTTAAAATATTAATGTTTATACACTAGATGATGTACATGGTACATATCAGCAAAGTATATGTTCTGTTCTGATAATTAACGCTAGCTGACTGTTTGTCTGTATGTTTCATTTCCGCCAACGATGACTTTCACAAGGTATTTGTACATTAAATTTCACATTTTCTTGTGTAAGACTGTTCTGGCTTATGCCGGATGTTGTGAACGTTGCGGAAATTACGTCATATTGACGACCATTCTGAATAAACGGCTGGTTATTTAAAGTGACATATACTCTACGCCGGATATCGTTCACAATACGGAAATGATGTGTCAGGAAAGAATGGCAATCATTTCTAGATCAATATACATATGACAGACTTCAATAAAATGTTGAACTCGAAAACGTTACTTTTTAGTCTATGAACATAGATACCACGTACAATAAGCACCGGTGGTCAGGTTCTAGTTTGATCGCCAAATCCATGAAAAAAGTAATTGCGGAATTGATTTTAGGTATGGGGGGAACTGCTATTAATTAAGAGCTAATTTATTCATAATATCAGTGCATATTATGTTTCATATGTATTCAACATTGTAAAAGCAGATTTTGAATAAATAACGTAAATGAGAGATAAGTTAATTACTGAATCACTACTGAACAATATTGTTTTACATGTATGAATTGCAAAAAGCAGTAAATGACCGCCGCATCCTGATGTTACCGTTACAACGACATAATAGATCTAGCATGATGGCAGTGCCTGCAATTAAAATGGCATACTTACAAGTGTATTAATGATTCTTATTAACTCTGGAAAGCAGATCCAATATCACATTAACGGTGACAGATGTACAGTATATGTACTTAGCCTGAAGAAACCACCATTATCAATTTTTGAAGGATGTATATACACTGTTCGAGACAAACTGAACATGAGAAGAAGCATTCGTTGTTTAGATCCTATGTTTCAGAATACAAATCAATACAAAACCATTGTGAAATTTGAAACTACAACTGATTCAATGTATTATCTTTTGCGTTGATAACTGACATTTAAACGAGAGGGGAAAAAACACAAACCTTTTGCGACTGGATCATAGTTTCCGTCCTCTCTCCTTAAACACATGCGATCAGCTGATTTCTCTCCGGAAATTCGTCCGCTATGCAGCTGGTATACAACACAGTGTGCTAAAAATAGAACACCAGTGTCTGAAAGACGCGCTCTTTGATAGATTTTAAGTCCCTTCAACGAATTCTTTCTTAGTCAGATATTTTCGCATTTTTTCGAGGTGTTCTTGAATATTTTAAGCATGCATGAGTGTGCGGGATAATTCTAAAAGAACTGAATGCATGATATAGCTCAATATATGAAAGGAAAATTATAATGTTTATTTTTCATTCCGGTATAGAATAATATAGATACCTATGTCGCTGACTATACCATGCGATAACCTTTATCGCACGTGAAGAAAACAACAACAACAAACAAACAAAAATGAAATCATGATAACGATATATAATTTCATATATTTCTTATATTGTTACGTGGCTTATCAGAATATAAGTGCTTGTTGCAATTCTCTGTCTTTCGTTGCTGAATATCTTCCAAGTATTCTCTTTGTAATTTTTTATGTTCAATGTCCTGTGTACACACCAAATATACACCTGTAATGTTACGTACGTATCTTCATGCATGCTTGTGAATACATGTACATGTAAACCCAAGCTCTAATTTTGTAATAGTTGTAATATCGCAGTTTTCGTGTCATTCTCCATTTCTAAAAAAAAAAAAAAACATAGAGGGAATTCACACTTTGCCTAAATGAAGGTCATACGATAGTTTGTGTGTGTGTGTGTGTGTGTGTGTGTGTGTGTGTCAAGGGAGGTAGCTTGACTTTCTTCCACATTACTATCTAACTACGGTTATTTTCCTTGATATCAGACAGGCAGTATTGACTCCGAATATGGTTGTGGAAAAGCCAATGGGGCGATTAACAAACTTTATATGCATTTTGACAGATCCAAGTACTTCGTGGATTTTATTTACACATTTGAGTACAAACCTACTAATTGAAGCATATTTTAGTATTAAAATGTGTGTAGGTTTGTTTGTTTGCATGTAGACAAATATCCAATACCAGTTGTGGAAGTAACTCTGAAAATAGACTGCACTAATTCTCACATTACGAGGGTTATAATGCAAGAAAATAACCTCTAATAGTTAGACTGCACTAATTCTCGATATATCATTGATAGCTATGTCTTTCATTTGCTCAGTGTCGATGTATACAAAAATAAATGCTGTTGGAAATGATTTGTTGAAGAGTATTTTGGGGAGATTTATATAACGCCTTATTTTGTGTTCTGGTGTTGCAGACATATCTCGCTCACTTTCCAGTTTTCCTATTTTTTCCTTTACACATGTCTCTATGCGACGTTGATGTTTTGCATTGATTCTTTTCATGCAGATGGATGATGATGATAAATATCATCACCATCATCAAATTCATCATTTAATTCTATTTCATCCATGTGAACCTGACATTGCTTTGAGCTGCGTTGCTACCGGTCAGGAAGGAGATATGTATAGAAACTGTAATAAAATATGGTCTACATGCTGTTTATATAGTAACATTCATGTTTTAATGTAGAATACAGTTAATGTGCAAATCTAGCTTGAATAAAAAAAAGCTGTGTTTCAACGTACCACGTTTTCTAATGCAGATCAGATATCCTAATCATTGTACATTGTAATGTATGTATTTCATTCTAAATCATATCACATGGATACATTATGTTATCCTTTACCTCATACAGTGCAGACCCTGATCAGACAGCCCCACCCCCACCATCTCTCCATGATCTATCTGATCAGGGTCTCCCCTGATTGCTGATACAATGTTGTAGCTCAGTGAATTATTTGTGAAGCCATAGATTTGTACATGGTTATTCATGAAGCAAAGGGTTCAATAACATCCTGTTTACTTGTAAAATATAAACTAAGAAAATTGAAAGACCACTATCTAATTATAAATTATTTTAAGATATTTAATTAATTACAGTAGAACTCAACAAATTCAACCGAATTAGCAAACCGAATTCCTCGCTATTTTGAAATTTATTTCCTGTCCATATTTCTTTTCTTCTTGTTTACCTAAAAATAAAATGTTTAATCACAATGTCATATCGATGTTTTACATTTTTCGAAGAAAAAAATCCGGTCGCGAGAACGTAATTGATGTTTCTTTGGATGTCAATTTTCATTCATCTTCGATATTATCAATCGTACCCATTTATTTGCGGTGGCACCTGGCAAGTTTTTCACACCTTTTGGTCAATGCGTGTCCGATAGGAAATGTTGATTATCGCTAATCAATGCCTGACAGGTTGCATAATATGCACGTGTCAGGATATAACATAACATAACATAACATACATTTTATTGCATTAAATATCATATGACATTTATAGCAAAATAATATTTATACAACGAAGACAAGAAAATTTACCAAGGAGCATATATGAATATGCAAAAATAAATGAATTGAACAAATAAGTAAAAACTATTTTCAATGGTACGAGTGTTGAATAATAATAATGAGTTTTAGTTATTTATGATTCTAATCTCATTTGCATAGAAAATAAATTTTGCAACAGATTCTTTAATTTTACATGATTTATTACTCATTAAAATTTCAAATTTTTTTAGGGTTGGCCAGTGACAGAAATATTGTTTGAAAAAAAAAGATCTTAGTTCTCTATATTTGGGGCATACAAGTAAGAAATGGTATTCAGTTTCAGGTATATTCATTGAACAATTTTTACAAAGCCGTTGGTCTCTAGGAGTGTTGTCATATCTTCCAGTTTCTATGAGTAAGTCATGAGATGAAACTCTAAATTTAGTTAGGGCAATTCTAAATCGTTTGTCTTTTATTTTGTCAAGATAATTTTCAAAAATAAAATCATGTTTAAATATACAATATGTGTCAAGCTTTTTGTATTATTTATATTCGAATACCAACTCTGGTGATAATGGTCTAGTATACGATTCTTTATGAATTTTAAATCAATAAGAGCAGTATCATGTGCGATCCATATATATGACATACCAATATGGTCAAAAATATGTTTAACTTGATAGGCCCAGTTTTTACTGTCGGTACAGCCCAAGTTTACGTCATCTTTTAACATTTGGTAAGTTTTGTAACGAAGTGATGTTGGTTTACTTTTAAGTATTTTTATCCAGTATTTTATCAGAGTGATTTTCCTTAAAATATGCATGGGAGCACGACCTAATTCACCATACAAAGTATTAAGGTGGGTAGACTTTTTTACATAGAGTATTTTTCTGCAAAATTTGGTGTGTACAAGTTCAATGTCTTTAGAGTTACAATACCCCCATACACCAGATGCGTAGTTCAGTATTGGTGATATCAGGCTATCAAATAATTTTATTTTTTGCGATGTTTCAAGGTCAAGTTGGTTGAATACAATGAATAGATTATGAAGTGCCCGTGTTGCTTGTGATGCAATGTTCTTTTGTGTTCTGTTCCATTTGTTGTTTTTGTATAGGTGAATGCCAAGGTACTTGAATGAGTCTACTAATTCGATAACTGTGTTGTTGATATAAAAATTGTAAGTGGTTGCTCTACCTAATTCGAATATCATACATTTTGTTTTCTTAGTGTTGATGGATAACCCCCATGTATTGCAATATGTTTCAACGTCATTTAGCATGGATTGTAATGATCGTGGGTCTTGTGCGAATAAAACGGCGTCGTCAGCAAATAATAGAATAAACAGTTTAACATCATCTAGGGTAACTATACCGTTAAGTGTAGTGTTGATATTATTTATTATGTCATTGAGAAAGAAAAGACACAATAGACTACTGGAAGGGTCCCCTTGTTTTACACCGATCTTCGAATTAATTATGTTAGATTTGTTTCCTTTATATTTAACGAATGACGTAATAGTGGTGTACATAGATCTCATTGCATTTATCATTTTTGAACTGTCATTTTCTTTAAAAAGTTTTTGCCAGAGATAATATCTATCAATTCTGTCGAACATTTTTTCCCAATCAAGGAAAGCAACATATAATTTTTTGTGTTTTTTCAACGTTTCATATAAAATAGCGTGTAATATAAAAATACAATCTTCAGTTGATTTTCCTTTTTGAAACCCATATTGGTTATCGATAATTGTTTCTCGCTCTAAACACCATTTTGTAAGCCTATTAAGAAGAAGCTGTGAATAAATTTTAGCAATGATGTTGTTTAGTGTGATTCCGCGGTAGTTTTTTCCATCATCCGGATCACCTCCCTTAAATATTGGCGTAATGATTCCCTCACCCCATTTCTGGGGATAAGCTCCATTTGTGAATAGGCTGTTATAAAGTTTTAATAAAAATGGGGATAGTTGTATATATGCACATTTAAAGATCTCAGCTGTAATGAGGTCAGTGCCAGGGCTTTTGTTGTTATTTTGTGTAAATACTGCTTGTTTTAATTCACTTTCTGTAAATTCGTTATCTAAATAAGCGTCATAGGTTAAGTTTACCTCGTGGTTTGTATTTCTGTTTTGAGACGGATCTGAACCGTAAAGTATATTAAAATGATCGTAGATATCGTCGACTGTTAATGAATTTGACATCGGAGATTTATTTTTATATTGGTTTTTAATATTATTCCAAAATTCTCTTGGTTTACTTTTAGCAAGCTGTGTTAAACGTTTACCTTCATCTTTTTTAAATTTAGTTTTTGCTTTTCTTTTAACTTTGAGATAATGAGATTTATTTTCCATAAATTGTTTCTTGTTTTCCTCTGTTTGATTTCGGAGAAATCGATTACGTGATATGTTGTATTGTTTGCGTGCTTTATGACACTCGCTATTAAACCATTTACATGTTCTTTTTTGTTTACGTCTAATGTTATTTGAATTCGTGATGTGATTACCGAATACATTTAAAGCATGATTCTGTAGAAATTCTGTGAATTCTTGAACGGAGTCGTCTAAGCGAGTGAGGTTTAAGTTTGATGTGATCTCATCAAGTGTGTGTTTGTTGTCATTTAATCTGTTCATGAAATCAGTGGCGGATGACTCGTCATATCGTATTCTGGTTGTGTCCGTTATGTTTGTATAAGAGTCATGTGATTGGGTTGGCGCGTTTCTATTAATGACTAATTTTAATGGTGAGTGGTCGGAAAATTCATTGGGTTCAAGAATTGAGAACTCCTTCACGTATTTAAAGTCCTGATAATTCATAAGAATATAATCAACTGTACTGGAGCCATTTATATTATAAAATGTAAAATTTCCGTTATTTAGACGGCCATTTGTAATTAATAATTCTGTTGATTTACATAAGTCTAAGAGTTTTCTGCCATACATGTCAGTGATTTTATCTTTGTTTTTTCTAATCATGGTAAATGTGTTAATCTCATCAAAGATATTTAAATTGTCAGAATATTTGTCTGGAACTATAAAATCAATCTCTTCCGAGGTTCGGCTATTAAAGTCTCCATTTATAATAATTTTTCCAAGTGGTTTGTATTTCTCAATACCAGTTTCAATACATTCAAAGAAGTCTAAATTATTCCTATCTAAAACAGATGAATTACTTGGGACAATATATACAGAACATAGATAAACATCTTCATTGAAGGGAAAAAGTGTTTTACATAAACGTAGCCAAAGTATTCCAATTTGTTGCTTTTCTATTATTTCAATTTTATTTCTCAGTTCATATTTATAGTATATTGAGATTCCGCCGCTATAACGTCCTTTACGTGCGGTACGTGCCTTGTTACCATAAAGATGAGTATGTTCGTAACCTTTAACATTTAGATTATAATGGGAATTTTCGGATAACCATGTCTCTGTAAAAATAATCACATCATAATTGGAAATAAAATTTAAGAAATCTGGGTCAGATAGTTTTTTCACTAATCCATGTACGTTCCATGATAAAATGGAAATCTGCTCCTCCTGACAGTTCTACGCATTTGTGTCACCGGTGTATTCCACGCCGTTGATGAAAAGTTTATCCCCGATGAATTTTGCGTTGTTTCCCTTACTTTGTTCTCTCTTCATGATGGAATACAGGTTTTTCCTGGCATCTCGCACGGCTTTTGGTCGTTGTATCCCGACACCCTGTCGGTCAGATTTGAGTGCATCGTTACAGTCGAAACCCCTCTTCCTTATCGTCTCTCGGTCGTTGTAGCTGTGAAACTTTGCCACAATAGGGCGAGGCTTTTTTGATGATGAACCGCCGACACGGTGAACACGATCAAAGATCATGCTTGAAGCGTCAATACCGATTATATATATATAAAATACAGGTGTCA